>CM035134.1:136376049-136978549 GCA_020205605.1 Panax ginseng | reverse complement strand
TATATATATATATATGGTAATAGAATTTATCTAATACACAAAAAATATAACATAAGAAGCAAAAACATCATAACTAGGTTTGAACCTAAGACCTATGAGTTATTGAGCCATTAAGCTACCATTAAGTCATTCTAATTTATTAGTTAACTAAACAAACGCCATAACTTGTAGTCTCCAATATTTTCAAATTTATTCTACTTATATGTGTATATATATATATATATATATATATATATATATATATATATACACACACACACACACACACACACACATATACATATTATTTTTAAAATTTCTTGTCAAACTAAATAAAATACTAAACAAAATATATATAAAGTAACTATGAATATTTATATATATATATATAAATATTTATAAATTTATAAATAAATATTTGTTTATAAATTTTAAAGATAAATTTATATGAATATTTGTTTATAAATATTTATATGAATATTTAGAGATAAATTTATAAATATATATATATATATATAGTACAATATTCATAGTTACTTTATATATATTTAGTTTAATGTTGAGATTTAAGATGGGTATATATATATAGATGGCAAATGAGTAATTTCTCATATCGCTACAGCCTGTAGCGGCATGGGAAAATCTATTTCAATCTGTGTCATCCAATATTGCGATCAACGGTATAGATTATGGTTGTTGAAATAGTATCCGTGACAACCGATTGACAAGCATGTTAGTTCTGGACCTTTGACCCAAATAAACCCAACATCATTAACCTGATTATTATATCTATGCTTCCCAATATTTCCTATTTGTAGATAGAAGTAGGATATACTTACAAGTACTCCCTCAATCCGAGAATGAAAGTGATGATTGATTTTATGCGAATTTAAAAAAAAATGTCAAATGATAAAATTATTCATATTTAAATTCTCATCTAATTGCATATTTTTCTATACATGACTAGTGATATTATATAAATATTTATAAATAATAAAAATATGACATTTAATAGAAAGGATATTACGCACAAATTATTGTAAAAAAAATAGATTATTTAATATAAGTAAATATTTAACTTGATATTACATAATAACAAAGAATAATAATTATAATAATAATAATAATAATAACAATAAAAGTAATAATTGTAATAATAATAATAATAATAATGATCATAATAATAGTACTAATAATAATAATAACAATAACAATAATAATAATAATAGTACTAATAATAATAATAATAATAATAATAATAATAATAACAACAACAACAACAACAACAACAACAACAACAACAACAACAACAACAACAACAATAATAATAATGTTTTTAGCGAGATACTATTTCATAACAGATAATCTGGTATATCAATTCCCCAAGTAGCAAAAGCTACTTCTCCTCAGTTGGGGCTGACACCTCTGTGACACCCCCAAATCCGGTACTTCCATTTCCACAAGATTTGGTGTTCACTATACAAGCATCATCTATCTATCTACCCATAAATAAATTTCAAACTATGCAATAGATAGAATAAATAATAAATCTCTCCCCTTATGGGGTTACATCAATTGAATAATAAATAAATCTCAGGTTACTCTAACCTTAAAACATCTGCGCGGAAAACATAAATAATTAAGTCTTAGTAACATCAACTCTAATTACATCGCATAACTACATTAATAAAACAGGTCTTCATTACTTTGCTAAGCTTGCCCTTGCCCTTACTAGTGGAAGGTTAAATCCTTTTTTCGTTCTTAGCGCAATGTTATTATTACGCAAGAGTGAGCACGATTGCCCACAAGTATAACAATATAACAATGAATAATAACATGCGAGAGAAATAATAACTTCGATATAAAGCTCAACTTTTGAATCAAGAATGAATAACAAGAATCAAAAGAAATTCGAGGGTCATAAGACCTTGAACTATGTCCTAGGTTGTCAAGTGTTATTACCGAAACCTTTAACGAATATAAGACTATGGACTCTTCTTCCGCACTTAGGGGATTCACTCTTAGTACCATACTGCGTGCATTAATATCTTAACGCTAAAGCGTAAATAATCCCCCTATACTGAGGTTGTTCATCTCGATTTGACATTCGAGTCCGCACTCAAAGGAAGTTTGGTTTGGATAATTCATCGAGGGGTTCTCAAATTTAGAACGCTTCATCAACTATGGACTAGTCGAATCAATAAGGGTTCACTAGTCTAACAAGGTTTTAAATAAATGAATATTTAACTTGAATAACATCTCAAAAGGTATACAATAGAATAATTATTGTATAACAACATCATGCTTGAAGATTAATAAACTTTAATGTACAAGACAGGCTTGATCAATAAAAATGAGAACTTGCTCAATATCGAAAGATGAATTAATCAACTTATATAACGATAACAAGTAGGGTTAGGAAACTTGCTCAACGAAAGTTTAGGGTAAGAAACTTGCTCAACGTAAATGTAGAGTTAGAAAACTTGCTCAATGTAACAAGATAAGGTTTAGAAACTTGCCTCGTGCGTAGATTACACGTTAATAAAACTCGTTCTTTGAATTAAATCCTACATATCATTCATGTTCACAACACCAATCAATTATCACGTAATAAACATCACAAGTTTATTCTTTGTCTAACTCGAGTTCATGACTATACTTAGTCAATTACTGCACTTATTGTCAAAAATTAAGACTTCACAAACAATAAGGTAACTATGTATTTGATCATTCAGTTCACACGTAATTGTGTTATGGACATGTTAAGAATTTATTTTAACATCTCATTATAGGTCTAACAAGTCTTTATATTCATTAGACTAAGTTACCAACACATTCCTATACTTGAACAATTTAAGAAAACATTTTCTGGACATTTTGCTAAGTAAGTAAATGCATGGCCACTTTTGTATTAACTCTTGGCATGCTGTGGCCGAGAAATGAATTGGGA
This sequence comes from Panax ginseng, assembly GCA_020205605.1. Taxonomy (NCBI): domain Eukaryota; kingdom Viridiplantae; phylum Streptophyta; class Magnoliopsida; order Apiales; family Araliaceae; genus Panax; species Panax ginseng. Next base: position 136,975,620 of record CM035134.1, on the reverse strand, counting down.
GTTGAGCTAGCAATTGAGACTCGATTCAGATTCTACGCAATTCGCGAAAATTGCAGAACACTACTAAAAATTTCCAATCAACTTATTTTTACACGAATTTAGACATATCCACATGCTAGAATTCGTAAATAATCAATACTTAACATCTATGGAGTGATTTTCACCCATTAAAACACATAATCACAGAATTAAAGCATGCAAATTGGATCGTTTTGATGTTCTTGAAGTTCTTGAACAAAAACATGGATTTTAATGCTACGGATTCGTTATAAAGCCAAATCCAACCATTCAAGTTTCATTTTATTCATTTTAACATGCATAATCATATCAATGTGTGAATTTTGCAAAATAAATTATATTTTACATATAAAAATCACGTATAAGGCCATATGGCCATATAACATACTCTGAAATCTTTTACTGTATAATTTCATGAAATTGAAGATATGGAAACCCATATAATATATATAAAACATGCTATGATGTTATATATTAACACATAATCACATAATTGTTATCCTTTTCAACTACAAAAACTTTACAGAACACTTAGGCCATATTCATGAAAACTTATAAAGACGTAAAATAGGAATTTGGGTTGGAGAGAATTACCCAAAGCGTAAAGCGTAGATTAGTGTGTAAATGAATTCCTTCTAAACTCTTCTTCAATCACAATTCTCCCTCAACACTTCTCAATCTCTCTCTGAAACTCTCTCTGTTTCTATTTTTTCTAGACTTAGGAAAAATGAAGAAGAAGGCGTAATAAAGAAAATCAATCGACGTTGTTGTGGTCGGGTTACCCATCATGGGTAACTTCCTCAACTCCCATTAAGGCCATGTTTGGCTAGCATACTAGGTTTCAAAATCCATTATTTTAATAAAACTTTATCATATAGTTTAAAAAAAATGTCACATCCATTATAAAATAAATCAAATATCTAGTTTAATTTACTTTAAATAAAATATAATAATTTCTCATTAATACACATAGTCACATAATTCAAATTTTCTTTGATTAATAATGTCAAATTATTAAATCTCTAATTAATAATTAAATTAATTAAAATAACATAAGCTTATTAAATATTTCTTTTAATTCAATAAGCTCACATAATCACATACTTGAATAATAAAAATTCTCCACATTAAATTAATAAATGTAATACATATAATTAAATTAATCTATCACAACTTCATCAATTAATTATTTAATCTAATAATTAATTCATCGAAAAATATTTATTCAATCAAATAAATATTAAAATTAAATTACAAAATTACGATTGTCACATCTTTTCCCTCTTAAAAGGATTCTCGCCCCTAATCATAACTCAAACAAGTCGTCCGTTACATTCTCCCCCTTACAAAGATTCATCCCCGTAATCGCATATAACAATCTAAGTAAATAAATGAGGATAATTCTTCATCATATTTTTTCTTGAGTTCCCACGTAGTTTTTCAACGTTGTGGTTCCTCCAAATTACCTTAATGAAGGTATTACTTTATTTCTCGAACTTGTTCTTTTCGGGCCGACAATTTGAACAGGAATTTCTTTGTAAGACAAGTCTTTGTCAAAATGTAGGGGTTCGTATTCAATCACGTGCTTGTAATCGGGTTTGTAGGGTCGTAGGACTGAGACATGAAAAACATTGTGGACATTCTCTAGAGATGGAGGTAAGGCTACCTCATAAGCAACTTCTCCGACCCTTCTCAGAACTTCAAAGGGTCCAATGAATCTTGGGCTTAACTTCCCTTTCTTTCCCAATCTGATCTTTCCCTTCCAAGGAGAGACCTTTAAAAACACATAACTACCCGATTCGAACTCAACATTCTTACGGTGTGGATCAACGTATTTCTTCTGTCTATCTTGAGCTACTGTCAATCTCGCTCGGATCACTTTGACTATTTCTACTATTTGTTGTACCAATTCCGGGCCTAGTAATTGTCTTTCCCCCACTTCATCCCAATATAGCGGAGTTCTGCACTTTCTGCCGTATAACGTTTCATAGGGTGGCATGCCAATACTAGCGTGGTAACTGTTGTTGTAGCCAAACTCTACGAGCGGTAGATGGTCATCCCAATTTCCTTTAAAGTCCATTATACAAGCTCTTAACATATCTTCCAATGTCTGAATTGTTCTTTCGCTCTGTCCATCTCGCATTCGAGGGTGATATGCCGCACTCATTCAGAAGAATGGTACCCGTGCATTCCCGTAGATGTTTCGTAAGTTTGACATAAACGCGGATCCCTATCGAAACAATTGACACCGGAACTCTGTGCCTTAAAACAATCTCTTTCACATATAACCTTGCCAACTGATCTAAGTTGAATCTAATTTTGATCGAAAGGAAGTGTGCAGATTTCGTCAATTGGTCAACAATAACCCATACTACGTCTTAGCCTTTCTGAGTTATCGGTAGGCCAACTACGAAATCCATCGTAATATGTTCCCATTTTTACTCTGGGATTTCTAAAGGTTGTAGTAACCCACTCGGTTCTGATGTTCTGCTTTTACTTTCTGACATGTCAGGCATTTGGCAACACATTCTGCAACCTCTTGTTTCAAATTGGGCCACCAAAAGTGTTGTCGAATATCTTGGTACATCTTGGTACTACCAGGGTGAATTGAATATCTTGAGTTGTGAGCCTCGCTCAAAATTTCTTCTTTAATCTCTGGTACTGGCGGTACCCAAATTCTGCTATCAAATCTTAGTAGTCCCTCACTGTCTATTTTGAATCTCAGTTCAGTCCCTTCAGATATCTTCTTCTTCACTTTCTCACATTCTTCGTCCTGAAGTTGAGCCTCCTTAACTTTATCCAGTAAGGTTGTACTAGCTTGCATCTGAAACAGCTTCTCGTCAATTTCCATAGGATATTTCACTTCCAATTCTAGGTTTTCCATCGCTAAAATTAGCTCCTCCTGAGCGGTCAACATCATCAATTTCTCCCAACCTTTTCTACTTAGGGTGTCGGCCACCACATTTGCCTTACCCGGATGGTATAGAATCTCACAATCATAGTCCTTAATTAACTCCAACCACCTTCTTTCGACATGTTCGTGTCTTTTGTGTAAAAATATATTTCAGGACTCTTGTGGTCTCAGATATATTTCACACTTCTCCCCATAGAGATAGTGCCTCCAGATTTTTGAGCAAAACCACCGCTGCAATTAACTCCAAGTCATGGGTCGGATACCCCTTCTCATAATCTTTCAGTTGTCGTGACGCATACGCAATGACTCTACCATTCTGCATAAGCACACAACCAAGTCCTTTATGCGATGCATCACTATATACCACAAAATTTCCTGTGTCATCCGGAAGAGATAACACAGGTGCTGTACTCAAACTCTTCTTTAATTCTCAAAAACTTTCCTCACACTTCTCCGTCCAAACGAATTTCACCGATTTCCTAGTCAAATTTGTCATCGGAGTTGCGATCTTGGAAAAATCCTGAATGAATCTTCTGTAATAACCTGCCAATCCAAGAAAACTTCTTACTTTCGACGGTGTCTTGGTGATCCCGATTAATCACGGCTTCGACTTTGGAGGATCCACCAAATTAAAATCTCTATCAATCACATGTCCAAGAAATTGTACTCTTTTAATCCAGAATTCACATTTCGAAAACTTAGCATACAACTTCTCACTCCTCAATGTCTCTAATGTCAACCTCAAATGCTATTCGTGTTCTTCCTTAGTTTTTGAATATACCAAAATGTCATCTATAAATACCACTACGAATTTGTCCAAAAACGGCTTGAACACTCCATTCATTAAGCCCATAAATGCTGCAGGAGCATTCGTTAGACCAAATGACATTACCAGAAATTCGTAGTGACCGTATCGTGTTCTAAACACTGTCTTCGGTACATCCTCTAGTCTCACCTTCAGTGGATGATAACCACTTCTCAAATCTATCTTTGAAAAATATCTTGCTCCCTTTAACGGTCGATCGAACAAGTCGTCGATTTAGCGGTAATGGATACCTATTCTTAACCGTGACCTTATTCGAGTTCTCGTGTAGTCATGTGAGAGTCGCATTGTTCCATCCTTCTTCTTCACAAATAAAAAACCGGTGTTTCTCACGGTGATATGCTTGGTTGAATATACTTCTTGTCCAAGTAATTCTTGTAGTTGGACCATCAATTCTTTCATCTCTACGGTGCCATTCGGTATGGTGCCTTCGATATTAGAGCTAGTTCACGGAGCCAAATCGATCACTTAATTCAATTGCTTTCTATCTCGGAGGAAGTCCGGCAAATCGTCCGTAAATCGTCCGCAAAATCTCTCACCTTTGGAATCTCATCTATTTTGATTCTCTTTACGACTATCGACTATGTAAAGCTAGATATCCTACATGTACCGCTTTTTAACAATCTTCCGCTGCATCATCATTAGACAACTTGCTTGTCTAGGCGATTTACATTATAAAATACAACCTTTGATTTTGAGTCATAAGGTTAATACGCTTCTTCCGGCGTCAATTATCGCCCCATAATTGGATAACCAATCCATACCCAAAATAACATCAAATTCTCCAAGTCGAATAGGGATAAGATCTACGTTCATGATATTACCCTTAATATCTACTCTACAGTTCTTATGCACATACTTAACAGGGATAATTTCTCTATTCACAATTTCTATGTTCATGGGGTATTCTAACTCATCCTTAAATAATTCTAAGTTCTTAGCGAAGTCATCGGATATAAATGAGCAAGTAGCACCCAAATCAAATAACACATAAGCATTAACTTTATTGATCGGAATAATACCTGACACCACATCGCGAGACTGTACCGCGTCCTGCACTGTCATGTTGAACGTTCTGGCTGTTGGTCTATTGGTTGCGGTTGGTCCTGCAATGGTTAGAGTGCTTCCACCAGTATTTCCTCTGTTTTCTCCTGAACTCGTCCCTCCCGATCCCTTCTTAGGACAATCTCTTGCAAGATGATCATTTAAACCACATGTGAAACAAGCACCCTTCTTTGGGTTCGGACAGTTTGGTGCTATGTGGCCTTCCTGACCACAATTGTAGCACACTCGTTTCCCTTTTAAGCAAGCTTCCATATGAGTTTTTCTGCAGGTTGGATATGGTTCAATCTTCTTCTTTTGTCCCCCCTGTTGACTTCCAGCCGACGAATTATCAGACCACTTCCTCTTCCGACTGTGATTACCCCCAGTACTACTCCCACCAGTCTTGTTATTACCTTTCTTCTCACTCTTCTTCTTCTTCTTCTGCTCCTGATTATACCTCGTTACTGCATCACTTCCACCCTCAGCGAGTATGGCCTTCTCTAACACTCCAGCAAAAGTGTTCAATTGGAACATTAACACTTTGCTATACAACGAGGCTTCATCCCCGCTCAAATAAATCTCGCCTTCCTCTCATCAGTGTGCACTTGGTATGTGGCGAACCTAGCCAACTCCTTAAACCTTGCCGCATAATCAGCTACTAACATATTCCCTTGTTTTAACTCTAAAAACTTAACCTCCATCTGATTTTGCGAACTAATCAGAAAATACATCTCGAAGAACATCTCTTTGAATCTTTCCCAGGTATTACACTTTCACCTCCCCGTACTTTATTTGCCTGCCACCAATAGCTGGCTTTGGACTTCAGCATAAACGTTGCATAAGCAATCTTCTGATCTTCCCTTACCCTAGCAACATCGAACACCTTTTCCATCTCCATTACCCACGTCTAAGCTTTAATTGGGTTTATGGAACCCTTAAACTCTGGCGGTCCCACCGCCTTGAAGTCCTTAAATGAAGTATTTGGTGGAGCTTGGGGTTGATTATTAAGTGCTCAATCTAAAAGGTTTACCAATTCTTTGAACGGAGTTAGCATTGGCATCGTTGTTATTGTTTGTTGACCCTTCATGGGCTTGCTGACGATTTTGTCTTCTAGGCGGCATATTTCTGTTAAGAATATATGCTTATTAGATCTTTACTCAATCTCTAAAATATTTAAGACTTAACTAAACATTTAATCATAACCCACTTAACACATTACTTCAAATAAACTTTGACATTTCATTTAATTCAAAAGTCTTTACATCATAAGATAACATCACTACTATTTACATCAACTATCCCGAGATAAAGAATCTACAGGATTTAAATCATCACAATATTCCTTTATTTATGAACATATCGAAATTTACATCATTAACTATCAAATAGTTTTCACATATTTAAACTAATACTATCACTGTCTATTAAGGCGCTGGATAGCCTTGCTACGTTCCTCCTCCATGATGCGGCACATCGTTCTGCGATCTAGCATATATGATGGTAAATCCTCAAACTGGATTGGATACTTCCTAACTCGATCTTGGACCGCATCCATTGCATTTTGTAGTGTAGAGTACATCTCCTTATGTTTAGCCTTCTTCGCACGGCGATCATCTTCTCAGACGATCAAGACAACAGTGACTCTCGACGTACCAAACCCTCCTCCTCTGCTATGGTAAGCCTCTCTGAGCTCTCCTTCAGATCCTTCTTTAACTTCTCTATTTCTGCAGACTTATCCTCGGTCTGACCATTCTCGTAAACCAAATCCCACTCCACGTTTCCCAAACGTGTGTGAAGAGTCACAATCTCTTTATCCTTACGCTCAATATAGAATCTGGCGATTAACCTTTGTTGATCAGATCCCGAGCGGTATCCTGCAACTCTACGTTACGATCATAGAGTGCATCATACATCTCATGCATCAATGGAGTTCGGTGGGAACTCCTCTTCTTCCTCTTCCTCGGGATCCTCCTGCGGATCGGGCCTCCCGGCTCATGCTCCCGACCAAAGAATACGGTGATCAACGGAGATGGCTCTCTCAGATAAGTCGTTCCTCGACGACATGAATGTCTCGGGGTCCTCCTCTATAGGTAATCGGGGTTCCTCCTCCCATTTCGACTAGCTCCTCCAACATCCAACATCCTGACAACAAAATTTTAAGTTTTAGTTACTAATCTGAGCTAGCGAACACATAGATTAACACATAAGCACATAAAGTCTTTTATTATCTTTAATGAATTTAAAAATTCATTTCTTAGAACTCGATAAGAGTTTACCACTACTATGTTCTCAATCTCCTACAAGGCTACTACCTAAGGTTGTCCCCCCCACCTAAGGTTCATAACCTTACAGCTTTGATACCAACCTATGACACCCCCAAATCCGATACTTTCATTTCCACAGGATTTGGTGTTCACTATACAAGCAACATCTATCTATCTACCCATAAATAAATTTCAAACTATGCAATAGATAGAATAAATAATAAATCTCTCCCCTTATGGGGTTACATCAATTGAATAATAAATAAATCCAAGGTTACTCTAACCTTAAAACATCTGCGCGGAAAACATAAATAATTAAGTTTTAGTAACATCAACTCTAATTACATCGCATAACTACATTAATAAAACAGTCTTCATTACTTGCTAAGCTTGCCCTTGCCCTTACTAGTGGAAGGTTCGTCTGCTCTTTCGTTCTTAACTGCAATGTTATTATTACGCAAGAGTGAGCACGATTGCCCACAAGTATAACAATATAACAATGAATAATAACATGCGAGAGAAATAATAACTTCTGATATAAAGCTCAACTTTTGAATCAAGAATGAATAACAAGAATCAAAAGAAATTCTGAGGGTCATAAGACCTTGAACTATGTCCTAGGTTGTCAAGTGTTATTACTCGAAACCTTTAACAGTCATAAGACTATGGACTCTTCTTCTCGTACTTAGGGGGATCAGCCCTTAGTACCATCTTGCATTAATATCTTAACGCTAAAGCGTAAATAATCCCTATCTGAGGTTGTTCATCCGGGATTTGACATTCGAGTCCGCACCAAAGGAAGTTTGGTTTGGATAATTCATCAAGGGGTTCTGAAATTTAGAACGCTCATCAACTATGGACTAGTCGAATCAATAAGGGTTCACTAGTCTAACAAGGTTTAACAGTAAATGAATATTTAACTTGAATAACATCTCAAAAGGTATACAATAGAATAATTATTGTATAACAACATCATGCTTGAAGATTAATAAACTTTAATGTACAAAAGATGTGCTTGATCAATAAAAATGAGAACTTGCTCAATATCGAAAGATGAATTAATCAACTTATATAACGATAACAAGTAGGGTTAGGAAACTTGCTCAACGAAAGTTTAGGGTAAGAAACTTCTTTCAACGTAAATGTAGAGTTAGAAAACTTGCTCAATGTAACAAGATAAGGTTTAGAAACTTGCCTCGTGCGTAGATTACACGTTAATAAAACTCGTTCTTTGAATTAAATCCTACATATCATTCATGTTCACAACACCAATCAATTATCACGTAATAAACATCACAAGTTTATTCTTTTTGTCTAACTTCGAGTTCATGACTATACTTAGTCAATTACTGCACTTATTGTCAAAAATTAAGACTTCACAAACAATAAGGTAACTATGTATTTGATCATTCAGTTCACACGTAATTGTGTTATGGACATGTTAAGAATTTATTTTAACATCTCATTATAGGTCTAACAAGTCTTTATATTCATTAGACTAAGTTACCAACACATTCCTATACTTGAACACTTTAAAAAAACATTTTCTGGACATTCTGCTAAGTGGCGTTGCGGCGCCACTTTTATCTTATCTCTTATGTCATTTACATGCAGTGGTGTGTGCCACATGAGAAATGAACTGGGAGTTAGTCTTGCCACATGAGACTCAGATTCAGATTTCGTAATTCACTTAAAATTGCGTAACACTTTACTAAAAATTTACAATCAACTTATTTTTACACGAATTTAGACAAACTCACATGCTAGAATTCATAAATAATCAATACTTAACATCTATGGAGTGATTTTCACCCATTAAAACACATAATCACAGAATTAAAGCATGCAAATTGGACTGTTCTTGATGTTCTTGAACAAAAACATGGATTTTAATGCTACGGATTCGTTATAAAGCCAAATCCAACCATTCAAGTTTCATTTTATTCATTTTAACATGCATAATCATATCAATGTGTGAATTTTGAAAAATAAATTATATTTGACATATAAAAATCACGTATAAGGCCATATGGCCATATAACATACTCTGAAATCTTTTACTGTATAATTTCATGAAACTGAAGATATGGAAACCCATATAATATATATAAAACATGCTATGATGTTATATATTAACACATAATCACATAATTATTACCCTTTCCAACTACAAAAACTTTACAGAAAACTTAGGCCATATTCATGAAAACTTATAAAGACGTAAAATCGGAATTTGGGTTGGAGAGAATTACCCAAAGCGTAAAGCGTAGATTAGTGTGTAAATGAATTCCTTCTAAACTCTTCTTCAATCATAATTCTCCCTCAACACTTCTCAATCTCTCTCTGAAACTCTCTATGTTTCTATTTTTTCTAGACTTAGGAAAAATGAAGAAGAAGGCGTAATAAAGAAAATCAACTGACACGTTGTGGTCAGTTACCCAGTCATGGGTAACTTCCCTCAACTCCCATTAAGGCCATGTTTGGCTAGCATACTAGGTTTCAAAACCCATTATTTTAATAAAACCTTATCATATAGTTTTAAAAAAATGTCACATCCATTATAAAATAAATCAAATATCTAGTTTAATTTACTTTAAATAAAATATAATAATTTCTCATTAATACACATAGTCACATAATTCAAATTCTCTTTGATTAATAATGTCAAATTATTAAATCTCTAATTAATAATTAAATTAATTAAAATAACATAGCTTATTAAATATTTCTTTTAATTCAATAAGCTCACATAATTACATACTTCGAATAATAAAAATTCTCCACATTAAATTAATAAATGTAACACATATAATTAAATTACTCTATCACAACTCCATCAATTAATTATTTAATCTAATAATTAATTCATCAAAAAATATTTATTCAATCAAATAAATATTAAAATTAAATTACAAAATTACGGTTGTCACAACCTCTGGTTGCAAAAGGTAATTGTCAAATAAATAAAGAAAATATACAAAAATTATGTCAGTTTCAACATAGATGTATAATGAATTTCAAACAACATAAAAAAGATATTCTTATTTAAAAACATTATAAAGATTAGGAAACCTTGCAACAACATGAGAGTCAATAATTAGAACATGGATACCATAGTAACCAAATAAGAAAATACCAACTAATCAAACCTTACATGGTCATAACAAGTGTAAATATTTACCTTTAAGACTTTGAGCTTATAAAGTGAGTTGAAAAGTAAAAATGCGGGATAAAGAAAATCCACTAATTTTTTTCCCTTCGGACTTCTGCTCCTCTTATTAACTACTAAGGACTCTCTTCTCTATCAATAAATCAGTCAACCATCACATAGTGCATATATAGCATAAAGAAAAATAACCTTCTGCAGTCTCTTTACGAGTAATATTGGCTGTGTTCATAATATCTACTACAGCTTCAGTAGCTTCAATTCCAGCGGTGCTTGTATAATAGCTATTTCAAATACCCTATTTGCAGCACTTATATTCCCACTGGTGGTTATTCCACCACGAACCTCGAACAGTTGGATGATTATTAATGTGTTATTGTACGCGTCTTCTTCATACTTTCTCATTGGAAAGGCCATTTCCTTCAGAAATCATAAGCGACTGTGTACTACACAGCTGTGTATATACATTTTCCCCATATATATATATATATATATTATTAACCAAGCACGGAGGTGATCTCAATTAGTATAAATTTCTCTAATTACATTTTCATTGATTTGTAATTTGCTCATTTTATATATGAATGCTTGACAGAGGTTGACTTTGTAACTGTAAATGTGTATATCTTCCGATGAAATCCTTGGGTATATTGTAAAAATGGTATTAATTAGTTATTTTTTAATGAAGTCAAACCATATAAAAAATATAGCAAAAAATTTCAACACAAACATCTTAATAATAAACTATTATGATTATCCCACACCCAAATATGAAAAATCTATCAACAATCGACACAAGTTATTCCAACCAAGAAAAACATATCTAGAATAGAGAAATCAATATCTCATAAATGAAACTCTATCACAAAAAGAATTAATCAATTATCTTATATAAAAAGTAAAATTCAATACAAAGATGAATAAAATACCAGTAATAAAAAAATAAACAAGAAAATTAAAATATTATCCCCAAAAATATTATGCCCAAACAAGAAAATTGAAATATATATATATATTGGTTAATATTATGCCCAAAAATCTTCCCTCTTTCCCGCATCGCGTCCCTGCCCTAACTCTCCCACTCTCATTTTAGCACGACGGCTCAATATCGATCAATGGCAAGTCCCCCTAATCTTTCTTCTAGATCGGCGGCTCAACTCCCTGACTTACATCTGCAGCACCTCTCTTTCCCCTCTCTAACTTTTTTTAACCCTAACCAATGACCACTGACCAATGAGTTATCGCGGAGAAAATTAGAGATTCTCTCTGTACTTCGTAAGTAAATTAAATTAATTGCTATTAGTCGAATTTACTTTCAAAATAATTTCTTTACTATGTATTATTCATTCATATTCAGGTTAATTTGTTCATTTTGTCAATTCCTCGAAAAGAAATGTTTTGTTCTGAAAATTTTGAATGCTAATGGTTAGGCCCTGTCCGCTGATTCTTTTGTAAATATGTTTTACTTCTGAAATGGGTTCTATTTTGTTCTAAAAATTTTGAATGCTAGTGCTAATGGATTCTTTTGTTCATATTTTCAAGTTAATCTCTTCTTACTAAAATTGGAATTCAGTTCATGTTTTCAAGTTAATTTCCTCTTCTTCGTCATGTCGTCTTTCTTCTCCTTTTTGGTGACATTTATACTAGTGTACCAATCGTCATGGGCTATTGCTTCGTTGGACTCCGAGATGGTTGGGACTCTGGGTCGAGAGCTACTGGAATTGGCGAGACAGCCCCAATTCTTGCAATGGGTGACAAGTATGAGACGGGAGATCCACCAATACTCGGAGCTGGGGTTTGAGGAGCACAGGACAAGTCAACTCATCAGGTCTGAACTCGACTCGCTTGACATTCAATACTCCTGGCCAGTTGCCAACACCGGGGTAGTAGCTTCCATTGGTTCTGGGGCTCAACCCTTCTTCGCCCTCCGTGATGACATGGATGCTCTCCCTCTCCTGGTTTATTGAAACGACTTGTATCAAATTTAGTCCTAAACAAATTTTGAGCAAGTCCGAATCAAATCAAATTCATTTACAGGCACCATAGTATCTAAAGTCTTAGCACCACCCACCACAGGACCACCCAAAAGTTAATGTCTAAAGTTACTTGTTAGCAACTTATATAATACCACCAGCATTAGTGTCCTTACCCCAATCGGATGATCCGATCCGAGTTTTTGAGTCATTATTATGTAGTAAGAGTATTAGTAAATATAGGAATATTTGGTTAATTGAAGTTAAATGTGTGGTTAGTTGTGAAGTTTGGTTACATGCTGTATGCAGTAGGGGTATAAGAATAGTACAGTTTTGTACAAGAGGATATCGAGAAAATGAAATGAATTCTTTTATTGTTTTCTCTCTAAATTGATTTCTTATCATTTCTATCTTTTTCACCATATTTATTTCCTAGCTCTTTTTTTCTTCTTTTGTTTCCTTTCTATCCTCTGGTTCTTCCTTCTTTTTCTATTTTGTCATTCCAATTAATCTCATTTCATAATTAATTTCTCTAACATCGTATGTAATAACCGAGTCTGATCCCCCGGAGTCGGCTCTGATATTATATTTTTGAATTTAAATATTTGTTAACTTCAAAAAAATAATGGAAAAACAATATCTAACACAACGTATATGATTTCTGAATTAAGTGGCATGCATGAATTAAGTGTAAAAGATTAAAGCTATAACTATATTTTGATCAGTTTGAGTAATTAATTTATTATACTATATGAAAGTTAACACTCACAGTTGTCCATAATTAACGAAATCAGTTAAAGCCTTATTTTGATCAGTTTATGATGAATGGATTTTTGTAAGAATGTAAAGAGAATATTTTTAGATGAATTATGCAGTTACAGGGCCAAACTTTAAGATATTCTTCCCCTACTCTTTACGTCTTTCCAAGTATCGGATCCCATTACCAGCTCCAACTGAAGCAGGTTGTAGCTGTTCCACTTAAATTCAAGGGTGTACTTACTGTAGTCTCTAAGGCCCACCACCCCAAAGGATTTTGTCTCTCTCCATAGCTCACAGCCTCAAATTAAACCTCTTAAGCATACTTGCATGCACATTGAGGTAGATCATGCAGTAAAACACATTGCGGGACACAAGATCCTTTCTAGCCTCCACAGCTAGCTTCATTCCATTAACTCATCAAATATATTTGATATATAGTGAAGGTTTTTCTTAATGTTTTTCTTCATGAAACTGTTGAGCTTCAGGTAAATATCACTCAGCTCTTCTTTTGAAATAAATCTTAATTACCATGTGGAAGGAACTAGCTGATTTGGAGTATCGGAGCAAAATTGATGGCACGATGCATGCCTGTGGCCACGATTCCCATGTAGCTATGCTGCTAGGAGCAGCCAAGTTGCTTCAATCTAGGAAAGACAAATTGAAGGTATCAGTCACATCCACCATGAATTAATAAGACGATGCGTCCAAATTCTTATTCATTTTATTATTATTATTATTATTTTATCTTTTGCTTATCCAAGTCTAAATGAGCTGCTCATTCTTTAAAAGGGAACTGTGAATCTTGTTTTCCAGCCTGGTGAGGAGGGTTATTCTGGTGCTTATCATATGTTACAACACGGTGCTCTTGACAAGATTGATGCCATCTTTGGTCTACATGTTATGCCATCTATATCCATTGGTGCTATTGCTTCGAGCCCCGGTCCAATGCTCGCTGGTGCTGGGATGTTTACAGCCACAATTCAAGGCAAAGGTGGGCATGCGTCAAGCCCACACAATGCCAGAGACCCAATTCTTGCAGCATCATTGGCAGTTGTTGCTCTTCAACAGATCGTATCTCGGGAAGCTGATCCTCTTGAGCCAGAGTAATCTCCTTGATTTCTTTCGCATAAGCATTTATGAAGGGTTTCTATAAATACTTATTTGGCCTAAATTACACGATGATTAAACAGCCTCAAATTTGTTTAATTCTGAAGACTCTAATTAGGATTGCAAATGGGTCACACCTGTAGCAAACTGTTAGCATCTGAGTTACACGTGTAAGACCCAAATTCCATTCTGGGTTAAAAGTTTGTTGTCAGATTTGTGTGAGAGCTGTCCCAGATTTAGAGCCTATGGCCTACACTAGAAAGAGAGAAATTGTGCCCTGATCTCCACCCATTAAGAGAGTGGATAAACTTCAATAAATTATTTATGTATTTGGTGTGGGAGACTATCCCACAACAGTGCTACAAGGCCAATGTGGGGTTCTCAGGCCGTTGTCAAATTAACTTTGATTGGATGCTTTTATCAAATTCCTGAAATTGTATTACTAATTCATATACCTACATCTTTGTATGTAGTTGTATTCACACATGTATGTATGCATGTTTGTGTAAACTAATAAAATCCTATTAAATTGACAAGAATCCGTTACCAAATACGTGGTTCTTGATCTTCAGATAAACTTCTACATTTTAGATAGTAGGAGTCTGATTACAGCTAATATCCACAGTGATTAGATGTACTCCAATTTTCAGTTGTGCATGTGTCTAACAAGAGAATTAATCTTCTCAATGCTCTGGATTCAAAATTAATTCAATTCAAAATCCTGTAGGTGGTGACAGTTGGGTTCATAGAGGGAGGCAAAGCTGCTAATGTAATTCCGGAGACCGTTAAATTTGGAGGAACTTATAGAAGTTTGAGTTCTTAAGGTCTAGTTTACCTCAAGGAACGCATCAAAGAGGTAAAATTTGCACCCAATTATTTTGAATGTCTGTAGTATGGTCTTCATGGATTGTGGTAAACTTGTCAATTACTGATATTTATTGTCATTCAGATTATTATGTTTTTCGAAAATTGCAAAAATTTGTTTTTGAATAATGCTAGTTGTCTAAAATGTCTCAAGTACAAGTCATAATTGTGTTTGGTACAAGGTAGCAGCTCGATCTTATGTCAAATGGGAATGGGATTGTAAGATCTCCACAAGTGGATTGACAGCCGGGCATGACCAGATCAGATGGTGTAACAGAATGAGCTGCCACTTCTACTCTTTCTGCTAAAAGTAGTACTGCAATTAAGGTTTGTAATTGAAAAGGCTTCTCATGAAAGCCCATGGCATTTTTACTTTTTTGTTGAAACTTTTTTTTGTTTGTCAAATGCCCTGAACTGGTACTCAATAAGAATTGGTTTCCTTTTGTAAAGCCTCTCAGGTCTTCTTTGTCAATGAAGGATATAAGTATACATCATAAAATTTAATGTAGAGCTTAATAAAGACCTATTTGTTTCATCTTAAAATTAAATAATGTTAGAAAATGTACGTGATTTTCGTTGAAGTACTTTAGTGATTTCAAAATTATTAGTTACATTTTTGCTTCTAAATTATAAAATTATATGAGGTTTTTAATATGTTATTATACTTTTTACTTAGTTGATTGAGTAATTATAGATGGAGTAATAATCAGGAAAAAATAAGCTGCAAGCCTGAATAATAGTTTAATAACATTATACATATTAAATCAAATAACTAAATTTTTTACCAATAAATCAAGCAAGTAAGACCTTATGAATATTGGTGAAATGCATAAACTAATGATTTTGCAGTTATATGCTTCTTGAAACTCCAATATGCATTTCCAAAATATTTGCTGTTGAAGCTGGCCTTGTACGTTTGCATTCATGTATCAGATACATACCTGCTTGGTTTGTGTTATTCTTGCACATCCAAATATTTATTCTTCTCAACATCACAATTTTATAATTTGTTTTTCCTCATTTGAGACAAACAACTTATTTTTTGTTGGTAGTATTTCAAGATGGATCTGGTAAATATCAGGAGAAACTAGTATTTTGTAAAGTTTCGAAGCGTATATATCAGGAGAAAAATTGTAGTCAAGTCAAAAGATATTTTGGATTGGTTCTCCGAGAACCCAAAGGTCAAAAATGATTTGTACTCGAGAATTCCCGTTACCATCTGATGCACTACATAAAAAAGTGTCATGTCAAAATTTTGAAGAGAAAGGAGAGGAAGAAGGTAAAATTCAATTTTTATTGATGCTTGTAATCTCTGTTATGTTGTAGTTGCAAGTTTTTACTCAAGTGTTGTTTTTAATCGCTATATTTGTTATACTTATGGTATATTTATTTGACTTGGGACAGAATTGCGGATCACTAACAAAGCAAACACTGTATTAACTTTCAAAAATGATGAAAGGAAAAGACCAGCTCCCCTTCCATGTATGTAGCTAATTGTATTAATGATTTGGTTTATTTCTATGTATAAAATTCAGCAGAATTTTATTATTCTGGTTGCCTTGCCCCCCATATCATGGACCTTGGATATCTTGGCTTTTTCTAGTCATTGTGTTTTGGCATCGAAATAGATGTCTCATCCTTGTGAAGTCAGTTTCATTTCAATTTTACAACAGTTAAAGTTCCTCATATAGATGGTTTCATGATCAAAATGAGAGATGGTCGACATTTAAGATGTGACCATATCAACCCTTAGGGACTATTCTTCATCAGGGACTATTCTTGTAGGACCCAATTATGAAGAGGAGGAACTTATCTCGCTGACCTGGGTATGTTCTGCCCTTACCACTTAAAAATTCACAAGTTATCAATAAATGTGTCTTTCCAATGTCTGCTGCAACATGTTGAATTCTTGGTAAATAAATCTATGATGTCTGTGATTATAGCTAGCATCTTTGGGGCATATACAGTATGGAAATTTGTCGTCTCAAGAAATTTTTTTTCACATTGACTAATAGCTTCAACTTTTTCATAATTGTTGTCCTTTCTATATTGAAATCTAAACATTGTTATTTAAGATTGTGTGATGGTATTTAAGATTGTGTGATGCTTGTGGTCGTTGAATGTGACTGAATTCTGACTTGAGGTCAACATATAATAATAATCTACAAGTCTTGTAACAGAAAATATGTTTACCACTATGTTTATTGAAATTAATTCATGAAATGGCCGATTAAGATTTCAATTTTTCTTATAAATGAGCAATCAATCGATAGTCGCATTGAAGGTTTTTTTTCTATTTGGATTTGTAGCAAATGATATTGTGATTGTCTATTTGTCTTTTTCTGTTTATGAGCAATACGGTGTACATTAGTACCACGTAGCAACTCTATTGTCTTTGTGTATTGATTTTGGCACTAAGTGCCTCTGGTGACCTATTTGCTTCATTTTTCTGACTTGCTATTATATTTAAATATGTGCAGGAAGACTGTTTCTACGACTTGCCTTACAATACTGGGTATCAAATTTTTGTGCTACGTTTACGGAAGACGATGGACGAAATTATGAAGTGTACTCTCTCTATATATGTAGATATATACTTTGATTGAAGAACTGTGGTAGCGTTAGATGTTTAATTGTAAAGATAATGAATGATTATGTTGTGGATAATTTTATTAAGTTAATAATATTTTAGTTTTTTGTATTTTTGTCATTATTTGTTATGGGAATATTGAGTCAGCTAGGTACACAAAAAGAATGTCAATTTTTGATTTGGCAACAATATAATTTGTTACCAAAATATTGAACAAGTTTTAATATAGCAATAATTTTTTATACATTTAGCAACAAATTTTCGTTGCTAATGGTATTAAAAACTTTAAATTTGGCAATGAAAAATTAACCTAATAACAACGGAGAGGATATTGTTGCTAATACTAAAATAAAAGGCAATATTTTATATCGTTGCAAATCATATCAACTTTCGTTGCACATAAACAAACGGTAACATATAATGTCGTTGTTAATCGGCGACTTTCGTTCTTCGATTCAAAGATAATGTCGTTGTCAAATAATATAATCAAAGAACTAAAATTGTTGCTAAAAGTTTACATTCAGAATCTAAAGTAAGCTTAGGCAATAATTTTCATAATTTATCGCAACGAAAAATGTCGTTTTGCAAAATGGTGTCAATTGCAACGAAAATGCATGGTCGTTGCAAAAAAAGAGAGTTCATTTTGTTGCCAATTAGCAGGCTTTTGCAACGAAATTGGGTTTTTAGCAACGACATTTTAATTATTCTTCAACAATACATTTTGTTGCTAAATGATCGATGTCTCTGTACGAAAGTCAAATTTCGTTGCAAAATGTATTATTTTTGGCAGCGAAAAAATACGTTCATTCTCAGTAACAATTAGCAATGCATCATTGTAAGAACGAAAAGACGTTAACGACAAAGAAAGTCGTTGTCAAAACCCTTTAGCAACGAAATTTGGCACCTTTAGCAACGAAAATCGGTTGTTGCTGAAGCTCTATTTTTTTGTAGTGATGAAGAAAACGACAAGTATATGTTGTTTATAAATAACGACGTAGTTGTTACCGTTAATACTGTTGAAATACTCGGTGGTTAAAACACAGTAGCACACAATATTACACCAATTATTGATTCTTACGTAAGAAGACACCACTCAATAATTGTTACAGTAATTACTGTTCAATATTTTATTTTATTGATTCAATAATTGCTACGTTGATATTTTATATTATTGTTATTTCAATAATTGTCACTACACAGTATTTTCCATTATCAGATCAATAATTCATATTATTTGAATAATATTATTAGATAGCATTATTGGAAATGTCTAGAAAGTTCTGTCTAAGAAGAGGTTTGGTCACCTAATTGCGCGCCAGTAAGGAGAAATCTTTATTGGAAAGCCCCCTCTTTCCTGGGAACGGCTTGGTTGTCGATATTGTAATTCTGTAATATTATTTGTGAATAATTAATTATTGATTTATATGATAAGGAAAATATTCATTTTATGTGGATATAAATGGAGAAAATTTTTAATGTGACAATTGTTGAAAATTGTTATTTTATCTTTTTTTGATAAAATAATTTATTTAAATATATTATTATATTATAATAATATAATAATGGTGATATTCTTACAATGAATGTGGGATATATGAATAAATGAGGAGGAAGAGTATTTTTGTTACTAAAAATATTTAAAATATGTTTTTTATGTTTGTGGACCCCATTTCTTGACTGAAATTTGATTATAGCGTGTAAAATCGTCCGTATGTGGATTTCGACCAATTTCTGCTTGGAATTTGAAAAACTTAAACTTACAAAGTTATAGAGAATGAAATTTCCTATGGAATGAACATAAGGTTCGAATTTTTCTGATAAAAAGGCTATTTATTATGAATTATTGAAGTTCCGGTATATAGGGTTTGAATCGATTTTTGGAGTTTTAAATATTTTTATTTAGAAAGACGTTTTTTGTGATTTTGTCACTTGTATGGCTGATGTTTTGACCAAAAAAGTGGGCTAAATTTTTTTTATATAAATATATTAATATTTTATTAAATTTTCTGCTTTGGTGTTCTAAGCATTTTCCTATAAATAGGGTGCTTAGGTTAGAATTGAAAATCACACCAGAAATAAGTTTTCTCTCTCTATATTGTCGAGCGTATTCTTGTGAGTATTTTTATACTTTGAGTGTTCTTTATACGATTTGCAAGATCCCTTCAAAGACTATATCCGAGATTTCGATCGTAAATATTGTTCTTTCGAGGTAAGGGATGTTATTTTTTTTTTATAAATGATATTATTTCTTTCAATATCATTATGCCGAAATATTGGTAAGATTTTTCTTGTGAAATTCTTGTCTTTTAGTGTCTGAGTTACTATTCACGATATCACGACTTATTCACTTAAAAACGATAATTATTCACAAAAAAAAACTAAATTTTTGTTTTTTATCCAAAATATCTATTATGGATACTAGCTTTGATTGTATCCATGTTTTGATCATTCTTGAATTTTACTTCACTATGGTTATTTATGAAGTATTTTTGAATTTGGAATGTTTAAAGTACGAATCCTTATTATTTGTTCTTTTGTTTCACTAGATTCGTTTTTTTAAAATATTTTTCATCGTCCTCAGTCCTAAATGATGATATTACTGAATATCTTTGGCCTGTAGTGCAAAGATGGTTGATTTTCTTATGAATATCTTTGGCCCATAGTGCAAAGATGTACAGGTGTTGAGATGAACATGACCAACTGATGAATATCTTTGACCTGTAGTGCAAAGATGAATATTTGATTCAAGATGTATATTGATTGATGTTACAGGGATAAAATATTGATGATAAACTTTTAAATTCATAGAAGAAAGTAGATTTCATTCTCTACATAACTCTTCTAATGAATTATTATTTCCGCTGCGAATATTGATTTAAAACTTTTTGTCTATTGTATTCTATCAGATTTTTCCCTGTTGAGGACTAACGATAATTTGTTCTATGTTATCTTAGTTATAATATTCTTTACTGGGCTAGTTGAGCTCACCCTTTTCCTTTTTGTTCCATTTTTCTTCTCAGGAGGTGAGAATGTAACGAGTACTAGTCAGGGTATGGAATGAAGGTTCTAGAAAGTCATTTTAGTAGTCCTCATTATTTTGTAAAATAGTGTATCAATAATTGTAATGAGGACTTATTTGAGTGTTGATATTGTCTAGAAGACAATATTTATTTTTAATCTCACAGTTTATGTGTTGTCGTATTTTGCACGATAATTATATTAATAAAGTTGTAGTTGTTTCTGTACCATGTATTTGGCGACTCAGAATGGGTGTTGTATACCTATTTTGGGAGCGTCACAACTACTACACAATGTAAACACTCAAAACATCATTATGACTCTGTCTCATGGCTTAGAATAGGAATGTAAGCAAACTGCCAAATTCAGATTACAAATAAAGCAGCCAGACAAAAGCGTAAAGCGAGCACAACAACAATATTTGTAGTTAGGCTTGGGATGGGCGTGGTTGTCGTGAATCCCGCGGCGGGCCAAAAATGAATTTTGATTTTTGGTTTTTAATTTCCTTTCTAGCATGCATGGGTGATATCACACAATAATTACACACGTTAAGAGGTCTTGCATGCTTTTACGATCATTTCATGTTCACCTTTATATGTTATTGCTTTAGTTTAGAATTTTTTAATGACTTAAGGCCAAATAAGGTCATGAAATCACGAGGCCAACTATGTTAACCATTTATTCATATGAGAAGGTCATATACTCTGTATTATGCATGCTCACAAGTATTCTCATCATCTACACATGGCTATTATCGTTTATCACTTTAAAGCATTTCTAAACCTATGTTTGAATAACTTGTCTTTTGTCTAACAAGGTGTGTGTATGTATAGGCCAACTTAGTGACATAAGGAGTGTTAATATTCATGTTCTAAAGTTCAAAATGTAAACAATATCATGTTCATAGTTATAAGTTTGCAACACATTCAAGTTTGCCTTTGAAAGTCGTTTTAAACCAAGTCAAAGCATTCTAACACGTATGAAGCAACTTGGAACCTCAGGTCATGCATAATTAGGCTACATATATATGTTAACAAGGTCAGAACATAAGATGTCACCAGTTTCGTCAAAGTTCACTTTCAAAATGCTAAATTTTCTTAAGAAAACGCATAATAATGCAAGCTAGAACACTCTTGCTATGAAAAGGAACCTAGATTTACAAGTCAGACTTGTTTTCATGCATGTCTAAGTTATATTAGCATGTTAGAACCAACACATTACAGCAGAAATGAGAATCCATGTCTGGTGCACGGCGCAGCTGCACCGGTTAGTATTACCGGATGGGCGCAGCTGCGCCCTTCCTAAAAAATTTCAGAAAAGACTCTGCAACTGCAGAACCCAACCCATACTCAAAAATTCTCACTCAACGAGCTTATACTTCAGCCACATTTGTTTACTTACATGCATATACAGTTTATTAACATGTTAACATCCATTCATATATCAATCAACAACTAATTCATGCAATTTCTAAGAATTTATAAATGCTTGAATTTCAAAACATGCTTAAAATTTATACCTCTTGAAGCTTGAAAGGGAAATCCTTAAAAACTCATATTGTATTCCAACTCACAATACTCACACTCTATATTAACTTAACAGAAAACTCATCAAATTGAATTGAGAAGAGGGGGTTGCTATTTATAGAGAAGTCATTAAATAGTTGATGGGTATAGATTGAATAGTTGCAACACACTATTTGAGCCACTCCCTTCCCCATAATTTGATTTTTACTGAGTTTGTGCAAGGTAGAGGCATAACCTTTTTGGTAATGTAGAGCCATAGCCTTTCGCTAGAATACGACTGGAAAAAATAGAATGGGACACTGATTTTGGGACACTCTAATACTCAACACAATAGTATTAGTACTATACTTAAGTTTAATTCCTTTTTGGCTTTACAAATACAATTTTAATGAGTTAATATTATTACATTGTGACAAGTTGAGGGTATAAATACACAAAATCATATAATCTATGTACATTTGGTTAGTACAAATAGTATTTAAATATAATTTAGTTGGGTATTATCATCCCATTATTTTCATAAACTTATTATTTTAGTTACACATAATTATTGAAATAAATATTTAATAGTAAATATTTATTCACTTAAATTTATATCCTACCATATATTTAAAATACTCATTTAATTGCCCCACCACACATCAAAATGTTACACAAGCTACTTATGCAACTTCGTAAATTATAGAATCCAATTCATTTATATCACATGTTCCCATCTAATAAACATTCATATATTAATGTCACACCTTATATTATTTAATGAATGAAGAATCTTTATAATATATGATTACACATTACGTGTATTTTACACATAGCAAATAATTAATAATGATAGGAATTAGTCTCACATTATTTAATTATTTACTCTTCAATATAATAATACTGATTACTCTCATTATTAGCTCATTCCTTTATTAATTTACTTAATGAATTTCTTAGTTTTTCATTGTGCCACACTAGACAATTCTCATAGGCTTTAAATTAAGCTTTTCATCATTGTGATTCTGTAATATTATTTGTGAATAATTATTTATTAATTTATATGATAAGAAAATATTTATTTATGTGGTTATAAATGATGTATTTAATGTTGAGGTATTTTATCAGTATTTTATCGGATTGGAGGTATTAAAAGATCAAATCGGTGTTCTTAAAGCTCTATTGCGTGAGTTATAATTTTAATCCGACCGTTAGATCGTTGTAATTTTTGGATATGTTATACATATATAAGTTGAGTATATATCCACAAATTTTGAACCGTTAAAAATAAAGGTATGATTTGTTATGAATTTTAAGAGGTGTTGAAAATCATCCGTTTGTGGATTTCGAATATTTTTGGTTTGGAATTTGGAAAAATTTAAAGCTACAAAGTTGTAGAGAATTCGATTTCGTGTGGAATGGACATAAAATTCGTATTTTTTTGATAAACGGGCTATTTTCTATGAATTACTGAAGTTTCGAAAAATAAAATGAATTTTTAATTGGGTGAGACCCACTTTTGGTTGTGTTGAATGCATGTGGGTTGCTGAAATTTTCAGAAATGAGGGGCTGAAGATTGTCAATGAAGCATGCGTAGGAAAAATAAGATTATATTATATTTTATTATTTAGTCTCCTTTGGCGTTTTAGCATTTACCTATAAATAGGTGCTTATGTTAGAATTGAAAATCACACCAGAAACAAGTTTTCTTTCTCTCTATATTTTCGAACGTATTTTTGTGAGTATTTAGATACTTTGAGAGTTGCTATTCAGTGCAAGTTTCCTTCGGCTTTACATCCGATATTCTAGTCAGAAATACTGCTCTTTTGAGGTAAGGGATTTTTAAGGGTTATTATGTTTTTCAGTTTCGTACTTTTTTGGACCTTTAAAAAAATCTAAAAAAATTTGAAATGATAATTTGATGAGTTTTCTAGATTGTGTCCAAAAATGACGATTTTTGGATGTATAGATTAGGAGTTATGAATTTTATGAGAAAAGACTATTTTAAATTAAACCCTTATAACTTTTTGCAGTTAACTCCAAAATTGGTGAAATTTTTATTGGAAGTACATGTATATAACAGTAGTATACTTTGTAAATTTCAGAATTTTTGGACAAAAGTATAATTTATGATAAATGTCTAAATATTCAGCAGTTTTGGCCATATAAAAAATAGTAAATGAATTTTAAAAATTCTGAGAAAAATATATGTTCAATATGGGACTATATTCTGCTAAATCCCAAAAAAGAAATATTTTTGGAATTGATTTGATATTTTTCATGAAAATAAACTAGTTATGAGTAAATGAATTAAATATGTTATGTGAAGTAAGAAATTAGAAAATAGGATTTTATGGCTTGGAAATCCTATTATAAGGTATATGCAGATTTTTTATGAGGGTTTTGGTTATTGGTGATAAAATTTCTCTTTGACTTAAGTGTAAAGATGGGTAGATTATTGGTGTGATCGTGACTATGAGTTCTCTTTGGCCAGTAGTGCAAAGATGAATTGTTGACCTGTATGATCATGACCATTGAATTTACAATTGAATATTTTTAGCTTAAGTACAAAGGTGAATTGATCAACATGGTTATAATTATGGTTTATATAAATTCTGAAATGATTATGTATTTCTTTGAGATATTAATATCTTTTGGCTGTAGTGCAAAGATGAATTATTGATGAATATCTTTGGTGCAGAGTGCAAAGATGACACATTCTTTGAATATCTTTGGCATGTAGTGCAAAGATGAAGCTCATTAATGAATATCTTTGGTCCGTAGTAGTGAAAAGATGAATTTTTTAGTATGATTATGAGCAGAGGCTGTGATTTGGTATAACCGTGATCTTTGATGTTTCGTAAAGACGGTGATAAAAATTATCTTAAATCTGGATGAGAAAAGAATTTGGAACCACAAATATGATTATAAGTTATTTATATGATTGTGGATGAGGCTGTTGATTGATGTTACTGAGGAGGATAAAACATTGTTGGTGGACTTTTAACATAGAAGATAATAGACATTATGGTCTATTTGACTCTTCTAATGGATTTCTCGTTCCGCTGCGACTATGGTTGAAAAGTCTTATCATCTACCATATGTTCTAAATCTCTGATTTATTATTAACGAAGGCTATTGATAATTTAATTATCTTTAGTCATGATATTCTTTATCGAAGCTAGTTGTGCTCACCCTTTTGCTTCACAATTCCTTTCGGGTAATAAGAGTGTTCTTAGGAATTCGAGCCGGGGATAACAAGGGAATAGAGCGATGGTCTATAGTACATTAAGGTTCTCTCTAAATAGTATGGAAATACTTTTATTGAGAACTTTAGATAAGTGTGTCGCATTGTATATGTCATTTGATATTTAATTTTGGTGAACCAAATAGGGTGAGTGAACCCAACTTTGGAAAGGTATTTTGCCACTTTATCATACAAGATGTCTAATGACATACAACCTCGTGTTATCATAAGATGGGGTTGTGCACATCCACTTGCTGAGTATATCTACGAGCACTACCAATATGATCTTGGAGTTTGGTTAAAATGTAATTCTCAATTGCAGACAGTGGAGATAGTTATATGTCAAGAGAAGACTCACCGTTGGAAGGATCATGATAGTAATCTTCTCGTTTTTTTGGGGTCTATTGGGTCAACCAAGGATAATTCTCTAGTTATATGATATCTATCATAACCTAGACGCATGGCCTCCCATGTACAAAGGTTTCTTTAAGCACTTCCCAAAGATTTTAATTTCTAAAACAGTTATTGACTGTACCTTTATGTAATGTATCAATGTGAGGTGTTGTCCATAGTTGGGACATGAGTCACAGTTGGTATTAAAACTCACAGTATGTATTGTCGTATTTTGCACGACAATTATATTATTGAAGTTGTAGTTTGCTTTCTGTACCATGTATTTGGCGACTCAGAATGGGTGTTGTATACCTATTTTGGGGGCATCACAGATTTGATATAATGTTATAGTTGTGGGTAATATTTACAAATTTTGCAAAGTAAGCAAGTTGTTATAAAATATTCGATTGGTCGGGAAATATTCGTTTTAATAGGGAATATCCGTACGACGGCACAATCATTGGTGGACCCCACAACGAAATTATTGTTGGAGTTAAAAAACGACATAAATATCTTTTTATAAAAATAACGGAGAAAGTTTCACCGTTAAACTATTGAAATACCCGGTGGTAAAAGTACAGTAATACGCGTGGTTGCATAGTAGCACACAGTATTGATTATTGATGCTTACGTGAGAAATCACTCAGTTATACTCAATTATTGCTACAGTAATTGCTGCATAATATCTCTGATATTATTGATTCAATTATTGTCATAGTATCATCTGCATAATATTTTATATTATTAAATCAATAATTGAGACGATAAAGTTATTCATATTATTATTTGCATTATTGACGATGTCTAGAAAGTTCTGTCGAGGAAAGGGGTTTAGTCACCTAATTGCACGCCAATAGGGAGAAATCCTTATCGGAAAGCCCCCTCTTTCATGGGAATGATCTGGTTGTTAAATATTGTGAGTTATAATATTAATGATGTAAGACCCCGAATTTTATGAAATGAAAGTATTCAATTTTTTTTAATTATTATTTTATTTAGTAAATGGTTAAATTGATAAAGGTTAAAGTTAAGGGTGACATTTGAAAATTTTGCAAAGTAAGCAAGTTGATATAAAATATTCGTTGTGTCGAGGAATATGCAGTTGGTCGGGGAATATTCGTACGACGACATAATCATTGGTGGACCCCATAACGGAGGTACTGTCGTAGTTAGAAAATGACTAAAATATTTTTAAAAATAACGACGAAAGTTTTACCGTTAAACCTGTTGAACTACCCGAAGAGTAAAAAAACGATGAATCTGGCGTGGTTGCATAAGTAGCACCTTCGTATTGATTATTGATGCTTACTGGGAGAAGTCACTCAGTTATACTCAATTATTGCTTCTGAAGAATTGTCAGTATAATATCTCTCATATTATTGATTCAATTATTGTCAGAGTATCATCAGCATAATATTTATTATTATTAAATCAATAATTGAGACGACAAAGTTATTCATATTATTATTTGTAATATTGACGATGTCTAGAAAGTTCTGTCGAGGAGAGGTTTGGTCACCTAATTGCGCGCCAATATGGAGAAATCCTTATCGGAAAGCCCCCTCTTTCCTGGGAATGATTTGGTTGTTAAATATTGTGAGTTATAATATTAATGATGAATAAATTCTTGTTGGTTAAAGATGGAATTGATATTTTCATTGTGTTGGGATTATTAGTGTTAGTGGAAATTGACATCTATTCCGATAATAATTGATGTCTGGAGGTTATATTGACCAATCAGGTAATTAATCAAATAAATAAGCAATTAATTGCTATTAATTCACATGCTTATAACTACTTGTTCACGTGTGTGTACTATTGATTCACATGCATGTACTATTAGGGGAGGTGGTGCAAAATTGATAATACTTGCATAGACTAAATTAAAAATTGAGGTATAGATGAATGTACTATACTGTAATTATTTTTTCACATGTATAGAATTATTGATTCACATGATTGTACTATTGATTCACATGATGTACTATTAGGAGAGGTGGTGCAAGTTTGATAATACTTGCAGGACTAAATTTAAAATGAAAGAAAAGATAAAGGTATTATACTGTAATATTTCGAGCCCAAAATGTGCAATTATCGAAACTATATTTTCCTATAAATAGAAGCTCATTCTTCTTTCATTCTCACCAATTCACTAAGACTCACAAGAGCAATTATAGATAGAGAAGCTATAGAGAGAAAGAAGAAGAGTAGTCTGCTACTTTACTATTCCAGTATCAAGTCTTCTTCCAAGGTAAGGGGTATTATTTATTTCATATTTTGAAGAGATATTATTTTTCGTATTCGTATGAATATTATTTTCGTTCAATATTTGTAAGGAATATCATCTTCGTTCAATATTTGTATGAATATTATTTTCGTTTAACAGTCGTAAGGGGTATTATTTCTTTTGTATTCATGAAGAGAGTTATTTTCTTTCAATACTCGTAAGGGCTATTACTCTATTCTTTATTATTCTGTTGGAATTACCTATCTACGTGGACTATCACATGCATGGTGAAATTTTTCTGTTATTCCATTCTTTATTATTCTGTTGGAATAACCTGTCTATGCGGACTACCGTATGCATGGTGAAATTCTTTTGTTATTTCATTCTTTATTATTCTATTAGAATAACCTATCTATGCGGACTACCGCATGCATGGTGAATGACCCTTCGTATTCATTCTTTATTAAATTATGGAAATGATCTGTCTACGTGGATTATCGCATTGCGGATGAAAATCCATTTGCAGTTTCATATATTCTATTATACTCGTATAAGATATCCTTTCTTTTGTACTCGTCATAGAATATCGTTTTCTTTTGTATTTTCCTTTTATGAGTACTATACATATAGTATTATTCACAAAGTACTATTTATAAGCACTATTCACGGGATACTATTCACTTGGAGTACTATTCATGACAAAAATTGATTTCTTTTCGGTCCAAATCATTTTTGATACAATAGCATTCTTGAATTTTACTCCACAATGCAGTATCATGTTGGCAATTTGATCATTATTGAATTCTGGATAAATTAAATTATAAATCTTTAAAATTTATCATTTTCTTTCTTTTAATTGAATTCTTATATCATTGTCATCATCCTCATGCTTATATTGTGATGAAAGTCATCTTTGGCTTACCTGCATAGATGGACTGTTGATTGGTATGATTATGACCACGAATTATTCGGTATAATCATGACCTGTAATGTTACAAATAATGTGGTAAAAGTCCTCATTGGCCCTTATTGCATTGATGGACAGTTGTTGGCATGATCATGACCTTTGTGTGTGTGTGTATGTGTGTGTAGGTTATTAATTATTAAATGTAAGTTATTAATAACTTACATTTATTAATTAATAATATATATATATATATATATATATGGTCCGGATCAAATGCATACCCTTATCTTACTCATCCGTGCTCACTCCCCTTTTTGACGGACGTGACGATTCGATCATATAAGCGTCATCTATACTTTTAGCGACGCTATATGTTGTCCGTCGCTAAAAGTATAGAACACAATTGTATAATGAAAACCGTCACAGAATGTCCGGTGCGTAAAAAAAAGTAACTATGGTGAATAAGATAAAGTATATGCACTTGATCCTTGTTCTCTCTCTCTCTCTATATATATAAGTTATTAATCGATAAATATAAGTTATTAGTGAATGTACAATTGTGACGCCCCCAAAATAGGTATACAACACCCATTCTGAGTCGTCAAAATACATGGTACAGAAACAACTACAACTTTATTAATACAATTGTTGTGCAAAATACGACAACACTTAAACTGTGAGTTTAAATACAAATATTACCATCTAGACAATATCCACACTCAAATAAGTTCTCATTACAATTATTGATACATTATTTTACAAAAATGGTGAGGACTACTAAAACAACAACTCTCTAGAACCATCATTCCATACCCCGACTAGAACTCGTTACATTCTCGCCTCCTAAGAAGAAAAATGGAACAAAAAGAAAAAGGGTGAGCTCAACTAGCCCAGTAAAGAATATTATGACTAAGATAATATAGAACAAATTATCGTTAGTCTTCAACAGGGAAAAATCTGATAAAATATAATAGACAACAAGTTTCAGATCAATATTCGTAGCGAAAATAATAATTCATAGATGAGTTACGTAGAGAATGAAATCCACTATTATCTATGAATTTAAAAGTCCATCATCAATATTTTATCCCTGTAACATCAATCAATATTCATCTTGAATCAAATATTCATCTTTGCACTACTGAGCCAAAGATATTCATCGATTGGTCATGTTCATCTCAACACTGTTCATCTTTGCACTACTGGGCCAAAGATATTCATCGAAAATCATTAATCTTTGCACTACAGGCCAAAGATATTCAGTAATATCATCATTTAGGACTGAGGATGATAAAAAATATTTTAAAGAAAACGAATTCAATGAAATAAAAGAACAAATATTAAGGATTCGTACTTTAAACAATCCGAGTTTAAAAAAATACTTCATAAATACTCATAGTGAAGTAAAATTCAAGAATAATAAAAAAATGGATACAATCAAAGCTAGTATGCATAATAGATATTTTGGACAAATAATGAAAATTTAATTTTTTTGTGAATAGTGTTGTATTCGTAAATAGTGTCGTATACGTGAATAGTGCCGTATACGTGAATAGTAACCCCGACACTAAAAGACAAGAATTTCACAAGAAAAATCTTACCAATATTCTGGCATAATGATATTGAAACAAATAATATCATTTTTAAAAAAAATAATATCCCTTACCTCGAAAAGCGATTGATTTGAGTGAAATCTTTGGATATAGTCAAGGGAAATTGCACCATATAGCAACACTCAAAGTATCAAAATACTCACAAGAATACGCTCGATAATATTGAGAGAGAAAACTTCAGTTTCTGGTGTGATTTTCAATTCTAACCTAAGCACCCTATTTATAGGAAAATGCTTAGAACACCAAGACAGAAAATTTAATATAATAATATTATTTTTAATCAAAATTCTTACGCACACCTTTGAATCTGATTTCAGCCATCTAACACATTTATATCACATGTGGGACACTCACCAAAAACATTTTCTTTAAAAAAATAATTAAAACTTTAAAAATTAATTATTTTAGAACTTCAGAACTTTCATAATTCATAATAAATAGCTCTTTTATCAGAAAAATTCGAACCTTACGCCCTTTTCATAGGAAATTCCATTATTTACAACTTTACAGAAGAAAATTTTTCCAAATTCCAAACAGAAGTTGACCGAAATCCACAAACGGGCGATTTTACACGCTATAATCAAATTTCAGTTAAGAAATGGGGTTCACAAACATGAAAAACATGTTTTAAATATTTTTTATAACAAAAATACTCCTCATCATATACTCATATATCCCACATTCATTATAAAAATATCACCATTATTATATTATTAAAATATAATAATATATTTAAATGAATTATTTTATCAGAGAAGATAAAATATCAATTTTTCAACAATTGTCACTTTAAAATTTTCTCCATCTATATCCACATACAATGAATATTTTTCTTATCATAATAATCAATAATTAATTATTCACAAATAATATTACAGAATCACAATATCGACAACCAGGCCGTTCCAAGGAAAGATGGGGCTTTCCAATAAGGATTTCTCCTTACTGGCGCACAATTAGGTGACCAAACCTCTCCTTAGACAGAACTTTCTAGACATTGCCAATAATGCTATCTAATAATATTATTCAAATAATATGAATTATTAATCGATAATGAAGAATACTGTGTAGTGACAATTATTAAAACAACAATAATATAAAATATCAACGTAGCAATTATTGAATCAATAAAATAAAATATTGAATAATAATTACTGTAACAATTATTGAGTAGTACCTTCATACGTAAGAATCAATAATTGGTGCAATACCGTGTGCTACTGTGTTTTAACCACCGGGTATTCCAACAGTATTAACGGTAACAACTACGCCATTATTTATAAACAACGTATACTTGTCGTTTTCTTCATCCAATTGCTTTCCATTATGAGGCCCACACAAGGCTGCGCCATCGTACGAATATTCCCCGACAGTAAGAATATTCCACGACCAAACGAATATTCCTCGACAACAATGAATATTTTATAACCACTTGCTTATTTAAAATATTTGCGCATTTTACCCATAACTAACCACATTAATCAAATCAACCCTTATTATTTCAAAATAATAAATAGAGAAAATTCAATTTCGTTAATTATAAGTTGGGGTCTTACAACCTCCCCTCCTTATGAAATTTCGTCCTCGAAATTGATGTACGTACCTGGTGTTTCGAAAAGGTGAGGATACCTCGCTTTCATTTCCGTTTCCAACTCCCAGGTCATTTTCTCAATAGCATGGTTCCTCCACAAAACTTTGACTTGTGGTATGACCTTTGTGCGTAGGACATGCTCCTTCATATCCAAGATCTTGATAGGTACCTCTTCGTACGTTAAGTCTTCGGCTATCTCATCCGGTTCTAACTTAATAACGTGGTTTGGGTCTTTCACATATTTATGAAGCACAGATATATGAAAAATATTATGAACACAAGACATACTTGGAGGTAACGCGAGCCTATAGGCACATTTCCTACTCGGTCAAGAATCTGAAATGGACCAATAAATCGTGGATTGAGCTTTCCTCTCTTCCCATATCTTGTAACTCCCTTTCATGAAGCCACACGCAATAATACATGATCCCTAATACTAAATTCCACGTCCTTTCGATGAAGATCCGCATAACTCGTTTGTCGATCCTGTGCCGTTTGTATACGTTGTCGAATCATTTGGATCTTTTTTGTAGTCATACGTACCAACTCTGGTCCCAACAATTTTGCTTCACCCACCTCGTCCCAACATACTGGAGAGCGACACTTTCGTCCATACAATGCTTCAAATGGGGCCACACCTATACTTGCCTGATAACTGTTGTTGTAGGAGAATTCCACAAATGGTAAATACTTATCCCAACTCCTTTGAAATCTAGGACACAGAGTCTTAATAGATCTTCAAGAGTTTGAATAGTCCTCTCTGATTGTTCGTCCGTTTGAGGATGGTATGCCGAACTGAATCATAAATCCGTGCCCATAGCTTTTTGCAAGCTAACCCAAAATTGTGAAGTAAATCTTGGGTCACGATCTGAAACTATAGATACTGGTATGCCATGCAATCTCACAATCTCATTTACATACATATGAGCAAGACGTTCAAGGGAATAAGTCTCCCGTATCGGTAAGAAATGAGCAGACTTAGTTAATCTATCAACAATAACCCAAATCGCATCTATGCCTTGAGAAACCGTGGGAAGACCCATAACGAAATCCATGGTAATGTGTTCCACTTCCATTTCTGAATCTCAAGTGGTTGCAATGGACCCTTAGACACTTGATGCTCCGCCTTTACACGTTGACAAGTTAAACACCTCGAGATAAACTTCGCGATCTCTCTCTTCATATTGTTCCACCAAAATGTATGTCGAAGATCACGATACATTTTGGTACTTCCAAGATGAATTGCAAATGGTGTATTGTGTGCCTCCATCATAATTTTGTACTTCAAATTAGAGTCGTTAGGAACACAAAGTCTGGAGTGTACTCGAAGTATTCCTTTTTCATCGATTCTTGCTTCTGGAATAACACCTTCTTGTACTTTCTTATTCATACGTATTAGCTCCGGGTCTGTGGCTTGAGCAACTTTAACTTTATCGATTAAAGTTGATTCTATACATATACTTGATATCATCTCACTCGTTCCTGTATATGATCTTCTACTCAACGCGTCAGCTACCACGTTTGCTTTTCCAGGATGGTATTGAATGGTGTGGTCATAATCTTTTAACAGCTCGAGCCAACGTCGTTGCCGCATGTTGAGTTCCTTTTGGGTGAAGAAATATTTGAGGCTTTATGGTCTGAATATATCTCCACTTTCTCCCCATATAGATAGTGCCTCCAGATCTTTAGCGCGAAAACGACTGCTGCCAACTTTAGATCATGAGTAGGATAATTCCTCTCATACTCTTTAAGTTGTTGCGAGGCATATGCAATGACTTTCCCACGTTGCATGAGAACACATCCTAACCCTTTGCCTGAAGCATCACTGTAGATAACAAATCCATCCGAATCAGATGGTATTGTCAGAACAGGTGCCAAAATGAGTCTCCTCTTAAGCTCGTGGAAATTCTTTTCGCATTCCTCGCTCCATACGAATTTGGTATCTTTCCGAGTCAGCTGAGTTAACGGAGTAGCGATTCAAGAAAATCCTTCCACAAATCTCCGATAATAACCAGCTAAGCCCAGAAAGCTATGTACTTCGGTTACCGACTTCGGTTGCTCCCAACTTTGTATTGCTTCAATCTTCACTGGGTCAACAGATACTCCATGTTTTGACACCACGTGCCCAAAGAATGCTACTTCCTCAAGCTAGAACTCGCATTTCTTCAACTTGGCATATAGTTTGTTTTCACGAAGCCTTTGGAGTACCAGCTTCAAATGGTGCTCATGATCTTCACGGCTTTTGGAATATATGAGGATGTCATCAATAAAGACAACAATGAACTGATCCAAATAATCCTTGAATACTCAGTTTATCATATCAATGAAAGCCGCAAGAGCATTAGTCAATCCAAAAGACATGACTAAGAATTCATAATGTCCGTCACAGGGAGTTAAAAGGCGTCTTTGGAATATCCTCAGTTCTAATCTTCAGCTGATGATATCCAGAACGAAGATCGATCTTTGAGAAGAATTGTGCTCCTTACAACTAGTCAAACAGGTCATCAATACGAGGTAGAGGATACCTATTCTTGATGGTGACATGGTTCAATTCTCGATAGTTAATACAAAGTCGCAGACTTCCGTCTTTCTTCTTTACAAATAAAATAGGAGAACCCCAAGGAGATGTACTAGGACGAATAAACCGATGTCCAACAACTCCTGTAGTTGGACTTTTAACTCCTGAAGTTCAATAGGAGCCAGTTGATATGGGGTTTTAGAAATGGGCTTTGTATCAGGTTCAAGATCAATAAAGAATTCAACTTCACGTTTTGGGGGTAGACCGGGAAGTTCTTCAGGAAATATGTCAGGAAATTTACTAACAACAGGAATATTATTCAAATCTAACGTGTCTTTATTCAAATCCATAACAAGGGCTAAGAAAGCTTGACATCCGTTTTTCAATAAACGAATAGCTTTATGATTTGATATGACAGTGATTGATTTTAATGGTTTAGTAGCTTGAATTCGTACAACAGGTTGGTTAGGAATATGAAAACTAACAACCTTACGAAAATAATCAATTTTGGCATGATGAGTAGTTAACCAATCAATTCCTAAAATCACATCAAAAGCAAGTATCTTTAAAGAGATAAGGTCAACAGGTAATGTGATGGTGCCAACTTGGATCAAACAAGATTTATAAACAGTGGATGTAATAAAAGTTTCTCCTAACGGAGTCTCCACAGATAAATCATAGTCTAATTTCTCCGGAGTCAAGTTTAAACATTGAGCACAAGCAAGAGAGATAAATGAATGGGTAGCACCGGTATCTAGTAAGGTATAAACTTCGTAAGAATTTATAATTAGCTTACCCGTGATCACCTCGTTTGGGTTCCTCGTATTTTGACCAGTCATGACAAACGCTCTTCCAGGAACCGTTGACTTTGACTTTTTTGGGACAGCCTTTTGAGTCACCATCCCCACTAGACTTGGTTTCGCTGCTGTACAATCTCGAGCGATATGTCCTTTCTTTTTATAATTATAACATACCTTGAACTGTTGTGGGCAGTTTGGGTTGATATGTCCCTTTTTCTCGCATTTATAGCATACGACCGGTGGTCGTTCTCCTTCCTTAGAATCAGTTGCTGCTGGTGCTGACATCTTCGCATTGTCATTGTTGAATCTCCTCTTTTTAAAATCTCCTCTCGACTCGCTTCTTCTATTTTTATGGCCATGATTACCACCAGAGTGGTTACCACTTTTGTCCGTATTTTTCTTTCTCCGCTGGTTATCGGTGGTCCCTCGGTTGAACGTACTCGTTATCTCGCTCTAATAATTGAGCCCTGTTGACAACATCTGAATAGAGAGAAAATTTATGAGAAATGAGATATTGACGTATGCCGGGTTTCAAACCTCTCAGAAATATCTGCGTCATACGTTCCTCATTCTCCACCAAATGAGGTGCAAACCTGGATAACTCTGCAAACTTCGCCTCGTACTGAGACACCGTCATGTTGTTTTGTTTTAATCTAATAAACTCCACTTCCTTCATATGATGAATACTTTCAGGAAAGTACTTGTCATTGAACAGTTTCTAAAACGTCTCCCAAGACATGCTGAGTGCGGCTGGATGGGTACGCTTTACAGATTCCCACTAGTAATCTGCCTCATTACGGAACATAAAGGTGGCGAATGGAACCTTCTATTCCTCCGTGCATCCCAAGACATCGAATATCTTGATAATTTGCTTGACTCGTGTTTCTGCCTTAATCGGATTCGGCTTTTCCTAGAATTCTGGTGGTCCCAACTCTTTGAACTGCTTGACTATAACAAACCGTGCGTTGCTATCATTTCCACATGTATTTTGTACACGAGTCTCCTTCGTCTGATTTTGCATGAACTGCAAAAAGCTTCTAAACATCCCGTCGTTCATCGTCTACTCAGTGGTGTTGTTTACAAGAGGAACATTGCCAGCCTGTTGCACGTTCTCCTCGTTGGTGAGTAAAGGTGTCTCCATGGTGTCATTTGTTCCACTGTTAACATTCTCAGTTGCCATTCTCAAATACTGCCATAAAATAAGGGTTAATTAAAGAAATTAACATATCACATAATATCCCTATATTCGACCAACCAACAAATAAGCTAGTAGGACACCTTTAGCGAAAGATTTACTCGTCTCTCCCTCCTAGTTTATTCTCCGATCTTCGCCAGAGATCATATCCTAACCTCTCGATACCAAGCTGCAGACGCCCCCAAAATAGGTATACAACACCCATTCGAAAGTCGCCAAAATATATGGTACAGAAACAACTACAACTTTATTAATACAATTGTCGTGCAAAATACGACAACACTTAAACTGTGAGTTTAAATACAAATATTGTCATCTAGATAATATCCACACTCAAATATGTCCTCATTACAATTATTGATACATTATTTTATAAAAATGATGAGGACTACTAAAACAATAACTCTCTAGAACCATCATTCCATACCCCGACTAGAACTCGCTACATTCTCGCCTCCTGAGAAGAAAAATGGAACAAAAAGGAAAAGGGTGAGCTCAACTAGCCTAGTAAATAATATTATAACTAAGATAATATAGAAAAAATTATCGTTAGTCTTCAACAGGGAAAAATCTGATAAAATACAATAGAAAACAAGTTTCAGATCAATATTCTTAGCGGAAATAATAATTCATAGATGAGTTACATAGAAAATGAAATATACTATTATCTATGAATTTAAAAGTCCATCATCAATATTTTATCCCTGTAACATCAATCAATATTCATCTTGAATCAAATATTCATCTTTGCACTACTTCTGAGCCAAAGATATTCATCACCGGGTCATGTTCATCTCAATATCATTCATCTTCATCTACTACGGCCAAAGATATTCATCAACAAATCATTAATCTTTTGCACTACGGGTGCCAAAGATATTCAATAATATCATCATTTAGGATCGAGGATGATGAAAAATATTTTAAAGAAAGCGAATTCGGTGAAACAAAAGAACAAATATTAAGGATTCAGTACTTTTAAACAATCCGAAGTTCAAAAAATACTTCATAAATACTCATAGTGAAGTAAAATTCAAGAATGATTAAAACATGGATACAATCAAAGCTAGTATCCATAATAGATATTTTGGACAAAAATGAAAATTTAATTTTTACGTGAATAAGTGTCGATATCGTGAATAAGGCCGAGTATCGTGAATAGTAACTCCGACACTAAAAGACAAGAATTTCACAAGAAAAATCTTACCAATATTACGGCGTAATGATATTGAAAGAAATAATATCATTTTTTAAAAAATATCCTTACCTCGAAAAATGATCTTAGATTTTGGAACGGAATATGGATATAGTCTTTGAAAGGAACTTGCAATCAGTATAGCAACACTCAAAGTATCAAAATACTCACAAGAATACGCTCGATAATATTGAGAGAGAAAACTTCAGTTTCTGGTGTGATTTTTAATTCTAACCTAAGCACCCTATTTATAGGAAAATGCTTAGAACACCAAAAAAGAAAATTTAATATAATAATATTATTTTTAATCAAAATTCTTACGCACACCTTTGAATCTGATTTTAGCCATTTAACACATTTATATCACATGTGGGACACTCACTAAAAACACTTTTCTTTAAAAAAATAATTAAAACTTCAAAAATCAATTATTTTGGAACTCCAGAACTTCAATAATTCATAATAAATAGCCCTTTTATTAAAAAAATTCAAACCTTATATCCTTTTCATAGAAAATTCCATTCTCTACAACTTTACAGAAGAAAGTTTTTCCAAATTCCAAATGAAGTTGGCCAAAGAAATCCACAAACCAGGCGATTTTATGTTTATAATCAAATTTCAGTCATGAAATGGGGTCCACAAATATGAAAAACATGTTTTAAATATTTTTTAGTAACAAAAATACTCCTCCTCATATACTCATATATCTCACATTCATTACAAAAATATCACCATTATTATATTATTAAAATATAATAATATATTTAAATGAATTATTTTATCAGAGAAGATAAAATATCAATTTTTCAATAATTGTCACTTTAAAATTTTCTCCATCTATACCCACATAAAATGAATATTTTCCTTATCATAATAATCAATAATTAATTATTCACAAAAAATATTACAGAATCACAATATAAATAAACCGGTAGTTCAAGAAAGAGGGGCTTTCCAATAAGGATTTCTCCTTACTGGCGCACAATTAGGTGACCAAACCTCTCCTTAGACAGAACTTTCTAGACATTGCCAATAATGCTATCTAATAATATTATTCAAATAATATGAATTATTAATCGATAATGAAGAATCTTTGTGTAGTGACAATTATTGAAACAACAATAATATAAAATATCAACGTAGCAATTATTGAATCAATAAAATAAAATATTGAACAGTAATTACTGTAACAATTATTGAGTAGTGCCTTCATATGTAAGAATCAATAATTGGTGCAATCTGGTAATCTTCTTGTGTTTTAACCACGGGTATTCCAACAAAGATAATTGCATGTAACAACTACTGAATTATTTATAAACAACTTATATTTGTCATTTTCTTCATCCAATCTCTTTCAGTTATGGGGCTCATATTAAGGTCACTTATTTTGTAAATACGAATATTCTCAAACAGTAAGAATATTCTCAAACAACAATGAATATTTTATAACCATTTGCTTATTTAAAATATTTGATTATTTTACCCATAACTAACCACATTAATCAAATCAACTCTTACTTATTTCAAAATAATAAATAGAAGAAATTCAATTTCATTAATAATAAGTTGTGGTCTTACAATATTATTATATATATATATATATATATATATATATATATATATATATATGTGTGTGTGTGTGTGTGTGTGTGTGTGTGTGTGTGTGTGTGTATGTGTAAGTTATTAATTATTGAATGTAAGTTATTAATATATATATATATATATATATATATATATATATATATATATATATATATTAATTATTAGGATCTGATACAAATCCATATATCAAATTTGGGATATCCGCTATCCTCTGGATATATTTACGGTCGGATGATAAACGAATACGAATACACCTATATCCGAATATAGATATATCCATTTTTTTTGAATGCAAATAATATCCGCTTTTTTTGAATACGGATGCGAACGAATACGAATTTTTTGGTTACCATTTACAGCCCTAGTTTAAATAATAAAGAAGCTTTTTTTTTTTAGGAAAACGATTACGAAAGCTTTAAATAGGAGAAAACTTTAAATAAGGGCACAATATATAAAAAAAATAGTTACTTTGTATTGATAAACTCAAAACATCAAATATATCAGAACAAAAATTACTTTCTAAAACGTCAATCTTTTAGAAACAGAGAGAGTAATTAATTCCATGGTTTCACACCCACCAAAATAATTGGAAAATATAAACACGGAGTCTCTCTGTCTATATATCTAGACCTAAGGGAACGTTGGATGTCGTTTTCCGATGCGCCGCCACACACATGATAGTTGTTGTGTACGGACAAAAAAGAAAAAAATACTACTAGTATACTCCCCCTCCGTCCCGAAATAAACGTCATAATTTGTTTCGGCACGCTATTAATAATATTTTTTTTAATCTAAATTGCCATTTTGAATTATTTATTAATTTAAGTATTTCTCCACTTTTCAATAAATTGTTATTCACACATTTCCAATAAATACTAAAAACTAGAATGAATAGAAAAAAATTAGTCTACAAAACCATTAAATAGAAAACATCTTATACCGGTAATATGAGAGAGAAAGTGATATAATAATTCATTAGTTTCCAATGTAAACTTTTTTCTCATTTCTTTAATTTCTAACAAAAAATGAGTAAAAAGATTATGAGGGTATAAGTAAAAAATAGAATAAAATTAGTTATAAATATAGAAATAGGACGTTTATTATGGAACATCTTAAAAAAATTAAGACGTTTAATATCGGACGGAAGAAATATTTAATATGAATACATATGAAAAATTAGAATATAAAGATAGGCCTACAGTATAATTAGCTGATTATAAATATTTATAAAATTTATTAATAATAAAAGAACATGCGAGTGACAACTTAAACTATCATATCGAATACTAGTAATTGCTCGTGTTTGAAGGCACGACGTAACGAAATCCTCAATCTCTCTCCGTTTCAACAATCTAAAAATTAGAATGAATCTGAACCGTTCTTGTGCTTTCCCGTCCAAATCAATTAGAATGAATCTGAACCGTACTTGTACTTTTCCGTCCAAATTCAAATTGGGTTCTATCTTATTATTATAGATATCATTTTTCCATGTTAGGGTATTCGGGATATCTTATAGCAGTCAAATCAGCTTATAATAAGTTCTAAAAAGTAAATTTCTTTGATAAGTTGATTTTAAACCGTTTATAATCACTTTTTATGAAAATAATCAAAAACTCTAATTTGGAGATTCTGATTATTTGCAAATTTTAATAAGCAAGTTTGACTAAATATATTATTAATCTATCCTTATTTATTTTAGTAATTTTACTCATTACCCATCTTTATTTCTAAAAACATTCT
Organism: Panax ginseng; assembly: GCA_020205605.1. Classification (NCBI taxonomy): domain Eukaryota; kingdom Viridiplantae; phylum Streptophyta; class Magnoliopsida; order Apiales; family Araliaceae; genus Panax; species Panax ginseng. Next base: position 136,934,547 of record CM035134.1, on the reverse strand, counting down.
TTTTTAATAATTATACTTGAAATAAGTAATTAGCAAATTTTTTAATACCAAATACATTTCATTTTTTTACTAGTTTAAATACTTTTTATTTACAAAATACAAATTATTTTTTAAAGTTAATTATAAACAAAAATAGTAATCACATTTTTAAAAAAAAATTTCTAAACTAATACTACCTCCGTTCCTAAAAGATTGTGGTTTAAGGTTTTTGTACATGGATTAAGAAAGTATCATTTACCAAATAAAATTTATTTGAAATTTTATCAATACCCTTTTATGGGAAGTTGAAAACTATTAATACAAGGGAGAGAATTTCTTGGGACAATAAAAAAAGGTAAGGGTAAATAATTTATTCTCTTCGAAAGTTGTAAATGACAAATATTTTGAAATAAATTTTTTCTTCTAAAAGGAGAATTTTTTAGGAACTGATGTGAGTAAAAGATATAAACTCATTTCTAGATGTCTTTGGCAATCTAACACTCAATTATTAGGACAAGGCTCCCTACAGACTCTCACTCCAGATTCCTCCAGACATTCTATCTCACCAATACATGCAACCCTCCCAATTATTAGTGTAGCTCTAGCAGTAAATTTACAAATCTAATATCCGACAGCAGAATCAATTACCGACAGTTAAAATTTAGACTAAAATACAGTTTGTAACCTAAAATTTATAGGTTGCACTCTAATATTTAAAATATTTTTAAGTACATATTAACTTTGTTTTAGTTTTAAAAAAATTAAGTTCGCACCTGAAAGTTAGGGTGTATTTTGTTTAGCGAAAAAAATCTTGGGGTACATTTTAACCGGTTAAAAGTATTAGAGGGTGTATTTTGTTTAGTGAAAATTGAAACTTGAATACGTTTTAAATATTAAAATATAAACTTTGGGGTGCAATCTGTATTTTTAGACTAAAATCATCAAATTTGACTTTAGTCTTGGAAGCCCACATATTTTAGATTTAGTTGGTGCTGTCAGCTTCTCATTTTATTATTTTCACCATGCAGGTGCAGCCATGCAGGGGCTAGCAATAATCAATTATCCTAGGGGGACCTGTAACACCTCCTTTCCGAAATAGAAAGAGAGATTATTCAAAACATAATAAAACTGATGAATTTAATAGCAAGGCTCAAGCCCTAAAATAATAATCTTAATATCTGAAAAATACCATAAGTCAACCATAATAAATCTCCAACTGTCTCAAACCACAATCTAAAATAATTATTACAATTCTAAGTAAACTGACACATCAAGTCTAAACAGAATATTTCTAAATCATTGGAATGAATGGAGCTCTCATCACACTTGCCCTTGATTCCCCTGATTACCTGCCGGAAGAAAACACAGCATGAGCCAATCTCCCAGTACGGATATAGAATACAAATAATGAACCAAAATAACTAACTCAATTAAATGAAAAGAGATTTAAAGCGAATCAAAGCGAAGCGAACAAATCTAACATAACGAAATAATAGGCTGAATCAAATGGCTGGGTGTTATTTCATACCGAGTTTAGAATAAAATAGAAATATACCTTGCCACACAGGCAAGTCAAATAATGCCACATAGACAAGTCAAATAATGCCACACAGGCAAGTTACACACATTGGACCGCGAATCCAATGCATGTAAAATTGGAAGGCGTGTTTGGCACAAACATCACCACTCCGCAGAACAGAACAGAAAACTAGGGTCGACCCATACGCCTCCCACAACAATACACCAAATGATCCACTCCCACCGGAGCACAAAAAGGAGACGCCGTGGACTGATCACACCGCCACGGAAGGTGTCATGCCTCGGTGCCGAGGACATGCCTGTGGTACCCCCATAGGTGGTTATAGCTCAAGTATACCCTACGGTATATTCTAACAAAAATATTATGTCACAACACATGCGACAAAAGACCAACAACAAGGTTCTATATGTACATGTTGAACCAAAACAAATTATAATCACAAGGTCTCAAAAAGAAGGTAACAACATGTACCGCTCTACAATTATCAAAAATAAATACTAAACATGATATTCTAATTCAAAGAGTACAAATACGAGTCCAGTGTGTCAACTTCAAATGAAACAAATATATGAATTTCACAAGAAACAATTATGTGAAATAATAACAGAATTTGAAACGAGGAACAAAACGAATAAATCAAATTTAACAAAAGTATCATTTGAAAAAAAATGCGGAATCCAGTGTACGATACTTCCAACCCATTTATAGCACACTCCACAAAATCTTACCCTCAAATGCTAACGATATCAAATACGAAACGCCATTCACAACCTAAACATATTCACCTCAAATTAAAAACAATCCACACTAATCGTTCCAAAATAATTTATAATTTATTTAATATGCCTTTAATCAATTATTAATACTCCAAAATTTATATTCCAAAAAAAATAACTCTTTAAATTCCCTCCGTTCATTTTAAATAATTTAATAAAATATTTTATCACAACCCCATCATTAATAACATAGTACTATTAAATTTATTATTAAAACTTTTGTAACTATGCCGAGCAAAATTAATTAATTTAAATTAATATACATAACTTCAATTTAATTTACCAATTAGGATTTATAAATTTCATGGTCAAATACCTACCAAAATATAATATGCCAAAAGGGTTATTAAAATATTATATATATATATATATATATATATATATATATATATATATATATATATATATATATATATATATATATATCTGCTAAATGATCTTTTTGCAGTAATCCACGCATAAGTAAGTAGCTTTAATTAGCATCATGAATTTTTTTTACAATGAGTTAATTACGATATATATATATATATATATATATATATATATATATATATATACACATATATACGTATATATATAATATTCATATAGTCTACCGCCTTGCTCCTACCTAATAATTCGGTAAACATATATATACACCTCCGACAGTTTTACAAATCAAATCATTAGAATTAGAATTATTATTATTATTATTAGCAACCTTAGATAAAACAATTTCATGAAGAAGGCATATAATTCAAGTTGCAGACTAACCTTGGTTGTGTATCTATACTTTCAAAAATTGCTTTCACCTTTGCCCAGTTCGTATAAATGAAGGAGAGCAGCCACAACTTTTTTTTTCTTTTAAGTAGTTCATATCAGATAAAAGAAGTAGTTAGGGTTTATCTATTTATTAATTATACATTATACTAATCCTCTTAATTAATTGGATTTAAATAAAAAAAATTCCACAAATATAAATTAGCCCAATTAATATAAAGGCCCAAATTAATATAATCCATTTACTTATTATAGTCCACAAATTTTACTGATTAATTTGACCCAAACAAAATAATAGCCCAAATAAGAAAATAAAGTCCAATTAATATGGTTTAAAATTAAATAATTTTTATTATTTAATATTTTTTTTCCGGGTATTACATCACTTACCCCTTAAAAGGATTCCGTCCCCGGAATCAAAAGAATGAACGTACCTAATTATCAAAAAGATACGGATACTCCGCTTGAATAGACTCCTCCATCTCCCAAGTACCTTCCCGCTCCGAATAATTTTAGCGCAAGACTTTAACAAAAGGAATTATCTTCCTCAATTTTAATTTAATCAGTTATTTAATTATCTACTAAAAGAATTTAATTTTCCAAACAAAACAAGGAAGAAAAGAGGGAAACAAAATCATTTACCTTATCCAATTTAAATACAATTGCATAAGATAAAATCAATTAATATTTAATTATAAAAAAATGGGTTATTATATTTTTCACCCCTTAAAAATAATTCCGTCCTCGGAATTCAAATAAGCTACAAAAAAAATAATTTAGTTACGACGCAGCGCCGCCATTTGTAACGATCAACGCGGATACGTCATCGGTCCACACAATTATCAATGTGCTTGTAAAAGATTCGTCAGCTACCGTGTCAAGCCTCGGTAAGGTTCTTCGCGTTGCATCAAATTAGATCACATGCTCCACCATTGGTGCGGGTCGTCACTAATATCCTTAAGTTTAATTCTTGTAAACGAACTATTCGGAAAATAATTCAAAATCACAAAAATTCTCTTCATCTAAATACGATTCGAATACCCAAAATATTTAAAATTATTTTTAATTCGTAAAACGTTTATGTTTCACACATGACAAAGATCTAACAAATTATTTTATTTATTTATTTATTTATTTTTTGCAGAACTTCATTGACATCGGATAAACAAAACAATTGTACAAATTAGATCACCAACTCACCCTAAGAACTCAATAGTTTCAAAATATCATAACCTCAATTTAAACTAGTTCTCCAATATTATTATACTAAAAATATTCTACTAAGATCTCTTTATCACCATATCAAACTCCAAATCATATATCCTACTATCTGAATAAGCAAACGATAGTTTTCAAAATATCTTAAAGATTCATCACTCAATATCTAATCATTCAATAAATCAATCATTCTCTTGGTGCAAACCTTAACCCAACAAATTCCAAAATCTCCTCATCTTATCACTCAAAATTTCATATAAGATAACTCCAATATTCTACTAGGAAATAATCGCAAAATTCATTTACTCCAAAAGATTAATCTAATTACCTCGAATCTTTACAACAACTCAAAATTACAAGAGATCCTTTGTACTTAATAGTTTTCACTTTATCATATTATCCCACCGATTCACATACCTCAAATTATTCACAACTTAACAAAAATCAGAATCTAACCCAAATAAAATCCTCAATTCCAAAATCATAATAGTTTGTAATTACCTGAAATAACTCTAACAAATAATTCCCCAATATCAAAACTCACTGATACAAATGCTCATATCATAATCGTATAATCATTTTTTAACTAAACAAAGTATGACATTATTCTCCCTAATGATCAAATCACAATCCTTAACTAATATTATTGCTCCAACACATATAACAATAAAAATCTTAACAAGTTAACTCGCCTTTCTCAAATCAATTACAATTTAAAGAGCTAAAAAAAAAAACTTGGTCAAAATCAAGACCAACCAAACAGAGAACAAAATCAAATCAAACTCCTACGTCTACCCAATGATTTACCCACAACTCACAGGTCTAACCTAAATCAGTTTTCTACAAGAAAGAACCTGGCTCTGATACCAACTCTGTAACACCCCCTATCCGAAATAGAAAGAGAGATTACTCAAAACATAACAAAACTGATGAATTTAATAGCAAGGCTTAAGCCCTAAAATAATAATCTTAATATCTGATAAATACCACAAGTCAACCATAATAAATCTCCAACTGTCTCAAACCACAATCTAAAATAATTATTACAATTTCAAGTAAACTGACACATCAAGTCTAAACAGAATATTTCTAAATCATTGGAATGAATGGAGCCTCTCATCACACTTGCCCTTGATTCCCCTGATTACCTGCCGGAAGAAAACACAGCATGAGCCAATCTCCCAGTACGGATATAGAATACAAATAATGAACCAAAATAACTAACTCAATTAAATGAAAAGAGACGAAACGAATAGAAACAAAACGAACAAATCTAACACAACGAAATAATAGGCTGAATCAAATGGCTGGGTGTTATTTCATACTGAGCTCAGAATAAAATAGAAATATACCTTGCCACACAGGCAAGTCAAATAATGCCACATAGGCAAGTCAAATAATGCCACACAGGCAAGTTACACACATTGGACCGCGAATCCAATGCATGTAAAATCGGAAGGCGTGTTTGGCACAAACATCACCACTCGCAGTGAGCGAGCGAGCGAAAACTAGGAATCGCGACCCATACGCCTCCCACAACAATACACCAAATGACCCACTCCCACGGAGCACAAAGCGGAGACAGTGGGATCGATCACACCGCCACGGAAGGTGTCATGCCTTAGTGCCAGAGGACATGCTCTGTGGTACCCCCACGGTGGTTATAGCTCGGTATACCCTACGGTATATTCTAACAAAAATATTATGTCACAACACATGCGACAAAAAAAGACCAACAAAAAAGTTCTATATGTACATGTTGAACCAAAATAAATTATAATCACAAGGTCTCAAAAAAAAGGTAACAACATGTACCGCTCTACAATTATCAAAAATAAATACTAAACGTGATATCCTAATTCAAAGAGTACAAATACGAGTCCAGTGTGTCAACTCCAAAATGAAACAAATATATGAATTTCACAAGAAATAATTATGTGAAATAATAACAGAATTTAAAACGAGGAACAAAACGAATAAATCAAATTTAACAAAAGTATCGCTCAAAAAGTACGGAATTCGGACCTGATACTTTCAACCCATTTATAGCACATTCCACAAAATCTTACCCTCAAATGCCAACGATATCAAATACGAAACGTCATTCACAACCTAAACATATTCACCTCAAATTAAAAACAATCCACACTAATCGTTCCAAAATAATTTATAATATATTTAATATGCCTTTAATCAATTATTAATACTCCAAAATTTATATTCCAAAAAAAATAACTCTTTAAATTCCCTACGTTCATTTTAAATAATTTAATAATATTTTATCACAACCCCATTATTAATAACATAGTACTATTAAATTTATTATTAAAACTTTTGTAACTATCTTGAAACAAAATTAATTAATTTAAATTAATATACATAACTTCAATTTAATTTACCAATTTGATTTATAAATTTCATGGTCAAATACCTACCAAAATATAATATGCCAAAAAGGGTTATTAAAATATATATATATATATATATATATATATATATATATATATATATATATATATATATATATATATAAAAAAGTCACACTACAGCAAAGAAGATCTTTGCAGTAATCCACGTATGAGTAAGTAGCTTTAATTAGCATCATGAATTTTTTTTTTATAGCGAGTTAATTATATATATATATATATATATATATATATATATATATATATATATAATATTCATATAGTCTCACTCTACTTGCTCCTACCTAATAATTAGGTAAACATATATATATACACCTCCGTAGCTTTTACAAATCAAATCATTAGAATTAGAATTATTATTATTATTATTAGCAACCTTAGATAAAATAATTTCATGAAGAAGGCATATAATTCAAGTTCTGAGACTAACCTTGGTTGTGTATCTATACTTTCAAAATTGCTTTCACCTTTGCCCAGATTCAGTATAAATGAAGGAAGCGGTATTAACTTTTTTTTTCTTTTAAGTAGTTCATATCAGATAAAAGAAGTAGTTAGGGTTTACCTATTTATTAATTATACATTATACTAATATTCTTAATTAATTGGATTTAAATTAAAAAAAATTCCACAAATATAAATTAGCCCAATTAATATAAAGGCCCAAATTAATATAATCCATTTACTTATTATAGTGCACAAATTTTACTGATTAATTTGACCCAAACAAAATAATAGCCCAAATAAGAAAACAAAGTCCAATTAATATGGTTTAAAATTAAATAATTTTTATTATTTAATATTTTTTTTCCCGGGTATTACATCACTTACCCCTTAAAAGGATTCCGTCCCCGGAATCAAAAGAATGAACGTACCTAATTATCAAAAAGATACGGATACTCCGCTCGAATAGACTCCTCCATCTCCTAAGTAGCTTCCCGCTCCGAATAATTTTAGCGCAAGACTTTAACAAAAGGAATTATCTTCCTCAATTTTAATTTAATCAGTTATTTAATTATCTACTAAAAGAATTTAATTTTCCAAACAAAACAAGGAAGAAAAGAGGGAAACAAAATCATTTATCTTTTCCAATTTAAATACAATTGTATAAGATAAAATCAATTAATATTTAATTATAAAAAAAAATGGGTTATTACAGATAGGCCATTCTCATCTCTACTTTAACGATCAGCTCCAAAATTTTATTTTATTTTTGCTTCGACTCTCTAAAAATGTATAGTATTTTTTTTAATTGAAATTTTTATTAAATTTAATAATTTTAGTGTAATTTGGATACATATTGTATTATACGGTCAGAATAATCTGCTTTTTTATATGTATTTAATTTACACTTAAATTACTGGATTATGTAAAAATCTCTGTTGAAAAAAAATACTATACATTTTTTGAGAGTAAAAAATTAAATAAAAACTTTTTTTTTTGGGACCGGTCGGAATGGCTGGTCAGTGTAGAAGGACTGAGCAATAATATGATTTACTTGTAAGTTTTTTTAACAATTTTAAAATTATTTTTTTGTGCTATTTGAAATTTTAGATAATTATTTTTATTTCCAATTCCAACAAAATAAAAAAAAAACGTACTAACCTCGTTTAGCTTGATCCGAATATAGATAGATAGTCAATTGTCTCCCAAAATAAATGGGGTCCTTAACACTAATATACAACAATTAGAAAGTATTTACAAAAATAAAACACACAATATAATTACAAAAATAACAAAACACAATATATTATGATTCCTAAAATCACGTATCATTAACTCCCACACGTCAGTTATTTTCCTTTCATATTTGTAACCAACCTCACCTAAATTCAAGCAACTAAGAAAATCAATCGGAGAAGACAAATCAATCGGAGAAGACAGATCAACGCCAAATCAATCGGAGAAGACAAGATCTTGTATCGGAGAAGACGAAGCCTCCTGTCGCGACTAAACTCGTAATCGGAGAAAACGAAGTCTGTTGTCGCGACGCATCTCTAAGATCGAAAATAGCATACAAAATCAACAACGCCTTCAAGTTCGATGGAATCGAAATCGCAGAGATTGTTGAATACAAGATCAACATCAACTTCGATACAAAATACTGACGTATGTGAGTTTAAAATTTATAATCATATAGTTACCTATGGTTACTACGAATTACTATATTTGTAAGACCCCGAAATTTTTTTAAATAAAAAGGAATTTCCTTTATTTATTATTTTGAAATAGTAAGGGTGGATTTGATTAATGTGGTTAGTTATGGGTAAAATCATAAATATTTTAAATAAGCAAGTGGTGATATAATATTCATTATTGTGGAGAATATTCGTTTGGTTGTGGAATATTAGAATGCTTTGGGAATATTCGATACATTGGCAGTATGACCATGTGTGGGCCCCATAACGGAAAGCGATTGGAGGAAGAAAACGACAAAAATAAGTTATTTTAAAATAATGGCGTAGTTATTACTGGATTTACCTTGTTGGAATACCTTGGTTAAAACATAAGTAATACTGCGTTATTACAAGAAGCATACTTGTATTGCACCAATTATTGATTCTTACGTAAGAAGGCACTACTCAATAATGGTTATGAATTATCGCTTTATTCAAAGATTTTATTTTATTGATTCAATAATTCTTTGCATTGATATTTTATATTCTTCGTTATTTCAATAATTGTCACTACACATTATTTTTTATTATCGAGACAATAATTCATATTATCCGAATAATATTATTAGATAACATTATTGGCAATATCTAGAAAGTTACATCTAAGGAGAGGTTTGGTCACCTAATAATTGCGCGCGAGAAGGAGAAATTCTTATTGGAAAGCCCTCTTTCCTGAACCGCACTGGTCATCAATATTGTGATTACGTAATATTATTTGTGAATAATTAATTATTGATTCATACGATGAGGAAAATATTGATTTTATGTGGATATAGATGGAGAAAATTTTTATAGTGACAATTGTTGAAAATTAATATTTTATCTTTTTACGATAAAATAATTCATTTAAATATATTATTTTAATAATATATTAACGGTGATATTTTTATAATGAATGTGGGATATATGAGTATATGAGGAGGAAGAGTATTTTTGTGGTATTAAATGTTTAACATATATATTTTTGTGTGTTGGTGGACACAATTATTGATAGAAATTTGATTATAGCTTTTGTAAAATCGCCCATTTGTGGATTTCGGTCAATTTCTTGGAATTTGGAAAAACTTTCTTCAGTAAAGTTGTAGAGAATTGAATTTCCTATAAAACTCACAAGATTTGAATTTTCCGCAAAAGGGCTATTTATTGTGAATTATTGAAGTTCAAGCTCAAATAATTGATTTTTTGGAAGTTTAAAATATTTTTATTTACAAAAGCGTTTTTTTTCATTTGGTTCCCTCATTTAACACATGACAAGTTCTTTGAAATTCAGATTCAAGGTGTGCGTAAGAATTATTTTTATAAATAATAATATTATATTAAATTTTTACGCTTTGGTGTTCTAAGCAATTTCCTATAAATAAGTGCTTAGGTTAGAATTAAAATCACACCGTAAACTCAAGTTTTCTCTCTATATTATCGAAAGCGTATTCTTGTGAGTATTTTGAGTATACTTTGAGTATTGCTATACGGTGCAAGTTTAAGTCATAGCCTATATCCAAAGTGTTTCATTTAAATCTTGTCTTTCGAGGTAAGGGATGTTATTTTCTTCTCAAATGATATTATTTTTCAATATCATTATCTTTGAAATATTGGTTGGAACTTTTATCAAATTTGGAACTTTTTCATGTGTCGGGGTTACTATTCACGATTCTACTATTCACGAGTACTATTCACTTAAGCGTGAAGATGTTTTTTTGTGAAATTTCTATCTTTTGGTGTCGAGAGTTACTTATTCACGATACACGGACTATTCACGATATCTTCAACACTATTCACGAATAATAAGACTATTCAATAGAAAAATAAAATTTCTTCTTTTGTCCAAAATATCTACTATGGATACTAGCTTTGATTGTATCCTTGTTTTGATCATTCTTGAATTTTACTCCACTCTGATTACTTATGAAGTATTTTTGAACTTGGATTGTTTAAAATACGAATCCTTAATATTTTTTCTTTTGTTTCCTTTGGATTCGTTTTTCTTTGAAATATGTTTCATCATCCTCGATCCTAAATGATGTTATATCTTGAATATCTTTGGCCTGTAGTCAAAAAGATGAATGATTTATGATGAATATCTTTTGGCTGTAGTAAAAGATGAATGATTTTCGATGAATATCTTTGGCCGTGAGTGCAAAGATGACCGGTGTTTAGATGAACATGACCAATGGTGAATGTCCTTGGCTCAGAAAGTGCAAGGATGAATATTTGATCTCGGATATATATTGATTGATGTTCTGAGGGATAAAAATAGGCGATGAACTTTAAAATTCATACATAGAAGATGGTAGTTTGCATTCTCTACTTAACTCTTCTAATGAATTATTATTTCCATTGCGAATATTGATTTAAAACTTGTTGTCTATTGTATTCTATTATATTTTTCCTGTTGAAGACTAACGATAATTTTGTTGTATATTATCTTAGTCATAATATTCTTTATTTTTGGCTAGTCGAGCTCACCCTTTTCCTTTTTGTTCCATTTTTCTTCTCGGGAGGCGAGAATATAGCAGAAATTTAGCAGTCGGGGTATGGAATGAAAGTTCTAGGGAGAGTTGTTTAGTAGTCCTCACCATTGTTGTAAAATAATGTATCAATAATTATGATGGGGATTTATTTGCGTGTGGATATTGTCTAGACGGCGATATCTGTATTTAAACTCACAGTATGTATTGTCGTATTTCACACGACATTTGTATTATTGAAGTTGTAGTTATTTCTGTACCATGTATTTGGCGACTCAGAATGGGTTGGGTGGAATAGACCTATTTTGGGGGTGTCACAATATTGGTTACCTTTCTTAAGTTTTTTGCACTTAAAATGGTCACACAGTAAGAATAATGAATGTTTTGATTACAAAATGTATTTGAAAAAATGTTGTATATTATGGTTACTAAGGTTATAAAAATTTGTTCTTGTCTAATCTTGTGTCTTGAATTCTTGACTATTCTCAGATTGGTTATTGTGTAACATTAAACCATCTATTCTTTGTCTTAATTATCATCTAATGTTGTCTTGGTTCTTGCACAATATTACTAATTAATGTTGAATTAGTTCTTGACTAATCTTTGACTTGGTTACTATGTAACATTATTTTAGTTACTGACTAATGCTGACTTGCTTACTGTGTAAAACTATAATGGTTACTGACTAATGCTGACTTGGTTACTGTGTAAAATTATTTAGTAACTAATGTTGACTTGGTTACTGACTAATTCTGACTTGGTTACTGACTAATGTAAACTTAATTACTGCAGAGATTAATTGGTTACTGTAATATTGGTTGTTGAAGCATATTAATGTATACTTCTATTTATGTTTTTTATATTAATGGTTACTTGTTATCTACATTGGTTACATTCTTACAAAAGCTTGTCTTTAGTTGGTAACAAACAAATTATACTGGTTATTTTTTACTATAAAAATGCAATACAGAATGTATTTATCTTGTGGTTACTAAATAAATATGTGTTGGTTACAATCTAAAATGGATTTGTTTATCGTATAATGTTGTCATGATTAATGTATAATGTTGAATGTAAAATGCATTTTAAAATATGTTTTATACTCTAGTTACTAAATACATATAAATTAGTTCTTTATTTATTATTGATTTGGTTCTTGTATAATGTTTATATGCTTGCTTTATAATTTTAAAGTTTATTCTACTAATGTTTTTTATATTAATGATTACTTATTAAATACATTGGTTACCTTCCTGCAACTGTTGGTTACTGTCTAATCTAGATTTGGTTAGTATATAATGCTGACTTGGTTACTGTGTAAAATTACAATGGTTACTGCATAATATTACCCCCCAGTTCATGTTCTAGTTACTAACATTATGTAGTTTGGTTACTGTCTGACATTGAGTTGGTTACTTTACAGACCATACGCTAACAGTAACCAAAAACATAATAAAAGGTTGCTTCATTTGATATACTGGTCGGTGGAATATCGCTTATAATCTGAAATTTGATTGACAATGTTGTTGTGTATTATACAGTTGTATGATTGACAATGCAAAGTGCATTTGAAAATATGTTTTATATTTTGGTTACTAAATACATATAAATTGGTTACTGTATACTATTTAATTTGTTACTGTATAATATTTATTTGGTTGCTGAATAATATTTATGTACTTGTACTGATGTTTTTTATAGTTATGGAAAGATTTGATCAAGTGGCAATTTGGTAATTTCTGTCAAGTTTGGAGTGTCAAATTTTGAAGTTGTCAAAGCCTAATTTCACTGGTGAACTGCAGGGTTTTTTTGGTTAAATTCCATCATTTAGGCCTTCAAAATTGCATGTAAAAATGTGGTTTATGTTCTGGTTACTAAGATTATGTAATTTGGTTACTGTCTAATATTGATTTGGTTACTTTACAATGTTTATTCAGTTGTTAGACAATGGAGATTGGCAGTAACCAATAAAACAAATTTAATTGTTTACAGGAATATACAATTGTTTACTGTTAGTAACCATTAACCATATGGTTGGTAACATTTTTGATGGTGTCTGAGAACTAAAATTGATGTTGATTAATATTTTAATTTTTGATTCCATCATGAGTTATCAATATAAAGTAAACATATACATTGAACAATTGGTAACTGTTCTGAAATATTTTTATGTAAATTTGGTTACCCATCTAAAATAAAATGGTTACCTCTATATTCATATTTAGTTACCAACTGACATGAACCATTTACAAATAACTTTTATAACTACGTAATTTAAAAGTATCCATCAGCTAGATAAATGGGAAACCTCACATGTACAGTAAGCACTTGATAATTGTTCTGATATAAGGTTTTAATTATTTGGTTACTAACAAAAACTAAAATGGTTACCCTTATATGCAGGTTTGGTTACCAACTGCACCTCTTAAGCTATTTTTATTTTAATATGAGATCTATAAGTGACCATCATATATATAAATGAGAACTTTTAATTGGAGTTTCTTATTCTATCATGATGACAGGGTATAAATAAAACATATACATTTAACACTTTATAACAGTTTGATACAAGCGTATAATTATCTGGTTACTAACAAGCTTGTAACTATCTATAATAATTATCTATGATAATTATCTGGTTACTAACAAGCTTGTAGATAAATAGGACACTCACACATGTACATTTAACAATTGATGTTTGTCCCGATACAAGCTTAGAACTATCCGTTACTAATAACAAGAACCATAATGTAACATAATAAAACAAGAACCACATAATTATATGATAGTAACCATAACAGGTTTTAATGGTAACCAAAACAGAAACATCATGTAATGAAACCCAGTTTAGGCAATCCATGTATACTAAGCAATTACATATTAACTAGAATAAAAAATAAAAGTATCTGAAATCCCACATTGAGGACACAATAATAGTAGCCAAACTATAAGGTAGCAGTAACCAAAACATAATAAAGAAGTAACCAAATAGTTAAATGAAAGTAACCAGAACATGTTTTAATGGTAACCAAAACAGAAACAACCTGTATATCCAACCAAGTTTAGGCAACCCATGTATACTCTCACATGTACATTTAACCATAACTTTTCCAATGAATTTTCTAGAAGATCATAACCCTTGTAGAATATATTTGAAGGAATTTACAAAAATAATACATTAATGTATACTAAGCAAATACATGGTTTATTATGACTCGGATTTATTATTTACAAAAATAATACATCCACAAACTAATGACACCTTAAACTTCTCCAACTGACTTGGGTTCAATTTCTTGGTAATAATGCTGGGGACTTCCATGTCACACCAATATATAACTTTTCTAATGAATTTTTTGTTGCAGTCCTCATAGTAAAGATCTCATAATTGCAAATAAAAAAATTAGATTTTACATATCATTAGTAACTGATATAAACAATATTTATAACATAAAATAGCTACATAAGTGACCAATAAATAAGAAGCATACTAACCAAAACATAATATAACAATTACACAGTAGCCAAAATAAACTATAACAAATAACCAACATCCCACATTGACTGCACAATAATAGTTATCATATCATAATATAACATTAACCATACCATAATAAAGTAGTAACCAAAAAGTTATATTATATAATCTAATGGTAACCAAAATATAAACAGCATGTAGTACAAACCATTTTATGTAGTAAACAAACAATTATATATAATATTAACCAAAATATAATTTAAAGTTCACCAAAACAAAAACATGTATACCAAAAAATATACAAAAGAAATAACCAAATAGTTATATAATAGTAACCAAACCATGTTTTAATGGTAACCAACACATAAATAACATGTATACCAAACCCAGTTTAGTCAACCAATGTATACTAAGCAAATACATTGGAACCAAAACAACATATAAAAGTAACCAAAACCCTAATTGAGGGAAAAAGAATGGTATCCAGATCATAAGCCAACAGTAACAAAAAATATACTAATGAAGTAACCAAACAGTTATATGTTAGTAACCAAAACATATATTAATGGTAACCAATACATTAACAACATATAGACCAAACACAGTTTAGTCAACCCATATATACTAAGCAAATACATGGTAACCAGAACAACAAAACATAGTAACCAAATTCCCAACTCAAGGAAACAAAAATGGAATCCAATAAACAAAAATGGAATCCAAATCAGAAACTAACAGTAACCAAAAATATACTAAAGAAGTAACCAAATATTTATATAATAGTAACCAAAACATGTTTTAATGGTAACCAATACATAAACAACATGTACAATTAAAAACGATTTAGTTAACCATGTATACTAAGCAAATACATGGTAACCATAACAACATAAAAAAGTAACCAAAATACCAAATCAAGGTAACAAAAATTGTATCCGAATCACACGTTAACAGTAATCAAAACATAATGCAAAAGTAACCAAACAATTATTGTATTATATATTGCACCTTATTTTATATTTTTGTGACTTATAATTATATGTACTAATATATGTAATTCAAATATTTGAGTTTGATAAAATTCTTATTTTATACTTTGGACTTATAATTTAAGTAAGATATAATAAAATGTGTAAATTAATGTCTCAACGTGGAGAATAAAAGATAATTTTATTTGATTTGTGTAGAAATCATTCGATTAGTGTCTATAGTGAGACATTTAATAAGTGTACAAAATTGTTTGATAAAACTATTTTTTCTTAGTTCCATTTAATAAAAGTCTATTTTATTTTTTATTTTTGGAACAAAAGGAAAATATTGGTTGCTAATTCTAATTAAACACTACATTAATACTAACTAGTATGTAACTTACATATTTTTAATCTAGTATGTAACTTACATATTTAGTATTAATAAGTATAGTTAAATATAGAATTAAATAATATATTATGTAACTTATATATATATGTATCTATATATGTATGTATATATATATATATGTTGATATATATACATAAGATTAGATATATGCATATGTGAGATATAAATTTACATATATGATTTTGCACATGTGTCTCTTTTTGATCTTCTCCAATATTTTACAAACAAATAACTACTACAAAGTAGTGTTCTATTAGAATTTTTTGTGAATTGATATCATAAATAATTCACCAAGGCTTGACATATATCCTGGAGGTATATCGTTTGTAACTCTTAGCAAACCGATCGTGGTGAGGCGATAAAGATCTTAAGGACAAGGTTCACCCGTGTTATGTCTTCAACAATAATTTTGACTCTACGAACCTACGGTTCTAACAATCTTAAGGTCTTTAATGTATTTGTTAGTCATGATTTTGGTGAGATGGAAGACAACACGGATTTTCAAAGATAAGTGTCATTTTTTTCTTGTATCTATTTTATCAATGGAATTTTTTATGATAATTAGTAATATATTGAGATATTAAACTAATTATTTTTATTGATAATTCCTGTTAGAAGATGAATTGTGGAGAAAAATGAAAGTTAAAAAGATTAACATTTACATTTTTGTAAATTGATGCGGAGAAGATGAAGAGTGATCATCATGGAAAAACACCAAATGTTGATGCTTAGAAATCTTTCTGAAGAGATTATGACGTTCTTCGGATTTAATTCCAAAAGGTGTGTTTTTTAACATTAGCCTTTATTTTTATTATGATAATTGTGTATCATTTTGTATGTGTATATACTTGAAAGTATATGTTTTATGTATTATATCATGTGTAGATGATATTGTATGTTTGAGTATTATTTTACTTACATTTTGTTGTAATAAATTAATTAATTAGTTTTGTGAGATAAGAAAAGTAATTAAAAAAAATTTCATGATGGAATAAATTTAATTTTATGCATATATATATTTTGGTTGTAATATTTTATGAGTAGATAAAATATTATATGATGTGTGTATATATATATATATATATATATGTATGAAATTTGAGACAATTATTTTCTTATACACTAATTGAGATTAATTTATTATGAGAAAGTTGTAGTAAAATTTGAGAAGTTTACTTGTCTCTATGTATAACAAATTAGTTATAAATTAATTTATTTTGAGAATAAAGTAAATTTATGTTCTTCTTGAACAAAATTATGCATATAAATTTGAGGTAATATTTAGTGTGTAATATTATTTGGTATTTGTATGCATGAATTTTGAGATAAATTACTTTGTTTGTGGATAATAAATTAATTATCAACTAATAGTTAGAAGAGATATTGTACAAGTAGATTTGGTTGAGTAAATCTTGTGTACAATATGATTTTGAAGTTGAAAAAACACTTAGAAATAATTTTCTTAGTGTTTTTGGGATAATCACAATTGGTATATGTTGATTTATTTTTGTGTGTACTTCTTGTCCAAGAAGTAGTAAATTTTTTAATGTGATCATATGAATTTTGTATATTCTAATTGAGATAAACATTTTATTGTTTGAATTTTTATAAATATAGTGAAGTTCAAGCATTTCATATTATTATGAAGATTGTCTTGAATTCTATATTGTAAATGTCAAAAGATATATTGTTTATGATATTTTCTATCCAAGTTGGGACAAGAAAATACTTGAGGATATACTAATTCATGTGTGTGAATTTTATTTGCTTTCTACATAAATTAATTTTGTGTGATAAATTAATTTCTTAAAAAGTAAATATAAATTTTTATATTTTATATGCAAATAAATTTGTGCAATATGATGAGTTGTGCTATAATTTGTATATAATGAATTTTATACTATTTACATAGAATCAAGTGTTACGTGTTGGTATACTTGAAAAATGTACATGTATAATTTTAAGTTCTCATGTTAAATAATTTTTGAATTTGAGATTTTTATGTAATTCAAAAGAAATAAGAGGTTGTTTTCTTATGTGGGGGTATTCTAAAAGATTCTTATGTTGAAGCAATCTATATATGAATAACTAATACATAAAATTTACAAGAACTTATTTTTGTTTTGAGAAGTGTTCCTTAATATTCTCATGTGGTAGTAATATTTATAGGAACATTGTCACATAAAATGTAGTGGTGAGCATAATATTGTGAAGTAAAATTATTCAATGAGATTTCAATTATTTAAAAGTGTGGGGGTGATTCTTTAAGAATTTTATTTATAGACTAAATTTGGCCTTTGAACTATTTGGAGCATAAATTTATTTATGTAAGAAATAGTAAGGCTTATGAATTTCTTGTTGTGAAATTCAATTTGATTATGTAGATCTTATGAAATGAAAGTCTTTGAAACACAAACTTTTGAATAATATTGAAATGTGAACTTATTTTACTTAATTAATTCTTTAAGTTCCTAGAAAGTTATAAGTTGAACCTATAGCTAGAAAGAACAATATTGATTTGGTGAAGAAAATCTATATAATAATTTGGTAAATAAAATATCTATATTATTAGCCTAAATATGATCCAAAATATTTATTGTGATTTAGTTCAATAGTGAGATTGAAACTAAGTTATAAATATTCAAGTGGATAAATATTAGGTGATAATATGTGCATATTAACCTTGAGATTCTATCGGATATAGAATTATTTATATGTTTACACTAACAATATAATTGTATAAACTATAATGTGATAGTTTTTGTGTATATTAATGATATGTTGATCATTTTACATAGTATTGTTAACATAAACGAGTTTAAGAAATATGTATTTTTGTCTTTATGTTGAAAGACTTGTAAAATAGATGTTATTTTATTATCATGTGAAAACATAGTGAGGATTCCAACTAAACCAATTAAATTGTATTGAGAGGCTATACTAAACTGAGTTTGATATACCTTGAGATTGAAGAATTTAATAATTTTTTAATAGTAGTGGTACACAAAAGTTAATTACGATATAGCTATTGTAAAGTTGAAGTACACATTCCCTAGTAGGAGCCTTGTGTTTGATATGCAATGCACGAGATCGAGATATTACATCTGATTTTAAACTTAGTATACTAATGATTTACATTTGTTTTTGTTAGATCTCTCAATGTTTTAATAGATCACATAAGTGTCACTTATATTTTAGTGAGGAAAATTATAAATTTATAAGTAGGTGAATTTTCACTCAATCTTGGATTTTGTTTCTTAGATGAGTAAGAAACAAATGAGTATTTACCATTTCACAATATGAATCTAATGTTATTATTTTATGAGGGAAGTTTAATGGATTAGGGTGTTTGTTAAAACATTGATTATAGCCTAGTCTAAAGCCTCCTATTTCACAATATTGTGTTAGTGAAATTTTTTATGTAGTACAAATTATTAATCTTGGATTCATAACTGGTTGTGATCTTGAATAAGTATGAAATTCACAAATGGGTGAATATATAATTATATTTTTACAAGTAGGTGAATATATAATTATATTTTTACAAGTAGGTGGATATATTATTACCCTTAGTGAGGGAATAATTTACTTGGAATAACAAGTAATACTATTGCTTTATATGATGGAGAAAGCAAATAGAATCGAAATTTGTTGTTAAAACATCAAATTGTGGCCACTTCCATTGCTTAGTTCATTATGATGTGATAATGAAATTGTTTTGTATAGAGCATATGAGATTACCTTTAATGGTAAGTCATGACATGTTGGTTATAGACATAATTTTTGTTAGATAATTAATACAAGAAGGTATTATAATATTTATCTACGAGAAAGTCAAGTGACGACTTGACTTATCTTTTTACTAAGACTTTGACGAGATCTTAGTAAGTTTAACTACTTGTGATATGGAACTTAAACCACTTTGAGTTAGGGGTGATGGGAACCCAACCTATTCCTAGGTTACCCCTAGTTTATAGGTTCAATGGGAAAAACAAGTCACAGTTGCTGACTGTGTTACTATCGATGTGGTTCCATATGTAGTTTAAGATAGTAACGTCATTGCATGACCGAGGTTGAGTTATAATCTTAACAAAGTTGTTGTGTTTTTAGCAATAGAAACACATGTGAAACACTTTGCCTATATGAACTAGAAGTGGAGCCGCTTCTTATAAAGGGTTGTGGTTTAGTACTCTCCTAGAGGTTCATGAAACAGGGAATTGCGCATGGCCATATTAGCGCAAAGCAATTGAGAATACTCATCGTGGTAGGAGGATTTTGTGTGTGTGTGGTAATTCCGGTCATATCATATAGAAGTAGAGGTTCAATCTATGGACACCTTCAACTTCGATGTGACTTTGAGTTGTTTACACTAAGGGAAGGTTCAATGTTCGTCACACCCTCTTTTATGCATACATGCCTTGGAGTTGTTTGATAAAAAGTTGTTTGGATGAAAATTTGTTTTTTTAAACAAGTGGGGGATTGTTATATATTGCACCTTATTTTATACTTTTGTGACTTATAATATGTCATATTTGAGTTTGATAAAATTCATACGTGGACATAATTTAAGTAAGTATAAAAGTGTAAATTAATGTCCTCAACATGGAGAATAAAAGAGAATTTTATTTGATTTGTGTAGAAATCATTCGATTAGTGTCTATAGTGAGACATTTAATAAGGTGCAAAATTGTTTGATAAAAACTATTTTTCCTTAGTTCCATTTAATAAAGTATATTTTATTTTATTTTTGGAACAAAAAAGAAAATATTGAGTGCTAATTCTAATTAACCACTACATTAATACTAACTAGTATATAACTTACATATTTATTAATCTAGTATGTAACTTACATATTTAGTATTAATAAGTATGGTTAAATATAAAATTAAATAGTATATTATGTAACTTATATATATATATATATGTATCTATATATGTATGTATGTATATATATATGTTGATATATATACATAAGATAAGATATATGCATATGTAAGATATAAGTTTACATATATGATTTTGCACATGTATTTTTCTATCTTCTCCAATATTTCTACAAACAAACAACTACTACAAAGTAGTGTTCTATTAGAATTTTATGTGAATTGATATCACAGATAATTCACCAAGGCTTGACATATATCCTGGAGGTATATCGTCTGTAACTCTTAGCAAACCGATCGTGGTGAGGGCGATAAAGACCTTAAGGACATGGATCACCCGTGTCATGTCTTCAACAACAATTTTGACTCTACGAACCTACGGTTCTAACATACTAGGTTCTATCTCGTATTTATAGAGTAATATATTTTATGTTTGGTACTTTGGTATAACCGCGTATATATAAATACAAAATGTTTGTGTTTTGTTAGTAGATATTGAGAGTGGTTAGTATGAAGTTTATTTTGATCAATTGATCAATACAGTGTCAACACGTAAGTCGGGAGATGATCTCTCTGCGTGTTAGTACTATATTAGTCAATTAATCATGAAGTTAACTTCAGAGTAACGAGATCCATAGATGTTGAGTTCACCTTCTCTTAGTATCCAAAATAAGTGATTTGGTTTATATATATTGGGAATTGATATTTTTACTAGTAAAATTCGATATTTTCACAAGTTCTCTTACATGATCGTGAGACCCATCTATTATTCACGTCCATGAGACGAGCCTTGTGCAACTATTATTTTTACTCGCAGAAATATCAATTTCCTACATATTTTAAAATGGAATCTAATTTTGATGAAACTATTTACTATTTATCTTTACAAGGTTGCAATTCGTACGAAGCACATACTAATTTTTTTTATATGTTTCTTTTGGATTCGGTTAGTATGAAATTTATTTTTTAGTAAGTTAGTTAATTGACCAATAGAATACTGATACACATAGAGTCTTGTCTGCGTATCAATATTCTATTGACCAATTAACTAATTTACCAAAAAATAAACTTCATGCTAACCACTTTCGTTTCTTTCACAGTGTGATAAATGTTGTTGTAAATTTTTTATTCACTTTTCATGTGCAACTTTGCCACTTCATTACTTTTCCCGGGGATTCATTTAAATTTAGTTTCATTATAATATGGAGATTGTAAGTCATTTGTCTCAAGCTGTTTGTCGGTCCTCCTCTTCCTACTTGTTTATATATTAAGCTTACTCTTTGATTACTTTGTTGGAAATGGGTTTGAAAAATTAAATATTAAAATATTTTGAGTTTCAATTTAATGTGGGATCCACACACCGAAAATGTCGAGTCCATGCACCAATACGTTCTCCTCCGCGAGGAGTATAACGTGGTATATTTATTTGTTCAAATTCATTAAGAATTGAATGAGAAAATTGATTCCAAAGTCACCTACTTGAAATGTTGTAACTTGCCTTGTCCCACATGGAATGTTTGAGAGAAAGGTGAAGAATTTATATATGGGATGTTTGTACAATGAAAAGGGCCCCGAGGGACACACCAATTTTGTGGAAGGGAGAGGACTTAGTCAAGATTTGGTTTAAACTTATACGCACTCGCCAACGACCGAGCGGGCCTCGGGTCGGGATATATAATTTTTTTGACAAAATCTATCTAACTTATTATCATCATACTATGTCGTTTTGACGAATGGATGTGCCAACGGTCATATCCTATCTTAATAGTCACGAAATTTTTCTATAAATAAACTATCCAGTAGCGCATTCCAGATATAAGTCTATTTTCCCGTTCTTCAAGTTTGTGTCTGCATTCCCAGAAATTTTTTCCTTTATTCATTCCCAGAAATTTTTCTTCATTCATCTCATAAGGTTCAATACAGTACATAGAAATTGCGTTCGAAGGATTCTTAATTTTGAAGTGCTACTAATTAAGAATTGAAAATCTATTTTATCTTAGAAAGTAATTATTCAATAAATCCTTTAGCACCAATGAGAGAATAAATTTGCTTCAAGGAGACTTTGTGAATTCAAAGGACTCGGATTTAATTATCCTCAGTTTTCCAGATTCTGATTTTTCAAGTAAGTACAGTTTACATTCTAAATCTGATTTGTATACTAAATTTAAATAACTTAGTTATTGTATATTAAATATTACTATATTTATAGTAATAACAATCTTGAAGCAGATTTATTAATTTTGTAATTATAGTCTTGTTTAATATAATTATGTAATTTGTATCTCTTTTAAAAAGGAAATTACTGTTTATTTATTTGAACAGAAAATAATTTTATAAAATAAATTTTCTGTAGAAACAGAATTTGTTGTTTGAATTCTTGAAAATTTGATTGATTATCAATACACATAATTATGTTAAATTTTCTACTTTTTACAACAGAAATTGGTTTATGTTTGTTTATGTTATCCTTCTTTGTACGTTTCTTAAATTATTCTATGTTTGTATAACAGAAATGACATCTTCTAGCACCATCCTTGCTGTGAGTATGTCTCATGGAGAAAAGCCTGAAAAGTTCAATAGAACTGATTTCAAGCGTTGGCAACAAAAGATGCTCTTCTATCTCACAACATTGAAAATGGCAAGGTTTCTACAAGAGGAATGTCCAACTCTTGTTGAAGGAGAAACTGACAAGGAAAAAGTGGCAGCAGTTGACGCATGAAAACATGCTGATTTCCTTTGCAGAAATTATGTATTGAATAGATTAGACAATACACTGTATAATGTGTATTGTACAATTCAAACTGCAAAGGAACTTTGGGAATCTTTAGACAAGAAATATAAAACTGAAGATGCTGGCATGAAGAAATTCATAGTCGGTAGATTTCTTGACTATAAGATGATAGATTCTAAAGCAGTCATCAGCCAAGTTCAAGAATTAGAAGTAATCCTACATGACATTCATTCTGAAGGAATGTCACTAAGTGACTCATTCCAAGTTGCTGCAATGATTGAGAAACTTCCACCATCATGGAAAGACTTCAAGAATTATCTTAAGCATAAACGCAAAGAGATGAATCTCGAAGAACTGATTGTGCGACTTAGGATTGAAGAGGACAATCGAGGATCTGAGAAGAAGATTGGGAAAAATTTCATTGAAGCAAAGGCTAATGTGGTAGAACAAAGGCCAAACAATAACAACAAAAGGAAGCGCGAAGGCAAAGATACTTTCAAAGCCAAGAAAAAATTCAAAGGCAAGTGCTTCAACTGTGGCATTCAAGGACATAAATCAAATGAATGTCACAAGCCAAAGAACTTCAAGAAAAAA
The DNA here is from genome assembly GCA_020205605.1 of Panax ginseng. Taxonomy (NCBI): domain Eukaryota; kingdom Viridiplantae; phylum Streptophyta; class Magnoliopsida; order Apiales; family Araliaceae; genus Panax; species Panax ginseng. The sequence goes on along the minus strand of CM035134.1, from coordinate 136,910,144 downwards.
CAAAAGGCTCAATCAAATGTGACAGAACTGGAAAAACTTTCTGAAAATGTTTCAGACGTTTATCTCTCTGCAGTTGTATCCGAATGTAACTTGGTAAGAAACACCAAAGAATGGTGGGTGGACACTGGTGCTACTCGCCACATTTGCTCCAACAAATGGATGTTCTCTACCTACAAACCAATAGAAAATGACGAGCAACTCTTCGTGGGAAACTCCTCAAGTTCAAAGGTTAAAGGACGTGGAGAAATTGTGCTGAAAATGACATCTGGCAAAGAACTGACTCTCAATGAAGTGCTTCATGTGCTGGATATCCGCAAAAATCTAGTTTCTAGGTCACTTCTTAGTAAGAATGGTTTCAAGTTGGTGCTTGTGTCTGATAAATTTGTACTTACCAAAAATGATATATTTTTGGGAAAGGGCTATATGTCTGATGGCCTCTTTAAGATGAATGTAATGACTGTTGTACCAAAGTCTATTAATAATAATAAAATTAATTCTTCTGCTTACTTGTTAGAATCTTCAAATATATGGCATGTTAGATTAGGACATGTTAACTATGATATAATGCGTAGATTAATTAATTTAGAATTCTTGCCTAAATTTGATATTAATCAAAAGCATAAATGTAAAATTTGTGTGAAATCTAAAATGACAAGATTACCTTTTCATTCTGTTGAAAGAAAAACTGAACCTCTAGATTTAATTCACACTGATATATGTGATTTAAAATATGTACAAACAAGAGGTGGGAAAAAATATTTCATTACCTTTATTGATGATTGCACAAGATATTGCTATGTATATTTGTTGAGAAGCAAAGATGAGACTATGGAAATGTTTCAACATTATAAAAATGAAGTTGAAAATCAACTTAGCAAAAAGATTAAAGCAATAAGAAGAAATAGAGGTGGTGAATATGAATCATCATTTGAAGAGTTATGCTCTACTCATGGTATCATTCACCAAACTACTTCTCCTTATTCACCTCAATCTAATGGTATTGCTGAACGCAAGAACCGAACATTGAAAGAAATGTTGAATGCTATGTTAACTAGTTCTGGAGCACCCCATAATTTGTGGGGGGAAGCTTTGCTTTCTGCCAATTATATTCTTAACAAAGTGCCTCATAAGAAAACTCATAAAACACCTTATGAATTATGGAAAGGTCATAGACCTTGCTATAAATACTTAAGAGTGTTGGGTGTCTAGCAAAAGTGATGGTTCCTAAACCTAAAAAGGTTAAGATAGGACCAAAAATCATTGACTGTGCATTCATTGGTTATGCAAATAATAGTAGTGCTTATCACTTTCTTATTCATAAATATGAAATTCCTGATATTCATGTTAATACTTTTATTGAATCAAGAGATGCATCGTTCTTTAAGAATGTGTTTCCATATAATATAAATAAAGAGTTAAATTCACATTAAAGACCTTTGGATGCTACTAGTAATAATCCTGAAAATATAGACAAAGAGTCTATAGTGGATTAACCTATACGTAGCAAAAGAGCAAGGACTTCAAAGTATTTTGGCCCGAATTTTCTAACATTTTTGTTAGAAAATAATCCTCAAACGTACAAGGAAGCAATATCCTCTCCAGATGCTTCTCATTGGAAAGAAGCAATTAATAGTGAAATTGAATCCATTATGAAAAATCATACATGGGAATTGGTGGACCTTCCACTTGGTTCCAAACCCTTAGGGTATAAAAGGATCTTCAAAAAGAAGATGAAAGCTAATTGTTCAATTGATAAATATAAAGCAATGCTTGTCGTTAAAGGCTATAGACAAAAGGAAGGATTGGATCATTTTGACACTTATTCACCATTTACAAGAATTACATCTATTCGTATGCTAATAGCAATAACATCATTAAATAGACTTGAAATAAATCAAATGGATGTGAAAACTGCATTCTTAAATGGTGAATTAGATAAAGAAATATATAAGGAACAACCTGAAGGTTTCATTGCTCCTGGACAAAAGAGGATGGTATGCAAACTTTTTAAATCCTTGTATGGATTGAAACAAGCACCAAAACAATGACATGAGAAATTTGATAATGTTATGTTATTAAATGGATTTAAAATCAATGAGTGTGACAAATGTGTTTATGTCAAAAGCACTCAAAAGGAATATGTCATTGTTTGTCTTTATGTTGATGATATGTTAATTATGGGTAGCAACAATGAAGTTATCAACTCTACCAAACGTATGTTGGCAAATAGATTTGATATAAAAGACTTGGGGGTTGCTGATATAATATTAAGAATCAAGATTTCCAGAACATCTGATGGAATTATATTATCTTAAACTCATTACATTGAAAAAATACTTGAAATTTTTTAATAAGAATAATATAATTCTAAATAAGACCCCAGTTGATATAAATCTTCATCTAACCAAAAATGAAGGTGATAGCATATCTCAACTAGAATATTCTCGTATAATAGGCAGTTTAATGTATGTCATGAATTGTACTAGATCAGATATAGCTTATTCGGTAAGTAAGCTAAGTCGGTATACGAGTAATCCAGGTAAAGATCACTAGAAAGCTATTTTGAGAGTTTTGGGATATTTAAAACATACTCAAAATTATGAACTGCACTATAAAAGATATCCAGCAGTATTGGAAGGATATAGTGATGCTAATTGGATATCTGATAATAAAGACTCGAAATCCACAAGTGGATATGTTTTTACCCTTGGAGGTGCATTGGTATCTTGGAAATCCTCAAAATAAATATGTATTTCAAGGTCTACAATGGAATCAGAATTCATTGCTTTAGACAAAGCTGGAGAAGAAGCAGAGTGGCTTCGTAATTTTTTAGAGGATATTCCAAATTGGTCAAGACCTGTGCCAGCTATATGTATACACTGTGATAGCTAATCAGCAATTGGAAGAGCACATAGTTGTCTATATAACGGTAAGTCATGCCATATACGACGAAGATATAATACCATTAGACAATTGCTCTCAAATGGAATTATCTCAATTGACTATGTAAAGTCAAAAGATAATATTGCGGATCCGCTTACGAAAGGTTTACCAAGAGAGCAAGTGGAAAGTTCATCGAAGGGAATGAGTTTAAATGTGACGCCCCCAAAATAGGTATACAACACCCATTCTGAGTCGCCAAATACATGGTACAGAAACAACTACAACTTTATTAATACAATTGTCGTGCAAAGTATGACAACACATAAACTGTGAGTTTAAATACAAATATTGTCATCTAGACAATATCCACACTCAAATAAGTCCTCATTACAATTATTGATACACTATTTTACAAAATAGTGAAGACTACTAAGACATCTTCTAGAACCATCATTCCATTCCCTGACTAGTACTCGCTACATTCTCGCCTCCTGAGAAGAAAAATAGAACAAAAAGGAAAAGGGTGAGCTCAACTAGCCCAGTAAAGAATATTATGACTAAGATAATATAAAACAAATTATCGTTAGTCTTCAATAGGGAAAAAATCTGATAGAATATAATAGACAACAAGTTTCAGATCAATATTCGCAGCAGAAATAACAATTCATAGAAGAGTTACGTAGAGAATGAAATCTACTAAAATCTATGAATTTAAAAGTCCTTCATCAATATTTTATCCCTGTAACATCAATCAATATTCATCTTGAATTAAATATTCATCTTTGCACTACAGGCCAAAGATATTCATCAGTTGGTCATGTTCATCTCAACACCTATTCATCTTTGCACTACGGGCCAAAGGTATTCAGTAATATCATCATTTAGGACTGAGGGTGATGAAAAATATTTTAAAGAAAACTAATCCAGTGAAACAAAAGAACAAATATTAAGGATTCGTACTTTAAACAATCCGAGTTCAAAAATATTTCATAAATAATCATAGTGGAGTAAAATTCAAGAATTATCAAAACATGGATACAATCAAAGCTAGTATCCATAATAGATATCTTGGAAAAAAAACAAAAATTTAATTTTTCTGTGAATAGTGCCGTATTCGTGAATAGTGTTGTATACGTGAATAGTGCTGTATACGTGAATAGTAACCCCAACACTAAAAGAGAAGAATTTCACAAGAAAAATCTTAACAATATTTTAGCATAATTATATTGAAAGAAATAATATCATTTATAAAAAAATAACATTCCTTACTTCGAAAAGACTGTACTTCTGACGGGAATATTGGATATAGTGCCTTAAGGGAACTTGTACCGTATAGTAACACTCAAAGTTTCAAAATACTCATAAGAATACGCTCGATAATATAGAGAGAGAAAGAGAGAGAAAACTTTAGTTTCTGGTGTGATTTTCAATTCTAACCTAAGCACCATATTTATAGGAAAATGCTTAGAACACCAAAGCAGAAAATTTAATAAATATTAATATATTTTTTAAAATTTCCTACGCACCCTTCTTTTGCCCAAAATATCAGCCACCAAGTGGGCTCACCTCACCAAAATAATAAAAAAAACGTTTTTGTTATTAAATTATTTAAAACTCCAAAAATTAATTATTCCGGAACTTCAGAACTTCAATAATTCATAATAAATAGCTCTTTTATCAGAAAAATTCGAACCTTATGTCCATTCCATAGGAAATTCAATTATCTACAACTTTGTAATTTTAAGTTTTTCCATATTCCAAACAGAAATTAACCGAAATCCATATACAGACGATTTTACAGGCTATAATCAAATTTTAGTCAAGAAATAGGGTCCACAAACATGAAAAACATGTTTTAAATATTTTTAGTAACAAAAATACTCTTCCTCCTAATATATTCATACATCCCACATTCATTGTAAAAATATCACCATTATTATATTATTAAAATATAATAATATATTTAAATAAATTATTTTATCAGAAAAGATAAAATATCAATTTTTAAACAATTGTCACTTTAAAATTTTCTCCATCTATATCCACATAAAATGAATATGTTCCTTATCATATAAATCAATAATTAATTATTCACAAATAATATTACAGAATCACAATATCGACAACCAGACCGTTCCCAAGAAAGAGGGGACTTTCCAATAAATATTTCTCCTTATTGGCGCGCAATTAGGTGACCAAACTTCTCCTTAGACAGAACTTTCTAGACATTGCCAATAATGTTATCTAATAATATTATTCAAATAATATGAATTATTGATCTGATAATGGAAAATACTGTGTAGTGACAATTATTAAAATAACAATAATATAAAATATCAACGTAGCAATTATTGAATCAATAAAATAAAATATTGAACAGTAATTACTACAACCATTATTGAGTAGTGCTTTCTTACGTAAGAATCAATAATTGGTGCAATACCGTGTCTTCATCGTGTTTTAACCCAACGTGTAGTCTAACAAGATATTAAAGAATAACTACGTCGTTATTTAAAAACAACTTATACTTGTCGTTTTCTTCATCCAATTGCTTTCCGTTATGGGGCCCACACAAGGCTGCGCCATCGTACGAATATTCCCCGACAGCAAGAATATTCCACGACCAAACAAATATTTCCCGACAATAATGAATATTTTATAACCACTTGCTTATTTGAAATATTTGGCATTTTACCCATAACTAACCACATTTAATCAAATCAACCCTTACTATTTCAAAATAATAAATAGAGGAAATTCAATTTCATTTATAATAAGTTGGGGTCTTACATTAAAGCCTATTGTTTCATTAAGAGTTATCATAGTGGCAACCCAACCTAGTTGACTAGAGATCCCAAGATCTAGGTTCAATGGGAAAACCGAACTATGTACTACTCAGTAAAGCACTGAGGAGATATTTACTTCTAACCATTCCTATGATGAGACAGTGCACATCTGCCGCGAGAATCGGGATAAGTTACGTTTTTAATGACTTTTATATCTTGAAATACGTTCAAGTGGGGTATTGCAGGCTAATCTTGATAAAAGTCACCTACGTGAGTAAGAAGGGGGCCACTTTTGTGAGAATATTGAAGGCTGAATTCTCTAATATACTCACGGAACCAAGAGTTGTTTCAAGGCCAAAATGAACACAAACGTGAGAACTAACTATGTCTGAAGAGATATTTGTGAATTTTATTATCTTGGTTTACAGGAAAAGCTGACAGTTCAAAGACATCAAGTCTCATTGATTAGCCAAGAACTCGATAGACTTTACTAGTAAGCAAGTTTAAAGACACTTAGGCTACTTAACCCGGATGAAGTATCTTTTCTCATGTACTCGAACTAGTGTCTGCATATTCATAACATTTTTTTTCATGTTGTAAAGCTAATTTTACATTCATGTGGGGTATTGTTGGAAATGGGTTTGAAAAATTAAATATTAGAGTATTTTGAGGCTCAATTTGTGACAACCCGAATTTTTATAAGTTATTAAAATATGAATTTAATAATTAAAATTGTTATTATGAGATGTTTTGAGTTGAGTATATATATATATATATATATATATATATATATATATATATATATATATATATATATATATATCGTCTATATATATTTTGAAATATGTGATCTCGATGTGAAGAAAATATATATTCATATATTGGAAAAGTGAGGTTTAATAGTTGAGTTAACTATTAAAGGAATTAAATGAATTTTATAATTAATCTTAAATATTTATCGAATCGAATAAATATTTTAAATAATTTATTTATTGAGAAAAATAAATAATTTATGAAATTGTGGTATAATAATTTAGTTACGTGCATGATAATTAAGTTAAAGCAAAGGTAAATTTTATTTTTGAAGATTTAATTTAATGAATTAATTAAATTAAATGAGTTGTTTAATATTAAAGAAAATAAGTAAATTAAATAAAGCGATGTTTAAGTCTAATTTATTAATTAAATTAGATATATGATTATTTATTAATCATCGGAAGAATTATAATAAAAATTATAATTATTATAATTATCATTGTAAGTTATGTAAATTGGTTACGTGTGTAGCAAATAAAAACTATATAATATAATATTATTAAAATAATCTAGTATGGGAGAAATTGTGTAATCAAACGCAAATTTTATGGCTTTTGATTTATTAGAATCGAGGCCTTTTTATTTTCTTCACGGACGTGACGTTGGGGGGAGAGGGAGTCAATTGTATGTTACGCGTTCTTTTTCCTAAGGCTAGTACTGAGCTTGGTGAGGAAGAGAGGAAATACAGAGGTTTTGAAATAGAGAGAGTTTTCTGTGATTTTGCCAAGAGGAAGGAGATGTCACCATCTCTTGTTAAGCCTACAACTAGGGTTTAAAGGTATACTTTACTTCTAATGTTTACAATTTGAATTCTTATGATCATCTTCTATAAATTGCTAATCACATGAGAGTTATACATGTATGTATATGGTTTATAATCTGTTAATTATCATTTGTGAGTGCTATTTGATGATTAGGTTACAAGAAATTGGTTTGTAGGAAGAAATTGAAATAACAGTGATTATGTATGAAAATGGCTTAAGAAAGTATAAAATTTTATGTCTAATATGTGTTATAATCTGTAAATTGATGTTGGATTATGTTAGTATGTGAAGAAACGAAAATAACGAAAGTTGAATGAATCGAAATGGTTGAGAAACGAATTCGTAGTGAACGAATTTGCTAAATTGTCAAAACATGAAAATTCATACAATTTAATTCTCGACTTCGGTCGTTAACAATACAATTCGTAGTTGAATATATTATTAAATCAATAATTGAGACGACACAGTTATTTATATTATTATTTGTATTATTAACAATGTCTAGAAAGTTCTGTCGAAAAAAGGAGTTAGGTTATTTAATTGCGCGCTAATAAGGAGAAATCCTTATCAGAAAGTCCACTCTTTCTTGGGAAGGATCTGGTTGTCAATATTATGAGTTATAATATTATTGATGAAGAATTGTCGAAAGATTAAAAATGTATTGATTGAAGATAAGTGATTTGTGGTAGATATTTATTCAATTTTTGTTATAAATAAAGGGGTTTGTCATGAAGCATTTGTTGTAAGTTTGGCTTATTATTTCATAGACCCCCATGTGCCAATTTGTCAAACCATCGATAGAAAATTATCTCAGTTTTATTTTATTTTATTATTATTATAATTGTAATAAAACACATTTTTTTTTATATAAAATAGAAAACTTTTTATAATATATATAAAATTATTTGTTTTATAATATAAATAGAATATATTATATTTTATATAACGTTATTTTTTTATTAGAATATTTTATTACATAGTGCTGCATAGTGAAAATCAGATTTTGCCCGTGAAATCGTTTGTGAAAAAACTTTTTGTTCATTCATGATTATTTTCTTAAATAGTGTCATGCCATTCTCCTATAAATAGAATACTTAGTTAAGAAATGAAAATTGCACCAGAATCATAGAATTCTTCTTCTATAATATTGTGCGTATATCTTTTTAGTATAAGAATACTTTAAGTGTAGCTAATAGTGCAAGATTTCCTCAAGATAATCTTCGTTATACCAGTCAGATTTAGTCTCCTACTAAAGTAAAGAATGCTATTTTCTTCATACTCATAAGGGTTGTCATTATATTCCTTATTAATCTGTGAGAATAACCTGTTTACGCGGATTATCACATGCCTGGTGAATAACCCTTAGTATTCATTCTTTATTAAGTTGTGGAAATAATCTGTCTATGCGAATTACTGCATGACAGGTGAAAATCCATTTGCAGTTTCGTATATTCTATCATACTCGTATGAGATATCATTTCTTTTGTACTCGTCAAGGGATATCGTTTTTCTTTTTCATATTTTTCTACATTTATGGTACAAATTTATTGTTTATTTTCATAACCTTATTGTTAAATGATGAAAATCTCTAAAATTAGTAGAATATCCTTAATAGTTTGCACTTCATCTAATATTATTTCATTGGAATATTGGTATGAATTTTCTTATTAAATTTTAATATTTTCATTCGGGGTACTATTCACGAGGTACTATTCACGATAAAATTGATTTCTTTTCTGTCCAAATTATTTTGGATACATGAATATCATTCTTGAATTTTACTCCACAATTAGTTATCATGTTGACAATTTGAACATTCTTGAACTCTGGATAAATTAAATTATAAATCTTTAATATTTATCCTTGATCTCACTTGATTCATTCTTTATATCATTGTCATCATCCGCATACTTAAACTTGTGATGGAAAGTCATCTTTGGCTCGTAGTGCATAAATGGACTGTTGATTGGTATGATTATGACCAGGAATTTCGTATTGGTATAATCACGATCTTTAATGTTACAGGCAAATGTTATGATAAAAGTTCTATTTGGCCCGTAGTGCAAAGATGGACATGTGTTTGACATGATTATGACCATTGGTGATGCAAACGATTATCTTTGGCCCGTAATGCATAGATAATTCGTTGATTGGAAATAATTATTGATTGGTGTTATAGGGATAAAATATTGATGATGGACTTTTAAATCATAGAAGATAGTAGACATCATGCTCTACTTGACTCTTCTAATGGATTGTTATTTCTGCTACAGTTGTTGATCTAAAACTTGTTGTATATTGTATTCTATCAGATTTTTTCCTGTTGAGAACTAAGGATAATTTATTCCATATTATCTTAGTCATAATATTCTTTACTGGCAGGGGCAAATCCACCTTAGGGGCAGAGGGGGCAATTACCCCACTGAATTTTCAGGGGTCAATTTGTCCTCCCTTCTCCCTCCGTCCATGGCGACCGAATTTATCGTTCCCTCCAGTTGAGTGTTGGGTCGAAATCCATTTATGGGTGCAAAACCCATCTCCAGTGTCGCACCTATTTGGCTTTTCTCCTTCAATTCGCAAATTGAACTCAACAATTCTTAGATTACGAAGAAAGCCCAGCTTGACAGTCTGTTTTGTGGGGAGGGTGTCAAATTGGAGCCCCAAATTGAAACAGATCTTATCCGTTCGTGCGGAGGAGAGAAAGAAATCAAAATAGTTCACTTATCTCGTCGCAACTGTCATGTCTAGTCTTGGTATTACGTCAATGGCTGTCTTGGCAGTGTACTATATATTCGTTTGGCAAATGAAGGTAATATAATAAAATTGTTTAATATATATCTATTTCTCTCTCTATATATACACTATGAATTTAGTTCATTTGTAATCTCTAAGCATGAATTGGGTTCATTTAGTTCATTTTTATGAGATGTTTGGTAAATTCGCACTCTCATTCGGCCTTTTTGTAATTGTTTAAAATGAGGATATCATGATATTTTTGTAACAACGTCGATCCATAAAAAAAATTCAAAGATGAATGGATGAATGATTATTTAGTAACTTATATTATTGAAAAAAAATATTTTTTAAGCTATTGAAAATGAGTCTATCATGCAACAATTTCAAGTTATGGAATCTCGAAAAATATTATTATAAACAATATACGAGCATTATTTAATTTTGTGATTTATGGTATTATATTTTTATTTGTTATTGAGATTTTTTTTTTAAATTTGACCCCACTGAACCATTTTTTTTAAAATTTGACCCCACTGAACCAATGAGCTGGATCCGCCCCTATTTACTAGGTTAGTTGAGCTCACCATTTTCATTGTTCTCTTTAAAAAATGAGAATATAGTTGAGACTAGTCGAGGAATGGAGTGACGGTCCGAGATAGTCACTATAACAGTCTTCATTATGTTGTAAAATAGTGTGACAATAATTATAATGAAGACTTAATTTGAGTATGAATATTGTCGTATTATGTACGGTGCAATATTTGTATTCAAACTCTCAGTTTATGTGTTATCGTATTTTGCACGACAATTGTATAAATGAATTTTGTATTTGAATTATGTGTCATGTATTTTGGCGACTCAAAATGGGTTGTGTGGACCAATTTTGGGGACGTCACATAGGTATTGATATCTATATACAAATTATATGTGACGCCCACAAAATAGGTATACATCACCTATTCTGAGTCGCCAAATACATGGTACTGAATACAAATACAATCTTTAATATACAACAAGAAAGCTGTGAGTTTTAATACAAATATTGTCTTCTAAACAATATCCACTTTCAGAATAAGTCCTCATTACATTTATTGTCACATTATTTAACAGAATAGTGAGGACTACTAATACTATCATTTGGACCCATCACTGCCGTTCCCCACTAGTCCCGCCACGTTCTCATTTCTCAAGAGAATAGTGAAAGAAATGGTGAGCTCAACTAGCCCAGTAAGAAATATTATGACTAAGATAATGCAGAATAAATTATCATTAGTCTTCAACAGTGTTAAACTGATAAAATACAATAGACATCAAGTTTAACTGCAGCGGAACATGCATTCCATTAAAAGAATCAAGTAGAGAATAAAATCTATTATCTTTTATGATTTAAAAGTTTTTTCATCATTTTTATCTCTGGGACTCAGCTTAATAAATAATCCACCTCATCCCTGCACTACGGCCAAGGATATTCATAAGTATCACAACCACAAATTATCCATGCACTACGGGCCAATGATATTCGTGTATTCATCAATGGTCATGATCATGCCAACAACTGTTCATCAATGCACTACGGGTCAATGAGGACTTTTACCACATCATTTGTAACATTACGGTCATGATTACACCGAATAATCCCTGGTCATAATCATACCAAGTCCATCCATGCACACTAAGGCCATGAGATGACTTTCAACAAAATATAAATATGAGGATGATGACAATGATATAAGAATTCAATAAAACAAGTTCAAGAATTAATTTATTCAGGAACTAATAACGTCTAAATTGTCAACATGATACTTCTTTGTAGAGTAAAATTTAAGAATGCTCAGAAGAATATTTCCACAAAAAGATACTGGATGAAGCGTAAATATCAAGGATATTCCACCAATTTCATGGAGTATAGAAGTCAAAACTTTAACCAACTGAGTATAGTAAAGAATGGAATAACAAAAGAAATCACCATGCATGCGGTACTTCGCATAGATAGGTTATTCAATGAATAATAAATAACGGAACCGTGTCAGCGTAATACGCACCGGATGTGATATTCCAACAGAATAATAAAGAATGGAATAACAATGTAAATCACCACGCATGCGGTACTTTGCAAAGACAAAGTTATTCCAACAGAATAATAAATAACGGAATCAGTCCCACAGAAAGCGCATATATATATGATATTCCAGCAGAATAATAAAAGACGGAACCGGTCCCAAGATAAAACGCATGAGATAGGATATTCCAATGTAATAATTAAAGACGGAACCAGTCCGGTGTATAACGCATGCATGAGGATGTTCCAATGTAATAATAACAAATGGAATAACAATGTAAATCACCAAGTATAGGGTGATGGCGTATACAAAGTTATTCCAATGTAATAATAAAGAATAGAATAATGAAGTTCTCTTCATGAATATGAAAAAAAAATATCCCTTACCTTATTAAGAAGAAAGTATTACTCAGAAGTAGAGGCGGGGATATACTTGAAGAAACTTGCACTACACTCAAAGCTTTCTTAAACGCTAAAGAAATACGCCAAGATAGAAGAATAATTCTCTCTCTACGTTTCTCTCTAGAGTTTTAGTGAATTTGTAAGAAATAATGAAGGAATGAGCTTTTATTTATAAAAGAATGGACTGAATAGTAACCAATCCATGAACGGTCCAGATCGATTTACTTTAAACGGATGGTCCAGATTGGTTTACAATAAAATATAATATATTCTATTTATAATCTAATAAAACGAATAACTTTTAAAAAGATTTTACTATGCAGACACTATGCAAATACTATGCATAATAAAATATAATGTATTCTAATTATTGTCTAATAAAATGAATAACTTTATAAAAGTATTCTGTTGTATATAAAAAGATTTTACTATTAGCCTAATAAAACGAATAACTTTATAAAAGTATTATGTTTTATATAAAAAGCTTTTCTGTTTTATTACATTAATAATACTAATAAAACAAAACTTCATCATCATTATTATTATTCACACTATTAATCGACTGTGTCGCTCCTCAGAAAGAGGGGCCTTCCAATAAGGATTTCTCCTTATGGCGCCTTGCAATTAGGTGACCAAACCTCTCCTGTGAGAACTTCTAGACATCGTTAATAATGCAAATAATAATATTAATAACTCTGTCATCTCAATTATTGATTTAATAATATATAAAATATCGATAATAATTGAATAAAACTGAATGACTTCTCACGTAAGCATCAATAATCAATACAATTGTGCTACTTATGCAACCACGCATATTCTCGTATTTTTAACACCGGGTGTTTCAACAGATTAATTAAAACTTTCGCAGATTATTTTCATAAAAAAAATATTTTGTCATTTCTCAATCCGACAATAATTCCGTTGTAGGTCTACTAATGATTGTGTCATCGCATTTAATATTCCCCTGCTAAAAAAATAATATTCCCACCAATCGAATATTATATAACAACTTCACGTGACTTTTTTGCAAAATTTATAAATATTACCCACAACTATAATATTATATCAAATTTATTCCAAAAATGATAATTATAGAAAATTCATCTTTATTCATAAAAGTTGGGGTCTTACATTATATATCCAAAGACACTAAAGTGTAAAATGATACTCCCTCGATTTTATAATAACTGTCTTTTTAGAAGAAAAAAAATTGCTCTAATCTATTTGTCTTTTATAACTTTCTAGGAGAATAAATTATTTATTTTCCTATATTACCCCTAACTTCTCTCATTCTCCTAATAAATTTTCTTTTTTGCATTAATAGTTTCCAACTTTCCATAAAGGGGTAGTGATGAAATTTCATACAAATTTAAATTCTTAAATGATAGTATTAAATGACTTTCTTAATTCATGTGCATGAAACTAAAAAGACACTTATTATGGAACCCAGTGAGTAGTAAAATATTTTCTTTCTTTTCTCTCTCTAACACTTTCTCTTTCCTCATTTACTACTATTTTACGCTTGAGTGTGTTTTTGGATACAACAATGTCACTATCACATAAAAAAAGTCACATAATGTTCACATACACACACATGCATATTGTGGGCCCCGTAATATGCATGTGTGTGTATGTGAACATTATGTAATCCTTTTTTATGTAATAATAACATTATTTTATTGAATATATTTTGGGTGTGCATATAAATTTATTCTATTATTATATATCTATACCAAAATATACTAAGACAAATATCGAATTATTTTAATTGGTTCTAAGTTAACCTAATTAACAATCCAACTTTAATAACTAAGTAGCCCAAAATTTTAATATTTTTTTAACTCTTCATGGCTAGAAATTTTTGATATTCTTAAAAAAATTTAACTCAAAAGTTTCTGATATTTTCAATGCATCTCAAACTTCACATAATGTAACAAACTTTCATATGAAACACTTTCTTTTGTCTTTGTCATGTTTATGACAAAGAAAGAAAATCATTGATTTGACAAGTCTATAAGCCATATCAAAATTAGCAAACCTTTTAACATTTTTCTCTACAAATAATTACTTTTTCATCTACAATGAACCTCAAAGCTGCTTCGTAAAGTAATTTTTTTAATTCTAAGTGCGCAACTTTTTATTATATTAAATTATTACATTAATACGGTCTTAATTTAAATAACATACATTCATTTATAATAACTTTTCAAATTATAAATAGAATGTATTGTACTTAACGGTTATTTCTGGTTTATATTAACCTATAATTCGTCAAAAAAGTCACAAAATATAACAAATTATTCGTAATATATATATATATATATAGTCCGGATCTTAAACTCACCTCTTATTCAACTCATTCGAGCTCACCTCTCTTTAACGACGGACCCAACGACGGTTCGGTCATTCAACCGTCGTCTATACTTTTAGCGACGCTATATGTTGTTCGTCACTAAAAGTATAGACGACGGTTGTATGACTGAACTATCGTCGGGTCCGTCGCTAAAGGAGAAGTGAATTCGGGTGAATTGAATAAGGAGTGAGCTAAAGATCCGGACTCTATATATATATATATAATAAATGATAAAATTATACCTAACGTTTTAAGTAAAAAAAATTATCTAATAAATCGATTTTAAGTTTATCTGTGCTTTGCACGGGCAATGAAGCTTCTACTGTTTTACTGTTTGATCAAATTCACATTTTTTACAATTATTATGTGTCGGTCACACCAAATCACCTATTTTGGACTAACTAAATATATTATACTTTACTTTTGCTTATTTTAATTTTTCTTGTTAGTCATAAGAATTTATTACATCAACGTGACTACGTGAGTAGTGTGTTAACTGGAAGATAAATTCTACCTAATTGGCCTATATGTTATATAAATGCCTAAGTTTTAAACTAGTAATTGATCCGTCCCATAATATATAATATTTTAGATAATTTTATTTGTCTCAAATTGTTTGATATTTTAAAAAATTTTGGAGAATTTATTATAATTTTTTTAAAATTATCCCTCATAGAAAAATATTACAGAGAGAGAGTATGAGATAAATATGGTAATAAATGAGAATTTAAGAATATTATAGACAATTGATATTATATTTAATGTTTTTTAATTATTTTCTTAATTTTTGTGCACAACTCTAAAACATCATATATTATGGGACGGAGGGAGTACATTATAGCTTAAGTAAGAGCATCTTCAACAGTAGTAGCAAAAAAAACTCTTCAAATTGAAGTTTGTTGACCTTCGTGGCAATTTGAAGAGCATTATTTGCTACTTTCATATTTTGTGCCTCATCAATCTTGTAAGACCCCGAATTTTATGAAATGAAAGTATTCAATTTTTCTATAATTATTATTTTATTTCGTAAATGGTTAAATTGATAAAATATTAAAGTTAAAGGTGATATGTGAAAATTTTGCAAAGTAAGCAAGTTGATATAAAATATTCGTTGTGTCGGGGAATATCCGTACGATGGCACAATCATTGGTGGACCCCACAACGGAAGTATTGTCGTAGTTAGAAAATGACAGAATTATCATTTTATAAAAAAAATAACAATGAAAGTATTCTCAAGTTATAATCTGTTGAACTACCCATTAGTAAAAGTACGAAGAATACACGTGATTGCATAGTAGCATTACCGGTATTGATTATTGATGCTTACGTAAGAAGTCACTCAGTTATACTCAATTATTATTACAGTAATTACTGCATAATATCTCTCATATTATTTGTTAACGCCAAATTTTGTACTTTGATTTAAATCACCAAAACAACAATGAGCCAAAATCAGGCTTAACGGTTGATTGTATTGTTGAATACACTCACATAAGCATAAATAAAGGAATTTAAAGTGTGAACACAAGATTTACGTGGAAACCCAATTGGGAAAAAACCACGGAGAGAGAGAGAGAGAGAAATCCACTATAATAATATTGGGAGTACAAGTTGTGTATTTGTGTTGTATCTCTTGTGTTCTTGTCCCCAAATCCTAGCTTGTAGCCGTATATATAGAAGTCACCTTCATCCGTATCCAACTAGGAGAAGGACTCCTTTTGAAGAATCACCTTATAACTCCTGAATCCAATTAGGAGTAGGAGTCCTAATTAAACCTCCTTATCCCATCAAATAAGAAAATACAATCCTATTTTAATAAGGACTCTCCAAATAATCACATCCCAACATTGCCCCCCAGTCTCTTATTTATAAAGAACTTATAATAAGAGAGTATACAAATTTTGTCACACCCAAACACCATACTAAACAAAAACTTGTGACTCTCAATATTTTCCCCACTCCTCAATTCATTTCTAAGATATACATAAAGATCCATGAGCCACGACTCATGTGCCACGTGTCACGAGCCACGAACCACGAGCCACGTGCTTTGAGAGACACGAGCCACGTGCTTTGAGCTATGAACCACGAGCAACAAGCCAAGTGCTTGAGCCACGAAGCCAGTGCTTTGAGCCACGAGCCACGCCACTTTGAGCCACGAGCCACTGAGCAACGAGCCAAGTGCTTGAGCCATGCCAGAAGCTTCATGCTTTGAGTCACAAACCTCGTGCTTTTAGCGCATGAAGCTACATGCTTTGAGTCACATGACCACGAGCCACGAGGGTTTAAAACATGTCTTGGCTAGATCTTCTCCGTTTCAATTTCCTTTTTCTTCTTGTAAGATCTCGACTTTTTCGAATGCTTAGAATCTTGATTGCTTCAAGTTCGCCTTGCTTTCGCCACAGGAAGTACGTCCCTTTGCTCGACTAATTTCAAGCTGCAGTCTCCACAATCGGCATGCAATACTCCACTTTCTTGTTGTTCACTTCTTAATTGCAGCTAAGTCAAAGACTTAAGACCGACATCATGCATGATTGTTTATCATTACTCCACATGTATAATAATTGACAAAAAGTCATATATTCCACTACTATTCTTTTTCATAGGTTGAGACTTGAAAGCGGATCCAAGTATATAATAATTATTTGAAAAATAATGAATTTGTTGGCATATATATATATATAATATTTATTTCGTAAATAAAAAAGAATCACTTATCTTCTTCGGTGACTCGGTGATTTTAAATCGACACTGTAAACAAGTGTCTTAGTTCCCACAGACGGCGCCAATGTTAACGCTCGATTTTATACGCTGACGATTTAAATCACCAAAACAAAGAAGCCAAAATAAGCGCTTAACGGTTGATGGAGTAATTGTTGTGAAATCAAACTCACGAAATAAACTCACATAAACATAAATAAAGAAATATAATGTATGAACACAAGAATTTACGTGGAAACTCAATTGGGGAAAAACCACGGAGAGAGGGAGTAATCCACTATAATAATATTGGAAGTACAAGTTGATAATATGGAGAGTACAAGTTGTTGTGTTCTTGTATCTTCTGTGTCTTGTCCTCAAATCCTAGCTTGTAACCGTATATATAGAAGTCACCTTCATCCGTATCCAACTAGGAGAAGGACTCCTTTTGTAGAATCACCTTATAACTCCTGAATCCAATTAGGAGTAGGAGTCCTAATTAAACCTCCTTATCCCACCAAATAAGAAAATACAATCCTATTTTAATAAGACTCTCCAAATAATCACATCCCAACATTGCCCCCCAGTCTCTTATTTATAAAGAACTTATAAATGAGAGAGTATTCAAAAAGTCTTCATGGGATTTTTATTCTCGGGATTTTTATCCGCTGGATTTTTATCCTCGGGATTTTTATCCGCTGAATTTTTATCCGCTGGATTTTTATCCGCGGGATTTATATCCTCCGAATTTATATCCTCCGAATTTCCTTCAGTCTGTGGTTGATGATGAAACCGAAGCCACTTTTAAAGCACTTCAATGATATAAAAGCTTAAACTTTTATCTCTGCGCTGGCTGAATTCGTTACTGGTGCGGTGACTCAGCATCAATTTATCATCACCTGGACCAAAGTGTTAATGTTTAGATTTTACATGCATCATGTGAATACTACCACTACATGCATAATATAAGAGAGAATATGTAAAGTGTATCAATAATCAATTACGACCATGCTTCAATTGTTATTGACATAATACATATATATACACACGCATAAGTATATATTTAATTTAATAATAAAGAATCACTTATCTCTCCTGGTGAATCGGTGATTTTAAATCGACATTAGAACAAGTGTCTTGTTTCCCACAGACGGCGCCAATGTTAACGCCAAATTTTGTACGCCTGAAGAAATCACCAAAACAACAGGCCAAAATCGCGCTAACGGTTGATTGTATTGTTGAATACACTCACATAAGCATAAATAAAGGAATATAAAGTGTGAACACAAGATTTACGTGGAAACCCAATTGGGAAAAAACCACGGAGAGAGAGAGAGAGAGAAATCCACTATAATAATATTGGGAGTACAAGTTGTGTATTTGTGTTGTATCTCTTGTGTTCTTGTCCCCGAATCCTAGCTTGTAGCCGTATATATAGAAGTCACCTTCATCCGTATCCAACTAGGAGAAGGACTCCTTTTGAAGAATCACCTTATAACTCCTGAATCCAATTAGGAGTAGGAGTCCTAATTAAACCTCCTTATCCCATCAAATAAGAAAATACAATCCTATTTTAATAAGGACTCTCCAAATAATCACATCCCAACATTTATAAGTTCTTTATAAATAAGTGACTGGGGGGCAATGTTGGAGTGCGATTATTTGGGTCTAGCCATGGTGCAGCCCAATCTATTTAATGGTCCGGGTCTGGTGATGACCTATATGTATTTATTATGATAGTGGGAGAGTCCTTATTAAAATAGGATTGTATTCCCTTATTTGGAGGGATAAGGAATCCTTTTCCTAGTAGGATACGGGTGGAAGTGACTTCTATATATATGGCTACAAGCTAGGGTTTGAGGGGAGAAGATTATAGAACACAACAACTTGTACTCTCCATATACACAACTTGTATTCTCAATATTATTATAGTGGATTACTCTCTCTCTCTCCGTGGTTTTTCCCCAATTGGGTTTCCACGTAAATTCTACTGTTCATACATTATATTTCTTTATTTATGTTTATGTGAGTTTATTTCGTGAGTTTGATTTCACAACAATTACTCCATCAACCGTTGGCGCTATTTTGGCCTGATGTTTTGGTGATTTCGTCAGGCGTACAAAATCAGGCGTTAACATTATTGATTCAATTATTGTCACAGTATCATCTGTATAATATGTTATATTATTAAATCAATAATTGAGACGGCAAAGTTATTCATATTATTATTTGCAATATTGACAATGTCTAGAAGTTCTGTCAATGAGAGGTTTGGTCATCTAATTGCGGAAAAATAAGGAGAAATCTTTATCGAAAAGCCCCTTCTTTCCTGGGAACGACCTGGTTGTTAAATATTAATGATGAATAAGTTCGTGTTGATTAAAGATGAAATTGATAGTTCCATTGTGTTGGAATTATTAGTGTTAGTAAAAATCGACGTTTATTTCGATAATAATTGATGTCTGGAGGTTATATTGACCAATCGGGTAATTAATCGGATAAATGAGCAATTAATTGCTATTAATTCACATGCTTATAACTATGTGTTCACATGTGTGTACTATTGATTCACATGATTTACTATTAGGGAGTTGGTGCAAGATTGATAATACTTGCATGACTAAGGTTAAAAATAGAGGTATAGATGGAGGTACTATACTGTAATTCGTATTTTCACATGTCTAGAACTATTGATTCACATGATTTACTATTAGGGGAGGTGGTGCAAGTTTGATAATACTTAGATGACTAAATTAAAAATGAAGAAAAAGAGGAAAGTATTATACTGTAATATTTCGAGCCCCAAAATGTGAAATTATCAAAATTATATTTTTCTATAAATAGAAGCTCATTCTTCCTTCATTTCTCACCAATTCACTAAAGCTATAGAGCAATTATTATAGAGAGAACAGAGAAGAGAGAAAGGAGAAGAGAAGTCTGCTACCTTACTATTCCAGTTTTCTTCTAAGGTAAGAGGTATTATTTCTTTTGTATTCATGAAGAGAGCTATTGTTATTTCATTCCTTATTATTATGTTGGAATAAACTGCCTCATGCCAAGTCCGCATACATGATGAAATTCTTCGTTATTCCATTCTTTATTATTACATTGGAATAACTCGTATGCATCTTGATCATCGCATGCCCAGTGAATTTCGTTGTTATTCCATTCTTTATTATTCGTTGAATATCCACATACATGCGGATTACGCATGACCGGTTTCATTCTTTAATATTCTCATTGGAATATCGTATGCGTATGTAATTACGCATTTGACACGGTTCCATTCTTTATTATTTTGTTGGAATAACTCATGCGTCGCGCGGCCTATCGCATGCCGGTGAATTCTTTTGTTATTTCATTCTTTATTATTACATTGGAATAACACATGCCTATGTGGATTATGCATGCATGGTGAATGATCCTTCGTATTCATTCCTTATTAAATTGTGAAAATGATCTGCTCACGTGGATTACCATGGCGGGGTGAAAATCCATTCATAGATTTCATATATTCTATTATACTCGTATGAGATATCATTTCTTTTGTACTCGTCATGGAATATCATTTTTTTGGTATTTTTCTTTTACGAGTTACTATTCATGGGTTACTATTCACCCCGTTACTATTCACTCTAATATTATTTACTCGGGTATTTGGGGTACTTTTCGTGCCGGAGTACTATTCACAAGTTACTATTCATGGGTTACTATTCACCCGATTATTATTCACTATAGTATCATTCACTCGGGTATTAGGGACACTTTTCGTGTCGGGGTACTATTCACCCGAAAAATATATTTCTTTTCTGTCCAAATTATTTTTGGTACATGAATATTATTCTTGAATTTTACTCTACAAAGCAATATCATGTTCACAATTTGGACGTTATTGATTTCTGAATAAAATTAAGTTATAAATCTTTAAAATTTATCCTTGAACTTGTTTTATTGAATTATTATGTCATTGTCATTATCCTCATGCTTATATTGTGATTAAAGTCATCTTTGGCTTACGTACATAGATGGACTTCGTATGATTATGATCAGGGATTATTCGGTATAATCATGATCGTAATGTAACGAATAATGTGGTAAAAGTCTTCATTGGCCTGTAGTTCATTAATGGACAGTTATTGGTATGATTATGACCAGGAATTATTCGGTATAATCATGACCATTGATGATTACATGAATATCCTTGGTAGTAGTGCGTGGATGATTCAATTTTATTTATTAAAATTTGAGTCTCAAATGATAAAGTTGATGAAAAACTTTTTAAATTATAGAAGATAGTAGATTTTATGCTCTACTTGACTCTTCTAATGGATTGCTTATTCCACTCGCAGTTATTGATCTAAAACTTGTTGTCTATTGTATTCTATCGGTTGTTATCTTGTTGAAGGCTAAGGATAATTTATTACGCATTATTTTAGTCATAATATTTCTACTAGGCTAGTTGAGCTCACCCTTTCTTTCATTGTTCTCTTGTGAAATGAGAATATATTTGGGACGAGTCTGGGAATGGAGTGATGGTCGGGATAAATGGCTTTAGTAGTCCTCACTATTCTACGGAATAATGTGATAATAATTATAATGAGGACTCCATTGAGTGTGGATATATGTCAGATGACAATATTCTTGTTTAAACTCTCAGCTATGTTTTGTCGTATTTTACACGACTGTTGTATAATTAAGTTTGTATTTGAATTTATGTACCATGTATCTGGCAACCCAAGATGGGTGATGTATACCTATTTTGGGGGCATCACAAATCTCTTCAATTTAATGAGCTGTACATCAAACCCATCAAGCAAAATAAATATTTTTAGCTTTTTATAAATTTTTTGAAGAAAGATAATGAGTTTGCAGATTTGATGATTAAGGTTGAAGAGGTTGTTGAACATAATTTTTCTGATGCGACTCACTTATTTAAGTATTCCAAAGCAGTTGAAGAGGTTGTTAGAGATACTCTAACAATGTCGTGAATTTTTGGTTGAATCAAAAGATAAGGCTATAAAATGAATAAACGGTTCGGGCTCGATTTGTATCAACTCGACAAAAAGTTCAATTCGAGCTCGACTCGAAATATAAATGAGTCAAATATAAGCAAATTTTAAAGTTTGATAATTTACTCGAACCTCCTCAAATTGTAATTTTCTATTGATACTCGGATCACATTCGTTGGAAAAATTCAAACTGATCGGGCTTGATTCGAGATCATGCTCGAGTCGGTAGCTAAACGAGTTTCAATCAAATCTTATTTTATATTCGATAAATTTTGTGAACCAAATCTGAATAACTCAATACTCGGCTCGTCTCAATTCATTTACACCCTTATCAAAAGATCACAAAAAGCATATATGATGTAATGTGTTGTACATAAGACTTAAATTTACATATTAAGTGACAAAAATAATGCTTTTAATGGCAAACTAGTTGCATAATTCTCAGCAATGATCGGTGTATTTTTAATAAATTCAACACTATATTTGTATAAGAAGATATTGAGCAAAAAGTGTAACGACGGTCCGGATCCAACTTTCATAGTGCATGTTTGGTACATTTTGAGCGTTTGAATGTTCATACACATTTAAAAATCTTGTTCGTTCAGTAGCGGTTTATTTTAAATATAATTTATTTAACTCACAAACTCAGCGTTTGGGCCTCAAACGCAACACATCAAAATTGATTTGATGTGTTTGGAGGTTTAAACGCTGCAAACGCTACCGTTGCAAACTTTGCCGAACAAACCTAACGTTGAACTATATGATACAAGTGAAATGCTTTTAGCTTTTAGGTGTCTAAGTAAAATATTTGTTACACTCGAGGTAAAATTTCAATAATTTTCAATTATAGATGAACCCGTTATTCAAAATTTGAGGAGGTTCGAACCTCCTCAAATTACTCGAACCCGTTATTCAATAATTTCAATAATTTTCAAGTATAGATGAACCCGGTTATGGCGACGGTTTGAACCGTCGCCATAGAACAGAAAGCCGTCCCCAATCCCCATAGCATACGGCGACAACTTTCTATTTTATGGCAACGGTCCGAACTGTCGCCATAGCTGGTTTGTTAACGAACCGTTTCATTTTTGAGATTATATATAGAGAGAGAGAGGTGCACATCTGTACAAGTTTTAAATGTACACAGTTTATGATCGTAGAGTTAAGTCATCCTACGATCAACTCTACGATCGTAGAGTAGTCACTGACTGATAATAGAATAGTCACTACTATCGTAGAAACGTAGAGTGAATCCTCAGATCGTAGAGTGATCACTCTACGATCGTAAAGTCGTGACTTAACTCTACAATCGTAGACTGTATACATTTGAAGTATGCACAATTGTGCAGCTCCATTAACACTTATATATATATATATATATATATATATATATATATATATATATATATATATATATTCCTTCAATTATTAGTCTAGTAATAACATTGAAAAATCTAAAACCGACGACAGAATCTAGTACGGAAAGTTAAATTTATGACCCTTGCTGGCATTTTGTCCACCCCAAGGTGGTTCATCAAATTTGATTCTACTTGAAGCCTTCTACTTTTAGTTGGCGCTGGGACCTTATTTCTACACAGGTGCTAATACATAGATCTTTACATATATTCATTCTTGTGTTTTGAATTCACCATGCTTCTCATTTTATTATTTAGACCTAGCAGCCTAGCAATAACATGACTAACATGAATTTTTTTTAAATATTTTTTTTCAAATTTTTAAATATTTCCTTTTCAAAAATCCCACAAAAATAGAAAAAAAAGCTCAGCTTGATCTCAATCAAGTTCATGATTTAGTTTCCTTTTTTTTCAATTAATTTTAAAGTTCAAACTTATTTAGAGTGTTTTTAGAGATGATCAAACTATTCTCAGTAAATCATAAATTTTAAAAATAATTATGATTTATTTAATAACATTACCTTAAAACACACCTTTGATCGATCAAATGAAAGGCAAGTGCCTTGATTGAACAAGAAACTAAACCAAATAAAAAGTTGTTAATTAAAAAGTAGATTAAAGAGACACTAGATTCTCGATAAGGATAACCATATATTATATAAAAGCTTTTAGGTCAAATATTAGCATTAAAAATGTTAAGAGTATCTAAGAGTTGTATTTTTATGCTTACAAACTAGTAGGTTAGGTAAGGTCTTATACTCCAAAAATAAGGAGTGATTAACATCAAGTTAACTTTGGTTAATTGACCAGTACAATGTTGACACACAGGTCGAGAGGCAATCTCTATACGTGTCAGTACTGTATTGATCAATTAACCAACTTACTATGAAGTTAACTTCATGATAATCGAATCTTAAAAATATATATATGTAATGTGGGCCCTTTCTATTTTATTTATTTATTCTAATAATATGCCTAAAACTCACATGCTTGTATTTGCAAGTGAGTTTCTCCCTACTCCTAGTCCTACTACTTCTAGGTTAGGCAACTACTACTACTAGGTTAATTAGGTAGGCTTCCACTACTGCCGCCACCTCCTCCTCCACCACCATCACCACCACCACCACCACCACCACCACCACCACCACCACCAATGCAACCATAATGATTTAAGGTTGAAGTTTCATTACCCACTACTACAAATGCAACCATACTGATTTAAGGTTGAAGTTTCATTGTCGTTCATTATTATTATTGTTGTGGTCCTTAGTGAGGAATAATGAAGCACTATATATTGGAATTTATATGTTGCAATTATTCCTTGCCCTTTGGTATTCCTACTTTTGGACAAATATGCACCACCAACTACTCCACCCCACTCCCCACCCCCCACCCCCCACCCCCACCCCCACCCCACCCCACCCCCAAAAGTTGGTTTCTAAACCTTAAAATAATTATGTCCCCACAAAAGAATTTTTTAAATATAATTAATTATGGTGGACTATAAACAAATTAACTAATTTTGCTCTTTGTACCACATTGTGACATTGAATTTTTGAGTCATGGTCTATCACATTCATGGCTGGCCTATTAAATTTAATTGGTTTGAAAAGAGCCCACTTGCGCAATCAAGAGATTTATGAACACATCTTAAATTATTCTACTAATTAAGATATATAATCATCATAAAAATATTTATTTCTTTTTGAATTTTTAAACCAAAAAGCCTAAGACAAAATATTCAACAACAATATTTATGTTATCTAGCTACATTATTAAACAAGAAATCTTGCAGCTTTCAAACCTAATCCTCTCTTTGAAAATAAAAAATATATATATTAGTAAATAATTAAGCATTGCTAGTTAATTAAATTAAATCCGGTAATATTTTATACAGTTCAACAGTAATTGGACCAACTAAATAAATCAATGATTTTTATTTTTATTTTGTAAAAATTTAAATAGTCAATTCGTCCCACAAAGCGTGCAGCTGCTAATTTTTTAAATATTGTACCACCATAATCATATGATAATTAAGTTTGGAGTGCAAAAATTATTATTTTCAGCTGTCCAAAAAGGACTTCCTAGCTAGGTTTAATTAATTTTATTTTTAAATCTCATATTCAACTCCTAAGCACACATAGTTAGCTATTTTTGGACCTTTAGCTGCTTCGTCGAAAGTTTCTTAATTAGGAAAAAATTAAATAATATCTGCTAGCTTGTATCATAAATAAATAAATAAAAATTAACTGACAATGTTTAATTACTACTACATAAAAAGGAACTCTTCCCCAATAGGCTGATAAGAAACATGTTTAATTTCATTAAATTTACTATTAACAAAGCTACCTAATTAACCTAGAAACCTTAATTAGATAACAATGCATATATACCCCATTACCATACAACCCTCGTGCATATAATCCAACACTAGAACGTGATAAATAATTGTCAAAATAATGAAGTTTCCATCACATTTCATAGTCTATAAAAAAAATGGAGTTTAACTAACCTAGAGGCTACTATCAATGCTAGCATTTGATTGAGGAAATGAAATTTTGGAGGATAAATTATTCTAATTGAATGAAAAAATATTCAATCTCTTCGAGTTTTTTTATTTCATGCGGAGAAGATGGAATAAAATTCATTCCAATAGAATGGATATATGTGATAATTTTGCTATTATATAACAACACCCACCACCACCAACAACCAAACATAAACTTAAAATACCTTAAAATCATTTTATTTCTTCAATCCAAACACAACATAAGTAATTGGTTCAATGACATTGAATATATGGGAGGATAATTTAGTGGCATTAAACTACTACCTCCGTTCCTAAAAGATTGTCGTTTAAGGTTTTTGCACATGGATTAAGAAAGTACCATTTACCAAGTAAAATTTATTGAAATTTCATCACTACCCCTTTATGGGAAGTTGAAAACTATTAATACAAGGGAGAGAATTTCATGGGACAATGAGAGAAGGTATGGGTAATATAGGAAAATAAATAATTTATTCTTCTCAAAAGTTGTAAACGACAAATTTTTTGAAACAAATTTTACCTTTTAAAACGATAATCTTTTAGAAACGGAGGAGTATTTATTAGTTGTGACAAAAGAAAAATTATAAATTTGTAATTTTTTGGGGGGTGATTTAGTCATAATAACTTGTTCAATATGTATGACATTGTGTCATATTAGTTAGTTTAGTATCAAAAGGAGCAACTCTATCACTATCATTTAAAACGATGTGTAAAACTCATATAAGTTTTCATTTAGAGAAACATTTCTTATTCTTTTATTATTTCTAACAAATGCTAAATTTAAGAATTTTTTTGTAATCAAAATAAATATTAAAATTATGTCGAATTAAAAACAAAAATAAAATTCTACACAAAGTTGAAGTTACTAAAATATCCTCATTATATGATATTATTCTCTCCGTTCCTTTTTAAATAATATTTTAGGAGAAAACATATAAGTTATGAAATGTAATTAATATTTTGTCTAATCGATTAAATTAAGTATAAAATTTTAAAATTTACAAATGTCAAATAAAAATAAACAATTTTTTTTCTCTAAAAGATGGATAAAAAGGAACAAAGGTTGTGTGGGGTTAAAATGGTAATTGAGTTCTAATGGAATAACGGATGGAAGTTGATATTTGAGCTGCCTAAGTCCCACAACACGTTATTCACTGTTTATGTCTTTGCATACAAAACTGTACTTCTTTGTTTTCTTCTCCCTACATAAAGATCAAACACACAACTAAACTATGGATAATGGTCCTTCAATATCTCCAAATCTCACCTCTATCCCTAGGAATTTAGCCAGATTCCGGTCATTTGTGTCAACTTTCCGGCCAGTTTCTCAGGTTCCAGCATAGTCATTAATCAATTTTCCGACCATATTAGCCGGGAAATCAAGGTTTCTCCTCTCATTTTCTCATTAAAAATTCTGGGTTTTGTTTTATTAATCATGTGGGTTTGTTTCCTTTTTATAATTTTGTTTTTGTTTGGTTTTTGAGAATATGGAAGGAAAGAAATATTGGGAATTATATATAGTTGCTTAGGCTTAATGGGTTTAAACAATTAAATAATATAGAGTTTTATGATTAAATGGGTTGATTTATGTTCATATCTGAGCATTGGAATTCAATGTAAGTGAATATTCTCTACTTTTTCCTTTACTGTAAAAGTCTTTTGACCCCTTCTATTTTTTATTTTTTTATCCTGTTTTTATTATGAGATTCTTAGCTTTCTTATTCAAATCATATATTATTTTACTGATCCAAGTACTAAAAGATATCCACAATACGCTTGATGTGATTATATATGCCACGTGTTGAATTTATATACAAGAAAACCATTCCTTATCTTGCAGCAATTTAATTACTGATCAGAGGCAGCTTGTTATGGGGCATTTTTCGTCCATGTGTAATGGACTGGCAAAGTCGTTATTGACTAAGAAAGGGAGAAATTCGGGGAATTATGATGGAAGAGAGGCTGCAGAAGCTATGTCAAAGGAAGCAAAGAAGAATGATCTCATATTGAGGTCTTCAGGCACAGTTAATGTCAATGGATCAAACAATTTTGCGGCAGTTTACTCTAAAAGAGGCAAAAAAGGAGTAAACCAAGATTGTAGCATTGTGTGGGAGGTATATATATGTTCTTTAGTCATTTTAATCATCAAATTTATGATCTTATAGTCCTCCATTTCACCACGTAGAAATTGTATCTATTTGCTTAGAAAGTTTTCATTCCTTTTGGTTCATTGATTTGTTGAGAGGAAAAAGGAAAAAGTGACGTCCGTCACATGAATCCCAATATAACGAGGAATAGCAAAACAAGAGTAAGAAGCAAAGGAAATAAAAAAAAAAAAGAGAAAAAAGGAGAGAGACACTAAAAAGGCTACATATAAAATTACAGACAACCCAAGGAAAAAAAGATAAGATTCAGTACTTTAAATTTGATGCAAATTGTCAATCCTCATGAGAAAAACAAAAAGAGCACTATTGTATTCTCTATTGCAGTTTTTTTTCTTCTCCTAAACAAGAGAAAATGATTTCGTCTGCAATTATTTTGATTTGGGTTTAAGCTGACAGATGTCTCTTTGTTTGGGGGGTAGGAATTTGGATGCCAGGATGACATGACGTTTTGTGGGATATTTGATGGGCATGGTCCATGGGGGCATTTTGTTGCCAAGACAGTTCGAGAATCATTGCCGCTGTCTTTGTTGTGCAATTGGCAGGAGGCACTTGCTGAAGCCTCACTTGACCCGGATTTTGATTTAGACTCGGATAAAAGGCTTCAGAGATTTAATTTATGGAAGCATTCGTACTTGAAGGCTTGTGCTTCTGTTGATCGAGAGCTAAAGCAGCATCGCAGAATTGATTCCTTCTACAGTGGAACCACTTCTCTGACAGTTGTTAGACAGGTGATGAAAGGTCCTTTTTGTAAATTTGAAGTTGTAATTTCTTCTTTTTGAAATCTGTTGTCTACTCTTTACACAATTTAGCACTTTTTTGCTAATAAGTCAAATGTGTATTTGATTCAAGATGGTCAAAATTATTGAGTTTGGTTGAATAGGCTAAATTGTACGGATTTTCTTGAAAAGTTGAACCCTAGTGTCTAGACAATAATTTTGCTAATTTCAAAGTAAGCCCATTTTCCAGTAAGTAGATGGACATATAATAACGAAAGCAGAATAATTTTGATGCAAGTCTAAAATGTTGCATGAATTAGTGTCAGTAAGGAATCAGGGAACAAATTTGAACTTGACTTAAGGTAGTGCCTATTATCTGCTTTTACCTGTTATTGCAAGTATCAAGATGAGTGAAAGATGTAGTAGTTAAGATTTGGTATAAAATAACTCACTTAATGTTTGGCAGGCACCCATATTAAGAAACTTTCAAAGTGGATTTTTCTTATAAAGTAGAAAGGAAGTAATTAAATGTTTGCGTTCTTTTTTCAACAATCAAAAAGGATAAGCAATGTCATGATATGAGTTTTTAGATTCCATTAGGTTACTGAATATGCTAAATCTTGCTCTTTTAGTCCTTGAAGTGGTAAACTACACTTCCAGCCCCAGATGTTCTTTGGTAGTTAGAGGTGGTTACGTCTTAAGAATATTTGGCCAGGCTATCATTTATATGTTGGAGGTGTATGTCAGAAACTTGATGAGAGCATAGCTGCTGTCTACCTAAGAAGAGAGCTTAGAGAAAATGGGCTATGGTTATTTATTATGCTTGTCACCATTGGATAATCGACATCAAACTGCTGAATTATTGTATAAAAGGTTGGCCTTTTCTCTTCTTTTTTTTGCAGCTTCTAGTAAAAAGTTATTCTGTACTTAGAAAATTGTATTCTGAGAATATCAGAAGCTGGTTCAAGAGGAGTTCAGGAAGTAACTGATGACTAGTTAGAACAGATCAAGCATTTCAAATTTAATAAGTTTTCACGAAGCTTGTTAATAGTTCCTCCATACTAGTTAGCAAGGCACTTGTCAGTCTCAAGTAATTGGGATAGTCTTAAGTTAACTTTTGAAACTAGGATAGTTTCATGGATGGAAGACTTGGCAGCCTATCAATAAATTCTCTTTAGTATACTATTGTTCAAGCCTGATAACCAACCTTACCTTTACAAAAAAACTTAATCTTTGAGTTATAATTTCTTAGAATTGTGC
Source organism: Panax ginseng (assembly GCA_020205605.1). Classification (NCBI taxonomy): domain Eukaryota; kingdom Viridiplantae; phylum Streptophyta; class Magnoliopsida; order Apiales; family Araliaceae; genus Panax; species Panax ginseng. The sequence continues at coordinate 136,879,529 of CM035134.1, read as the reverse complement.
CATAGTTAATTTGTATTTTGATCAGTGGAAGAATTTTCTCAGCAGGGAGCCCCGAGCATAAAATTTCAACGAGAAAGAGTGCGACTGTGTGCATACACAACTCTAGATATGTTATCATTAAGAATGTTGCAAGTTTACTAAAATAATGCAAGACTATATTGCTTAATTTTCTGATCTTGCCGAATTGTTTGTTTTTAGGGTGATCTTATAGTGGTAGCAAATGTTGGCGACTCTCGTGCTGTATTGGCTACAACTTCTGATGATGGCAGCTTAACAGCAGTCCAGCTTACTCTTGATTTCAAGCCCAATATATCTCGTGTGTATCTTCTCCATTTCTGTCTCTTCATATCTGCATGCTTCTTGAATATAATATATATTAATCCTTTATAACATGGTTCACAGAGGAGGCTGAGCGGATAGTTCAGTGCAAAGGGCGAGTTTTCTGTTTAGATGATGAGCCAGGGGTTCACCGGGTGTGGCTGCCCGATGAAGAATCACCTGGACTTGCTATGTCTAGAGCTTTTGGTGACTACTGCGTAAAGGATTTTGGACTCATTTCTGTGCCTGAAGTGACGCAAAGACAAATAACTGTTAGAGACCAGTTCATTGTGCTCGCAACAGATGGGGTATGTTCTGGTACTAGTTCTCTGTTTTACATACTGCTTATATACTTTGTGAAATTGTGAGTGAACTATGAAAAGTAGGTCAAAAGAAACAATTCCAAAATTTGTAAGCATATATCGGCTATTATAGGTCAAGGGGGGTATGCATGCATGCTTCTATGTGGATTTAATTTCAAAAATAAAAATAAAATGGAAATGACATTTTATGGCTAATGGCTGTTGTTTATAAGGTGTAACTAAATCACACATAAATCCACACGAAATCTAGTTGACATGCCTTTCAATAAACTAATTTTGAAAACAGAAATACAACTGATTACATCCCCATATACTTTGACAGAAGCCACTATTGTTTTCAAAGCAACATTTCTCATCTTGTTCATTTACATGTTACATATATATGCATATTGTTGCCAAAAAGCTTGCATTTTGAGAAACACTAAAAAACACAAAACTTTGTGTATGTTTAGGTTTGGGATGTCGTATCCAATCAAGAAGCAGTTGAAATTGTGTCATCGACACCAGACAGGGAAAAGTCAGCGAAACGCCTGGTTGAGTGTGCTGTCCGGGCCTGGAAGCTCAAGAGGAGAGGCATCGCGACAGATGATATTTCAGCTATATGTCTTTTCTTTCAAACTCCTCGTTTATCACATCAAAATTACCCCGTTTGTAGTACCCCAAAATAGTACTAGTAACTAGTAATAAAAATGAGCAAGGTAAACTTGCTTCTTGTTTTATTTGATCTCTGTTATCTCTTCAGTTTTTCCGGGTAAAACTGCTTAGCTGAGGTTGAATTATAGTCTGAAAAGAAGATTTTTGTGAAGGGTAGTTTGAAAATCAACATGTGAAATATTGGGGATGAATTTAATATGAACAGAGAAAAACTGCTTTGCCAGCATTTTAAAATGGCCCCAGCTGTTTTTGTTTTGCAAATAAACAAACACAACAACAGGAATTTCGGAAAAAAAATAAGACATAGTTCATATTTTTGTCAAAAGTAATTAAGTTATATAAATTTAATTATTGAAAAATTATTTGAGGTCAAATGGTAAGCTAAGTTTGCTCGCCTTTGTAAATTTGTTTTTATATTTTATATATATCAAAAAATAATTTTATATTTTGAAATAAAATTAATAAAAGTCAGTCAGGACCTTATAATATGTAAAGAAAATTGTGCTAGTGAATTTAATATTGAGATGGTATAAATCCTGGCGAGGGCGAGGCCGAGGCCGAGGCCGAGGCCTGAGGGGGAAATACACATCCCACTCTCATCTCCGGTCTTATAATAATTTGTTACATCGGTTCTATTTTTACTGGAATTAAAATTTAATAACCATCCCTATTCTCACAAAGAATTTAAACTCGCACGGAGAATTTATATCACCCTGGGAATTAATACTTTGTGAATTTTTTAAATAAAAAAATTAATGTTAATTATATTAACAATAATACATACATAAAAATTAATTTTATTTTAGTGCATACGTGATAAAATTAAAAAAAAAATCAAATAATAAGGATATATATACACACACAACAACATATATTTTAACTACATAATATATAATAGTATAAATCTTACTTTAATTAATATATAACTATTCGTTGGTGGCTATGAGGCGGGAATTGGAGTGGGGAAAACAAATATCATCTCTTCCCATCCCTAAATAACCGTCAGTAATTTTTCATTTTCGACCCCATCTCTGATCAGAGTCAAAATCACCGTTTTCATTCAGGATAACGTGAGGATCACCACATAGAAGGGACAAATTATCATTCTTATTTCCTTTCTCTTGCATCTAATTTTCTGATTTTTTTGAGTTTTTTTATGCGGATATAATAATTGAACATAAATATTTTATAATTTCATATATCTATATTTTTACTTTCTATTGAAAATCAAAATATAAATACATAAAATTATAAAATTCATATATATGATTTTCATGGCCAATTAATCTGGGGTCAAAATATGTCAACTTCGATTGACCAAATGATGGACACAACAACCGTTCAATGTGAGACTCACGAGATGTATACACACGTGGCTTAACAAATAGAATTGATATTTTTAGTTTTACAAGATATTTTACTCAAATGAATGTAAATGGGATCCACTCTCGTCTAGAGGATATCCTTACAAAAAAACACTTCTTCAATTTTTAAATATAATATTTTTATTGACTTTTTAAAATTAATTTATAATTTTTTAAAATTTGAATTGATATAATAATTTTAATAAATATAATAATAAATATTATAAATTATTTAAAAAATACTACTCATTATAAGATTAATTATTTCAAATTTTTAGTGAATCATCTTGTAAGTGTGAAAATATCTGAATTGACTTTTAAAAATCAAGATCTTATAATTTGTAGCGGAGGGAGTATAATAATGTAAAATCCCAAATTTTACGAATAAAAATTTAAATTTTTCATTTTTTTTTGAATATTATGGTGTGGATTTAATATAATGTTATAGTTGTAAGTAATATTTATAAATTTTGTAAAGTATGGAAGTTGTTATATTATATTCGATTGGTCGGAGAATATTTTTTGTGTCGGAGAATATTCGTACGACGGCACAATCATTGGTGGACCCCACAACGGAATTATTGTCGGATTGAGAAAACGACAAAAATATTTTTATGAAAATAACGGCGGAAGTTTTACAGTTATTATCTATTTAACTACTACTCGGTAGTAAAAACGAATAATGTCGTGTGGTTGCGTAGTAGCTGCATCGTATTGATTATGGATGCTTTACGTGAGAAGTCACCGGTTTTGTTCAATTATTGCTACGATGAATTCTTTGCGTAGTATCTCGCGTTATTTGATTCAATTATTGTTGATATATATATATATATATATATATATATATATATATATATATATATATAAGTTTTGTTTTATTAGTATTATTAATGTAATAAAACAGAAAAGCTTTTATAAAAAAAAGAATACTTTTATAAAGTTATTCTATAAATAGAATATATTATATTCTATTACGTATAGTATTTTGCATAGTAAAATCTTTTTATATAAAATGAATACTTTTATAAAGTTATTACATAAATAGAATATATTATATTTTATTATGCATAGTGTTGCATAGTGCTGCGATAGTGTTTTTCATAGTAAAATCTTTTTATATAAAATGAATACTTTTATAAAGTTATTCGTTTTATTAGATTATAAATAGAATATATTATATTTTATTTAAAAGATTTTGCTTTAAATTTGGATCGTCAGATTAAAAGTAAATCAATCTGCAGACCGTTCATGAATTAGTTCTTATGCAAAGATATTCTTCTATAATAGAAAGCTCATTCCTTCATTATTTCTTACGAATTCCTTTGAAACTCTACAGAGAGAAACTATAGAGAGAAAGAAAAAAAGTATTACGCCACTTCACTACTTCTATATCCAGGTTTCTTACATAAGGTAAGGGGTATTATTTCTTTTGTATTCATGAAGAGAACTTCTGTTATTCCATTATTTATTATTTTGTTGGAATAACTTGTATATGCGGTTTACCCTATACTTGAAATTCTTTTGTTATTCCATTCTTTATTATTACATTGGAATATCCCATCGTGGGTTTACGTGGGACCTAGTTCAAGTATTTATTATTACATTTGAAATATCACATGCATGCGTTTCTATGGGACTGATTCCGATTATTTGTTATTACATTGGAATAACACATACATGCCAATATCGCATGCATGGTGATTTCTGTTGTTATTTGTGAGACCCCAAATTTTATGAATAAAGATTTAAATTTTTCAAAATATTTTTTTTAATATTATGGTATGGATTTGATATAATATTATAGTTGTGGGTAATATTTATAAATTTTGTAAAGTATGCAAGTTGTTATAAAATATTCGTTTGGTCGGAGAATATTCTTTTTGTTGGGAATATCCGTACGACGACACAATCATTGGTGAACCCACAACGGAAGTATTGTCGTAGTAATAAAACGACAAAATTATTTTTATGAAAATAACGGCGGAAGTTTTACCGTTAAAACTGTTGAACTACTCGGTAGTAAAAGTACAGTAATAGTTATACTCAATTATTGCTACAGTAATTGCTGCATCATATCTCTCATATTATTGATTCAGTTATTATCACAGTATCATCTGCATTATATGATATATTATTAAATCAATAATTGAGACGACAAAGTTATTCATATTATTAAATTGTAATATTTACAATGTCTAGAAGTTCTGTCAAGGAGAGGTTTGGTCACCTAATTGCGCGCCAATAGGGAGAAATCCTTATTGGAAAACCCTCTCTTTCCTGGGAACGACCTAGTTGTTAAATATTGTGAGTTGTAATATTAATGATGAATAAGTCGTGTTGATTAAAGATGAAATTGATAGTTCCATTGTGTGGGAATTATTAGTGTTAGTAGAAATCGATATTTATTTCGATAATAATTGATGTCTGGAGTCTATATTGTTCACTCGGGTATTTGGGACACTTTTCGTGTCGGAATACTATTGATGTTTGGAGTCTATATTGTTCACTCGGGTATTTGGGACACTTTTCGTGTCGAAATACTATTCATGAGTTACTATTCATGAGTTACTATTCACGAGTTACTATTCATGAGTTACTATTCACGAGTTACTATTCACGAGTACTGTTCACGGGATACTATTCACCCGAATAATATATTTATTTTCGGTCCAAATTATTTTTGGGTACAATATTATTCCATGAGGAGATGTGCTAATTTTTTAGACCGTTGGTTGAAATTATATTAGTAAATCAATATGGACCGTTGCTTTAAAGTTTAATAGTGAATCAGTATGGACCGTTGGTTTAAAGTTTAATAGTGAATCAGTATGGACCGTTGGTTTAAAGTTTAATAGTAAATCAATATAGACCGTCCATTTAAAAGTAAATCAATCTGGACCGTTCATGAATTAGTTACTATTCAGTCCATTCTCCTATAAATAGAAGCTCATTCCTTCATTATTTCTTACGAATTCACTGAAACTCTAGATAGAGAAATTATAGAGAGAAAATCTATAGAGAGAGAAGAAGAAGAGAATATATCGTATGCGTGCGTTTGTGGGACTGGTTCCATTATTTATTATTCTATTGGGAATAACACATGCATGCGGTCTCTCTATCGTATGCATGGTGAATCCTTACATTATTTCATTCTTTATTATTTCATTAGAATAACTCATCTATATGGATTACCACATGCATGGTGAATGATCCTTTGTATTCATTCCTTATTAAATTGTGGAAATGATCTGTATACGTGGATTACCGCATGACGGGTGAAAATTTATTTGCAGTTTCATATATTCTATTATACTCAGTTGATTAAATCTTTGGCTTCTATACTCCATGAAATTAGTGGAATATCCTTGATATTTGCGCTTCATCCAGTATATTTTCATGGAAATATTCTTTTGAGCATTCTTGAATTTTACTCTACAAAGAAGTATCATGTTGACAATTTGAACATTATTGAGTTCAGGATAAATTAACTTATAAATCTTAAAAATTTATTCTTGAACTTATTTTATTGAATTATTATGTCATTGTCATGATGAGTTATGTTGGTTATTATGTGAAAACATGAAAGTTTCTTAGAAATCACAAAGGGTTGAAAATCAGATTTTGGTGAAAATAGAACATGAAATTTAACTTACCATATCTCCTATTATATTTTGAATTTTTGAGTGTGGTCAAGTTCTAGAGTTAGATCTATGAGTTATATAACTTATCCAAGTGGAATCACTGGAAAAGGTGTTGTAGATTTTCGTGGATGGTGATTTTAGCAAAGGAGTCAAAAAGCGCCAATTTGAAAAAGGCTATCGCCCTATAAATTTGAAGAAATTTATTTGACCACTTAATTTGTGAGAAAAATTCTGGCCTTTTGAGACTTGAAAGTATATGGTATAAGGTACCTCCTATCCAAAAATGAGTTCATTCCGACTTAAAATGAGCAAGTTATGACCATTTCAATATTTAGATTTTTCCAACGAAAAATGCTATAACCGGAGTTCTATAACTCCGATGACCATGAAATTTAAACTGGAAGCTTACATTAACATGTGTAAGATCCTGCCAATATTTAGGAATTTCTGAAGTTAAACTTGAGGTAGCTAATTTCTTAAGGAATTAATTAGAAATTGATTTTTGAAAAATAGTAAATGAATTTTAAAAATTCCGAGAAAAATATATGTTTATTATGGGACTATATTCTGCTAAATTCCAGAAAAGAAATATTTTTGGGACTGATTTGGTATTTTTCATGAAAATGGTTTAGTTACGAACATATGAGTTAAATATGTTATGTGAAGTAACAAAGTTGAAAAATAGGATTTTATGGCTTGGAAATCCTATATAAGGTATATGTAGATTTTTTATAAGGAATTTGATCATTGGTGATGAAATCTTATGAGTATGGCATTTTTGAATGATTAAATGCATTATTTGGTAAAGTGTAAACAATTGAAATAAATTGTTTATAAGTTTAAGAAGTGATTAAAATATTGTTATGATATTAATAATATTAAATTATGAGTGGTTGATAATATTTGGATAAATTTAAAGTCTTTAATAATTATCCTTGTTTAAGTTTGATTAATGCTTATATCATTGTCATCATCCTCATGCTTATATGGTGATGAAAGTTATCTTTGGCTTACGTGCGAAGATGGACTATTGTTTATTGAATTATATATCTTTGGCTTACGTGCAAAGATGGATTGTTGATTATTAGTTTTATTGTTGTATATCTTTGGCTTACGTGCAGAGATGGACTTGGTATGATTATGACCAGGAATTATTCGGTATAGTCATGACCATTGATGATTTAAAGAATATCCTTGGCCCATAGTGCAGGGATGATTCGATGATGTGGTTTATTTATTAAGCTGAGTCTCAGCGATAAAAATTGATGAAAACATTTTAAATCATAGAAGATAGTAGATTTTATTCTCTACTTGACTTTTCTAATGGATTGCTTGTTCATTGCAGATTAAACTTGATGTCTATTGTATTTTATCGGTTTAACATTGTTGAAGACTATTGATAATTTATTACGCATTATCATAGTCATAATATTTCTTCTTCGGGCTATTTGAGCTCACCCTTTCTTTCACTTTATTCTCTTCGTGAAATGAGAATATAAATTTGGGACGAGTCGGGGAACGGAGTGATGGTCCAGATGATAGCATTAGTAGTCCTCACTATTCTGTTAAATAGTGTGACAATAAATGTAACGAGAACTCTATTTGAGAATGGATATTGTCTAGAAGGGAATATTCCTATTTAAACTCTCAGTTTATGTTTTGTCGTATTTTACACGACAGCTGTATTATTAAGTTGTACTTGAATTTTGTACCATATATTTGGTGACTCAAGATGGGTGATGTATACCTATTTTGGGGGCGTCACAGTTGGTATTAAAGCTTAGGGATATGATCCCTGGCTGAGATGTGAGACAAGAACTAGGAGGGGAAAGACGGGGGAATTCCTTCGCTAGTATGACCTACCTAAGTTTATTTGGTATTTAATTAGTCAGTCAGAGTATAGAGATAATATGTGATATGTTAATTAACTCTTGTTTTGCGGCAGTATTAAAAAATGGCAGCTGAAAATGTTAGCAATGGAGTGAATGAGACCATTGAGACACCTTTAATCACTAACCAGGTTAATGTGATGTCAGACGAAGAAGAAATTAGAGATATCTACGTGGTAAGTGAAGAACTAATAGTTGCACCCGAGCTAGTTGCAGAGGTAGCAGCTGAGAGTGAGGAAGAAGAGGAAGAAGGGGAAGAAGAGGGACCTGAGGAGAATTGGTTAGAAGAAGTTTATGATCAAAATTTAGAATTACAAAATCGTATTCATGAGTTGGAAGAGCAGGCTGAAGAACGGCAGGCGGTTGTGGAGCAAAGAGATGCAATAATTCAAAATTGTGTTACCCGATGTGCGATGCTTGAATAGAAGCACTCTTTGGCAAAGTATAAGATATTAGAGCTGGAATCTGAGAATGCTATGATCAAAGTTCTGATGAAAGCAGAAACAACTGAACGAAGGAAAATAGATGATGCATGGGTAAAAGCCGCACAACGCGTTGATATTGTCGAAAAAGACGTCCGATCCAATAAAGTCAAAATAGATGAATGGATTTTTCTTTTTGGAAAACAATTGGGAGAATCCAACATCAAATTCGGAATTACCCTGTATAGAGCGGTCAACCCCAATTCGATATGGATCAGAGAGTAATGATTCAAATCATGGATCAGGAATGTGACGAAGCAACTAAGGGTGGAATGTACTCTATAGCAAAGACAAATCTGGTAGTTTAAGTGAGAGCGTTTGTCGAGAAACCCGAACGAAGTTATTACGGGTAAGTTAATTATAAACTCTTGCAAAGTCTAAGCCTTATTAGATACCGGTTCTACCCATTATTTTATCTCTCTTGCTTGTGTTCAACGTTTAAATTTGACTCTAGAGAAATTAGACTTTGACTTGTCTGTTGAAGCCCCGTTAGGAGAAACCTTCATTACATGTGTTATCCAAGTCTTGGATGAGGGTCACAGTTTTGAATGATATTTCTATTGTTAATAAACCTTCATTACATATAGTGCAGGGATGATTTGATGATGTGGATTATTTGTTAAGCTGAGTCTCAGCGATAAAAGTGATGAAAAACTTTTTAAATCATAAAAGATAGTAGATTTTATTCTCTACTTGACTCTTTTAATGGATTGCTTGTTCCACTGCAGTTAAACTTGATGTCTATTGTATTTTATCAGTTTAACATTGTTAAAGACTAATGATAATTTATTCTACATTATCTTAGTCATAATATTTCTTACTGAGCTAGTTGAGCTCACCCTTTTTTCATTATTTTCTTCTTGAAATGAGAGCGTAAATGGACTAGTCGGGGAGCGAGTGACGGTCCAGATGATAGTATTAGTAGTCCTCACTATTCATTTAATAGTGTGACAATAAATGTAATGAGGACTTATTCTGAGAGTGGATATTGTCTAGAAGACAATATTTGTATTAAAACTCACATCTTTCTTGTTGTATATTAAAGATTGTATTTGTATTTTGTACCATGTATTTGGCGACTCAGAATAGGTGATGTATACCTATTTTAGGGGCGTCACAGTTGGTATCAAAGCTTAGGGATATGATCCCTGGCTGAGATGTGAGACAAGAACTAGGAGGGGAGAGATAGGGAATTCCTTCGCTAGTATGACCTACCTAAGTTTATTTGGTATTTAATTGGTTGATCAGAGTATAGGGATAATATGTGATATGTTAATTAACCCTTGTTTTGTGGCAGTATTTGAAAATGACATCCAAGAATGTTGAGAATAGCAATGGAGCACAGGAGACCGTTGAGTCTCCACATATCAATAATCAGGATAATGTGCATCAGGAAGGCGATAATCCTCCTGTAAACAACAACACTGACCAAATGATGAACGATGGAATGTTCAGAGGCTTTATGCAATTCATGCAACAACAGGTAAGAGAGACTCATGTTCAAAATATAGGTGGAAATAATGGCAACCCACGGTCGGTCACCGCTAAGCAGTTCAAGGAGCTGGGACCACCGGAGTTTTTGGGAAAGCCAGAACCACTTAAGGCGGAGACATGGTTAAAGCAGATAACTAAGATATTTGATGTCTTGGGATGCTCAGAGGAGCAAAAGGTTCCATTTTCCACCTTTATGTTGCGTGAAGAGGTAGATTACTTGTGGGAATCTGTAAAATGTACCCAGACTGACGCACTCAAGATGTCTTGGGAGAAGTTCCAAGAGCTGTTCAACGACAAGTACTTTCCCGAAAGTATTCGTCACATGAAGGAGGTGGAGTTCATCAAGTGGAACAAAACAATATGACCGTGTCGCAAGATGACGAGGCTAAGTTTGCCGAGTTGTCTCTTTGCCAGCATCCCATTTGGTCGATAATGAGGAGCGAATGACGTGAATGTTTCTAAGAGGTTTGAAATCCAATATACGTCAATACCTCATTTCTCACAAACTTTGTTTATATTCAGATGTTGTGAATAGGGCTCAGTTATTGGAGCGCGATAATGAGTCAGCACAACTAAAAGGCAACGACCAACAACACGATAATAATCGTACCGGTGGCAACAGTCATCGGAACAATGATAACCATTGTGGGGGAAATTACCATGCCATGAATGCATGAATGGTAACCACTTCGGTGGTAATCATGGCCAAGATAATAGAAGTGGAAATTTCAAGAAGAGAAGGTTCAATAATGATGGAAAGACAAAGAAAGACATCGACCCATTTCAAAGGAAGAATAACGACCACCGGTCAGATATTTCAAATCTTGAACAGAGGGACACATCCGTCCAAACCGTGCACGTAACAATCCAAAGCGTGTTTTAATTGCGGAAGAAGGTCACCTAGCTCGATTTTTTGTCGTATGGTGAATTCAAGTCCAAATTGGGATGGTGATGCCAAAGGATGTCCTGCACAAGCCAAAGCCCGGTAGTTTAAGAGAGAGCATTTTTTTTTCGTGACGAGGAACTTGAATAAAATTATCACGGGTATGTTAGTCATAAACTCTTGCAAAGTCTATATCGTGTTAGATACCGGTTCTACTCACTCTTTTATTTCACCTAGTTGTGTTCAATGTTTGAAGTTAACTCCGGAGAAGTTAGACTTTGATATATCTGTTTAAACTCAGTTGGGAGAAATCTTCGTTACCTCCACTATTTATAAATCTTGTTCAAATCAACACTTTCACATTACCTGTCGATCTTATCTCTTTGAAAATACTTGCCTTTGATGTGATTTTTGGAATCGATTGGTTAACTACTCATAATGCTTTTAGTAAGGTTGTTAGCTTTCATATTTCTAACCAACCTGTTATGCGAATTCAAAGTAACCAAACCACTAAAGTCAATCACTGTCATATCAAGCCATAAGTAAAGAGCCCGATCCTTTCGTTGTTGACTTCCTTGTGTGGAATGCACCGAAGCCAGACTTTCTGTAGGCGACATTATGAATGAAGATGGCAAGTTAATAGGTATCAATGTGACGTACTATCCAAGTCTTGGATGAGGGTCACAGTTTTGAATGATATTTCTATCGTTAATAAATTTTCTGACGTATTCATGAAGACTTCCTAGCTTTATCTCTAGGCGTGAAATCGAATTTTGTAGTGACCCCAAAGACAAAACCCCATTTCTAAAACCCTTAAATATTTCTTCAACTAAAGCGAGCGTAATACGCGCCTAAAAGACGTTGACTCGAAATTGAAGATTACGATCGTACCATTCAATACCATCGTGGAAAAGCGAACGTGGTAGCCGACGCGTTGAGTAGAAGATCGTATCGTTCTGAAAAGCGAATATACGAACCCACGTGAAGATAACGAATATCTGAGTAGAATCGACTTTAATCGATAAAGTTAAAGTCGCTTTCGGGCTAAATACTCGAGAAATGAATGAATGTGAAAAGAAGGTTCAAGAGGCGTTATTCTAGAAGCAAGAATTGATGAAGAGAGAGAAATCTCAACCCTTGATTTTATTGACTCATTTGAAATCCTTGATCGAGTAGGAAGCGTGGCCTATAGACTCGCTTTACCGCCAAGTATGTCGGCGTGTTCATAACGTTTTTCACATATCGATGTTACGTAAATATGTGGACGACCCGAACCACATTATTGATTTAGAACCGGACGAGATAGCGGATAATTTAACGTATGAAGATGTACCTGTTAAAATCCTGGAATGTATTCAACACTCAAATGTTATACCTCAAGAGTTAGAATCGGACGAAGTGTCCTCATTTGTTCGGCATACCAGGTACGTACGTAAATTTCGAAGGCGAAATTTCATAAGGAGGGGAGATTGTAAAATCCCAAATTTTACGAATAAAAATTTAAATTTCTCGATTTTTTTTTAATATTATGGTGTGGATTTAATATAATGTTATAGTTGTGGGTAATATTTATAAATTTTGCAAAGTATGCAAGTTGTTATATTATATTCGATTGGTCGGGGAATATTCTTTGTGTCGGGGAATATTCGTATGACGGCACAATCATTGGTGGACCCCACAACGGAATTATTGTTGGATTGAGAAAACGACAAAAATATTTTTATGAAAATAATGGCGGAGTTTTACCTTTAATACTGTTGAACTACTCGGTAATAAAAGTACAGTAATACGTGTGGTTGCATAGTAGCACACCGTATTGATTATTGATGCTTACGTGAGAAGTCACTCAGTTTTGTTCAATTATTGCTACAGTAGTTGCTGCATAGTATCTCACGTTATTTGATTCAATTATTGTTGATATATATATATATATATATATATATATATATATATATAAGTTTTGTTTTATTAGTATTATTTAATGTAATAAAAGCGTAAAGCTTTTTTATAAAAAGCAGAATACTTTTATAAAGTTATTCTATAAATAGAATATATTATATTCTATTATGCATAGTATTTTGCATAGTAAAATCTTTTTATATAAAACATAATACTTTTATAAAGTTATTCTATAAATAGAATATATTATATTTTATTATGCATAGTGTTGCATAAGGCCTACATAGTATTTTGCATAGTAAAATCTTTTTATATAAAATGTAATACTTTTATAAAGTTATTCGTTTTATTAGATTATAAATAGAATATATTATATTTTATTTAAAAGATTTTTCTTTAAATCTGGATCGTCCGATTAAAAGTAGATCAATATGGACCGTTCATGAATTAGTTACTATATACGGTCCATTCTTCTATAAATAGAAGCTCATTCCTTCATTATTTCTTACTTAATTCTTTGAAACTCTAGAGAGAGAAACTATAGAGAAAGAAGAAAAGTATTCTCGCTACTTCACTACTTCTATATCCAGTTTCTTCTATAAGGTAAGGGTATTATTTTTTTCGTATTCATGAAGAGAACTTCATTATTTCATTATTTATTATTCTCATTGGAATAACTTTGTATATGCGATCTACCCTATACTTGGTGAAATTCTTACGTTATTCCATTCTTTATTATTACATTTGGAATATCATATTCATGCGTTCTGTGGGACTGATTTAAAATCTTTATTATTACGTTAGAATATCCATCTCATGCGTTTTTCTGACGGACCGGTTCCGTTATTTATTATTACATTGGAATAACACGCCTATGCTAAGTACCGCATGCATGGTGATTTCTATTGTTATTCCATTCTTTATTATTATGTTAGAATATCCTTTCGGTGCCTATTACGCCTGACCTGGTTCCGTTATTTATTATTACATTGGAATAACCTGTCTCATCTGGGCATCCGCATGCATGGTGATTTCTTTTGTTATTCCATTCTTTATTATACTCAGTTCATTAAAGTTTTGACTTCTATACTCCATGAAATTAGTGGAATATCCTTGATATTTGCGCTTCATCCAGTATCTTTTCATGGAAATATTCTTCTGAGCATTCTTAAATTTTACTCTACAAAGAAATATCATGTTGACAATTTGGACGTTATTAGTTCCTGAATAATTTAATTCTTGAACTTGTTTTATTGAATTCTTATATCATTGTCATCATCCTCATGTTTATGACCAGGGATTATTCGGTATAATCATTACCGTAATATTACAAATGATGTAGAAAAAGTCCTCATTGGCCCGTAGTGCATTGATGGACAGTTTTTGATATGATTATGGCTATGGATTCTCTTCGGCCAAGGGAGCAAAGATGAATTGTTTTATGGCGTGATCGGGGACTGTTGATGAAAACACGATTATCTTTGGCCCGTAGTGCATGGATAATTCGTGGTCGTGATCTTAAATAATATCCTTGGCTTGTAGTAGTGCACGAGGATGATTTGATGATGTGGATTATTTATTAAAATTTCGAGTTCAAATTGATAAAAGTGATGAAAACTTTTTAAATCATAAAAGATAGTAGATTTTATTCTCTACTTGACTCTTTTAATGGATTGCTTGTTCATTGCAGATTAAATTTGATGTCTATTGTATTTTATCAGTTTAACATTGTTGAAGACTAATGAAAATTTATTTTGCATTATCTTAGTCATAATATTTCTTACTGGGTTAGTTGAGCTCACCCTTTTTTTTACTGTTCTCTTCAGAAAATGAGAATGTAGCCGGGACTAGTCGGGAAACGGAGTGACAGTTCAGATGATAGTATTAGTAGTCCTCACTATTATGTTAAATAGTGTGACAATAAATGTAATGAGGACTTATTCTGAGAGTGGATATTGTCTAAAAGACAATATTTGTATTAAAACTCACAGCTTTCTTGTTGTATATTAAAGATTGTATTTGTATTCTGTACCATGTATTTGGCGACTCAGAATAGGTGATGTATACCTATTTTGGGGGCATCACAAATAATATTCATAATTAATGATTTTTTTTAATAAAAAAACTAACAAAAAAAATATTTTTTTAGAATATCTACATGCATGCGTATTACTTCCATTTCAAAATTATAGATACAATTTGACTTTTAAGGTCAAACGATGACATATTAAACTTCAAAATTAGTATGACTTATAAAAATTTAAAATGAAATAAATTTTGTAATTAATAATTTTTATTGTATACTTTATAATTATAATAATTATATCCACTATAATTAAATAAATTCATATCAATTTAAAATTTAATATACAATCATTTGATCTCAATATTCGAATTGTATTTTTAATTTTACAACTATTTGAGTAATACACTAATGGGCCCAAGAGAAAACGTGAGTACTTTGTATAGGGTTAGTGGAATTTGAAGAAGTGTGGAATAATAATTTTTTTAAATCTTTATTAATTAATATTCTCTTTCAGGTGAAAAGTGCATGCAAATACATTTACTGTTAGCATATTGTCATAGTCAAATATCTATTTGTCATAATTTAATTTTCGTAACCACTTGTCATAATTTGATGTTGCTTTCTATTTATTTCATCGTTTCAAAATATAAATTAATATTAATTTTTAAAAGTCAACTCAAAGTATTTTCAACTTTAAAATTGATAAAATTCATTATAAATTTCAAACAATAAATATTATAATTAATGGTACTTCTTAAATTGGTTACAATATTTATCATTACATTAATTAAAATTAAATAAATTTACGCCAATTTTAATTTAAAGAATCTTTAAAGTTGACTTTAAAAACAAAATAATGATCTTATATAGAAGAGATGAAGTATATTGAAACTTAGTTGTATTCAGACGACAACTACAACTTTGAGAATATGATAATTTCAAGGTTTATTCCATTGATTCTCTTCTATTCGATTCTTCTTTCTCAGTTTTCTGCTAATGAATGTAAGTACATTTTTCTTTATTTCATTTATACAAATGATTTTGTGTGTGTGTTTGTACCTCAATGTTTTCCCCATATTTTTTGTTATAAATTTTTATATGTTTTTGTGTTCTAATTAAGATGCAATATTGTTAAGATATTTTAATAAAAATATTACTATATATATATATATATTTTTTACAAAAGGCTAAAATATATTTTATTACTGAATTAAATATATTTCATAATCTAAAAGATTTAGATAATAAGATGTACTGCACCAATGAAAACTGACTTCAAATAGCATTTACACATTCCATATTTAAAGCCACAATCATAAAGATAAACTAACAAGGAAGAAAAAAATGTCCAGATTTCCAAAACTTGACATGCATCATTGTGGCATGGTATTTACAAAAAAACGCCAGCATTCCTCCAAAAACTACGTCGTTTTGATAAAATTATGTTATTTAAGGCGTTATTTATTTAAGGATTATCTCTCGATCCTTACAGTATATATATATATATATATATATATATATATATATATATATATATATATATATATATATATATATATATGGAAAGGATCAAATGTATACCTTTTTATTTAACATATCTTGCTCACCACTTTTAGCGACGGACCGAGCGATGGTTCGGTCCGTCGCGTATATCAGAGAACCGTCGTCTTAACTTTTAGCGACGCATCGAACGGTCACCATAACATATAAACCGTTTATCTGTTTTATAGCGACGGACCAAGTCGTCGCCCGGTCCGTCGCTAAAGGTGATGAACAAGGTATGTAAAATAAAGAAATATGCACCAAAAACAGACTATATATATTCAATTAGTCCCGTTTGCAACTCTACTAATGAACTGCTAATCGATTTATATACATACATATGTGTGTGTGTGTGTGGATATCTTAATTATTTTTATTTTTTGGTTATTTATTTTAACAGGCGTGATGATAAACAATACAGTTGACATTATTGGCGATTATGAGCATACTCCTCAAATTCCAAAGCCAAGATTAAGGAAAGCAATTATACCAGCAGTCAAATTCCCCAGATTTTGTGGTATTGATGCTTGTTCAGATCGTCCTGACCTTTGCTGGTGTTGTATTTACTTGGGAGTAAAAGGTCCTTGTTGGTATGAGAGAGCTGATTGTATCAAAAATTGTAACCATTAATTAAAAAATAATTAAAAAAATAGAAGCAACATCAATCATCAAATTAAATAATGGACTACTAATATTCAGTACTATTAATTGTCTTTTCTCCATTTATTTTCGGTATAAATTATATTTTTCGTCTTTTTTTTTACATTTATTAAAAAAATTTCATTAATAAAGAAATTGGATAGGAAAGTTAAAATTTTTGCTCATTTCTTTTTCTTTTTTCTTTTTTTGCCTTCCATTTCGTTTTCTTTCTCAATTTTCTACTCATGAATGTAACTATTTTCTTCTTATTATTTTATTACCTTTCTAATAAGGAATATGTATATGTCTGCACCTCACTTTTATACAATTGAAAACTTTAAATACTACGTTATTATATATGACAATAAATTTGTGTTGATATTAAATATCGATTATTTTTTTATTTAATTATTTTTAATTTTATATTAGTCATAATTTATATTCAATGTGACGCCCCCAAAATAGGTATACAACACCCATTATGAGTCGCCAAAATACATGGTATAGAAATTAAACTACAACTTTGATAATACAGATGTCGTGTAGAATACGACAATACAATTGTGAGTTTGAATACAAATATTGTCTTCAGACAATATACACACCCAAATAAGTCCTCATTAATTATTCATACACTATTTTACGTAAATAGTGAGGACATGCCTAAAACATCTTCCTAGAACCATCACTCCATACCCGACTCGATCCTCGCCATGTTCTCACCTCCCGAGAAGAAAAATGGAACAAAAAAGGAAAAGAGTGAGCTCAACTAGCCCAAGAAAGAATATTATGATTAAGATAATATACAACAAATTATCGTTAGTCTTCAACAGGGAAAAATCTAATAGAATACATGATAGACAACAAGTTTTAGATCAACAAATGCAATGGAGCTGCAAGAATCCATTAGAAGAGTCACGTGAGAGAAAGAATTCTACCGTCTTCTAAGGTTTAAAAGTCCATCATCAATAGTTTATCCCCGTAATAACAATCAATATACATCTTTAATCATCTTTGCACTCTGTGCCAAAGATATTCATTTGTATCTTGGAGTTGGTCATGTTCATCTCAACACTGCTCATCTTTGCACTCTGAGCCAAAGATATTCATCGATTAATCGTTCATCTTTGCACTACTGTGCCAAAGATATTCATTTATATCACCATTTAGGACCGAGGATGATGAAAAATATTTTAAAACGAATCCAAGTGAAACAAAATGACAAGGATTAAGGATTAAGGATTCGTACTTTGTTTTTACCCATGTCCAAAAATACTTCAAAAATAATCATATTGGTGTAAAATTCAAGAATGATCAAAACATGGATACAATCAAAGCTAGTATCCGAATAGATATTTTGGACAAAAGAAAAATTTTTATTTTTCGATGAATAAAGTCAAATTTCGTGAATAATGTCAGATACGTGAATAAAGTCTGATATCGTGAATAGTAACCCGACACAACAAGTTCCAAATTTGATAAAAATTTCACCAATACTTGCAAGATAATGATATTGAAGAAAAATATCATTTAAGAAGAAAGTAATACCCTTACCTCAAAATAACCGTATTCTAATCTGAATTTCTAGGTATAGTCTTGTAAAACCCGCATATAGTATAGCAACACTTAAAGTATACTCACAAGAATACGCCGATAATTTAGAGAGAAAACTTTGTTTTCGTGTGATTTTCAATTCTAACTTAATTTCTATATTTATAGGAAAATGTTAGAACGCATGAAGATACTAAAGTAATAAAATAATATTATTAATTTTTCAAATCCCACGCATGATTTGAATATTTTGGGGCACCATGTTGGAAGAATTCAGCAGCCCATGTGTTTTACTCACCAACCAAAAAGTGGGTCCCACCCATTAATTTAATAAAATTATTTTATTTTCCGAAACTTCAACAATTCGAGAAAATAACTCGGTTATCGAAAAATTCAAAACTCGCGATTTTCCATGGGAAATTCCATTCTCTACAACTTTGCGTAAGAAAGTTTTTCCAAATTCCAAACAGAAATTGACCAAAATCCATAAGCAGACGATTTTACAGTCTATAATCAATTTTCGGTCAAGAATTGTGTCCACTGACACACAAAATATGTGTTAAATATTTAATGCCATAAAATACTCTACCTCCTCATATACTCATATATCCCATATTCATTATAAAAATATCACCGTTAATATATTATTAAAATAATATATTTAAATGAATTATTTTATCAAAAAAAGATAAAATATTAATTTTTAACAATTGTCACATTAAAAATTTTCTCCATCTATATCCACATAAAATAAATATTTTCTTTATCATAATAATCAATAATTACTTATTTAAAAATAATATTACAGAATCACAAGATCGACAACGGTAGCCGCTCAGAGAAGAGAAGGGCTTTCAATAAGGATTTCTCCTCCTACTTGCTGCATGATTAGGTGACCAAACCTCTCCTTAGAAGCGTAATTTTCTAGACATTGTCAATAATGTTATCTCGATAATATTATTCAAATAATATGAATTATTGATTTGATGATGGAAAATAATGTAATGACAATTATTGAAACAACAAAGAATACAAAATATCAACGCAAAGAATTATTGAATCAATAAAATATAATATTGAGCAAGAATTCATCTTGTAACAATTATTGAGTAGTGCCTTCTTACGTAAGGATCAATAATTCAATAATATGTGCAATCTGGCGCTCTTGTGCAACCACGCCAGACATCAGTATTTTAACCACCGGGTAACCCAACAAATGTTAACGGTAACAATTTACGTCGTTATTTATAAAACTCAATCTTTGTCGCTTTTTCTTCATCCAACCGCTTTTTCCGTTATAGGGCCCACCAATGATCATTGCCGTTGTATGGAGATTCTCGACAAAAGAATATTCCATGACCAAACGAATATTAAAACAATAATGAATATTTTATAACCACTTGCTTATTTTGTAAACTTTGCACATTTCACCCATAACCAAAGAATTATATCAAATTAACCCTTATTAATTTAGAATAATGAATAAAGGAAAATTCAATTTTATTTATAATAAGTTGGGGTCTTACATTCAACATCAAATTAATTGTCATATAAATAATTATCCAACTCAAAACAGGCCTAATTTTTTTTAAAAAAAATAAAATTTGAAAACAACTAATTTCTTAACGTACACAAATATTGTGTTTTTAATAAACTTTTGATGTTAATGGTTTTTTTTTTGTTTTCATTTTTTTAATTTTTAATTTTATTTATAAACAGGTTCTATCAACACGAAAGCTGGCATTATTCCGATAACAAAACCAAGATTAGATGCTGGTGTGGTGTTGTATGCACATGAATGTAATTATTCTAATCTACCCGAATGTTGACAACTATTCAGTGACAACTGATAAATGCAACATGAACTACTATTAATAATTTAAAATTAATAACACAAAACTTAATTTTTTTGATTTTCGTCTTTGGTATGAGCCTAGAATTTAATTAGAAGTAAAATACTTTTTATGCTCTTATATAACTCTAGGATTAATCTATATTTTCTATATCTATATAAATATATAATAAGACAAAACTTGATTCTTTGGTCTTTATACAGTGCTATAATTAATTTGACTAGAACTAAAACTCTCTTTATTGTTCTAAAAAATTTAGTATTAACTTGTTATTCTGCAATAATTTTATTTTTTATAAGAGTTCTTTAATTACTCGGTCATATAATAAATTTTAACTTAAAAGTCATATTTAGAAATTTAGTTTAAGTTTCTACTCGACTTTAGTCTCTAAATAATTATTAAAAATATTATGAGTACATATAATAATTAATATAAAATAATATTATATATATGCATTAGAAATATATTAATGATTACTTTAGTTACCAATTCTATTACATATGGGAGACCTTTAGTTAATTAATATTACAAAATAATTCTAAATTATATATTAGTTATTAAAATTTAGTTAGCTAGCTTTTAAAACTAAATCATAATGATAACTCATTATTCTACAACAATTATATTCCTAAATAAATATATATTAAACATATAAGAAAAATATTATTAGTAAATAATAATTAATATAAAAAATTATAATGTATATTAATAAATATTTTAATGATTAAATTTTAGTAAACAATTTCATTTCATATAGGAGACCTTAAGTTAACTACTATTACAAAAAATCTGCACTTATATATTAATAATTAAAATTTAATTACCTTTTAAAAATAAAATCATGATCTTAACTTATTATTTTACAATAATTTTATTTTTATAAAATTTATTATTTAGTTAATTAATTATACAATTGAGTACGGCTTAAACACTACGTTTAGATTTTTAGGTTTCCACTTAACTTTGAACTTTAATTAAAAATGTATATATAAAGATGAAGGATTGATTATGAAAACTAAATATTAAATTTTGAAGTTATATAAAAACTTGACATTAAATTAAAAATAACATAAGAATCACATTAATAACACTCAATATGTGATTTAATTGTAGTCATTAGTTTTTAAGCAAAATTTATAGTCATTCTAATAGTAATAGTAAGTTAATTTGAAATTCAAAAAATATATTTTACAATCACTATAAAATAAATTAAAAATTTTAAATAATTTTATTTAAAAAACAACCCATGTTTCACACGGGGCACTTAGCTAGTCTTCTATATATGATAAAGCAAAATTTAATTTCTTGGAGAGATGCACTTCATGGCTCATTGGTATGAGACCTCTCTTGGAATTTTTCATGCTAAACCTCTTTAGCATCAAATCAATGTACGTTCCTTGGGTCAAGCCGAACATCCTTTTAGATCTATCTCTATAGATTTTTATTCCAAAATATAGGATGCTTCTAGCTCCCAAATCTTTCATAGAGAAATGTTTAGACAACAATATCTTAATTGATTGTAGTATTGGTATGCCATTTCCAATAACGTATAGTACTAGGAATGTCACAACTCTCCCACTAACCTTCTTGTACACACATGATTCATCCTTATTTTTTATAAAATTAAACTCTTTAATTGTCTCATCAAAACGAATGTTCCATCTTCGAGAAACTTGCTTTAATCCATAAATAGATCGTTGTAACTTACATACTTAATTTACTATAACTTTTGTCAATTACATCCCCATGTAACTCATTTTTTATTTTGCCTCTTAGATTATAATGGTCATGTGTGTTCACATCCGAACCAACAATTATCTAAGTTAAGTTAGACCTAACACTTCCATAGAAGTGAAGAGAAAAATACAATTCTTGTGTGTGCACAACAAAACATGTATTGTTCAATTCCTTATAAACATCCAATGTTATAAAGCAACATCTCCAATACTTAACATAAGTCTTGTGTGTGTACAACAAACTCATATTAAATATTTGATACTCTATTGTTTCATCATGTTAGAAGGCTGCGTCTGACATTCTTAATGTCCTTGAACTTTACAACTTAATATTTTCTTCTTGAGGGTCTTTATTATTAATCGTCTTATATTGTTAAGCACGCATGCAAATATAAATCCTAAATCTTCTCCTAAATTCCTTAGGACTTAGTATTTTGATTTAATTCCTTATAAACCATTTAGGAACTCAATAATAATAATAATAATAATAATAATAATAATAATAATAATAATAATAATAATAATAATAAAGAGAATAATTCTTATTAATTTATAATTAGTATTTCTCTAAATACTTAATTATAAATGTTAAGCTATTTAATTTATTATATCCCGATATAAATTAAATATGCTTAAATTATTATTAAATCAATTACTTCTAAAATAATATTTCTCTTTTATGATGTGACCCTTTAGATTCAATATTATACCGATAGTAGAATAAATAAATTAGAATAATACATTTAATTCAAATATAAATAAATATATTTATTCTACATCATGAGTGACATCTCTCAGCATATCATGACTATCTGGATAATATGAAATAAATGTTTAATCACAAAGAACCTATTTAATAAATAGTTACCATACAATTCAATCATTCTACCATAAAATATCTCAATCAAATATAAAACATGGAATTTCTGTCAAGTTTTATGTATTTGATCATATACATTTCGATTCTAAAATGCACAACTCTAATCAATGTAAATTAGAAACTCCTTTCTAATTGTCATTCAACTCTGGCCAGAGATTTCTGAGTTGTCACTTATCGAATCACATAAGACATTCTCTCCCTTTATTAGATGTAGTAGATCTTTTGTTAATCATTCACCTATCTCATCCATGTACACTTTATTATAACCGAACATACCATTTACTATACCCTAAGAGTTAAGGAATATGACAAAGTATAACTCATAATACACAAGGTACTATGATGATCTCAAGTTCAATGATCACTTGTGCTACTATCATTATATGAACTAATATATATATTGACATGCAAATAAAACTCTATTAGGTGTTAGTTTAAGCAAGTCATGTTAAGTGAACTTATTCTCCAATAAGCATCTACATACTTATTTTAGTGTCTCAACACAAATGATTATGAGATCAATTATTCTTTTCAAAAGAACAATCATAGTATGTATTAATCTATTCAGATTCAGTAACCCCGCATTAGCGATCCAATCACTACAAGAAAAAGTGTTAAGATTGACAAAATTATCCTCGACGGATTCTAATATGTCAAAATAAGGTTATTTACGATAGAATAATACGTTGAGTATAAGTCCCTCGAATTTAATCTAAATTCGATGGAATTCCATCGAAAATAGAACACCCACTTTGGCTCCAAGTTTTCCGTCAGCGCGAAATATAAACTCGATGAAACTTTAGTTATTTTTGATAGAAATTCCGTTGAAATTCATATAATTCCGAGGGTCTTATTTTCGACGAAAATTTCGTCAGAATTAACTTATAAAACCTAAACTTTCTTCTCAGGCGCCTCATTATTTTCTTAACTTTCTCCCTCTCCTCACAGCATCTCTCTCACTTATCACAACTCTCTCTCCTCACTGCTCTCCATTCTCTCATTATCTCTCTTCATTCGGCCTTCTCTCTCCTTGATCACCACCCTGTTGCTGCAATTTTCTCGCACCTCGATCGCGTCACCACCTCACGCCACCGCTGCCACTTTGCTGCCTCCGGCCACCTCGCTGCCTCACGAGAAGGCCACCACCAGGCTGCTGCCGTCCAATCATCGCGCTACCATCAATTTCTCAAGTATACATGTACACCCCATTGTCTGATTTCTCTTCAGCTAGGATTTTTTAGGGTTTAATCATTAAATTGAAATGATTTTGATATAATTGCTTTAATTTGAAAATAGGTCTAAAATTTGCTTTGAATTGCTCTGAGAATTAGGAGTTAAAAATGGGTCTGAAAATTGCTGGCTACTGAAAATGGGTCTAAAAATTGCTTTGAATTGGGTCTGAAAATTGCTTTAAATTGGCTACTGAGAATTAGGAATTGAGGCGGTCACTGAAAATTTGCTACTAAAAATATTCAGGTCACTGCCTTGTGAATTAACTGTATAATTTTGAATTAATTTGGATTGATTTATGTTTTGAATTGGGACTGTCAAATCATTTTTGGGACTGATTTTGTGAATTCTATTGAGATTAATATATTTATTGCCCTGGTGAATTAGGAATTGAGATGATTTTGGTCACTACCCTGGTGAATTAGGAATTGAGATTAATATTTTGGTCATTGCCCTTATAAATTAGGGATTGAGATGATTTCTCTTTTTATTGATATATTTGTTATTTTCAACGAAATTTCTGTTATAGTTATGTAATTGCAAAATCTGTGGGCCCTGCTTTATTTTATTTATGTTTTTTAATTAGTTTCCAATATTAAAATAAACTAAGTAGCATGTACTTAGTTTCCTACTAATAAATTAAATTTAATAAAATAAAATAAATTTTAAAATTAGATAATTAATATAATATCATACAAAATATAATATAATAAAATAAAATAGAAAATAATAATAAAATATATTAAATAGAATAAATAAATTTAATTTAATTTAATTTAATAAATTATATTAAATTTAATAAAAAAATTAAAAATATATGTAATATAATACAAAATAAAATACAATACAATAAATAATAATAATAATTAAATTTAAGAAAATAAAATAAAATAAATAAATTTAATAATAGATCAAATTAAATTTAATAATAAATCAAATAATATAATAATATAATAAATCAAATAATATAATAACAAATTTAATAATAAATCAAATAATATAACAATATCAAATAAATTTAATAATAAATCAAATAATATAAAATAAAAAAATCAATAAATTTAATTTAATAAAATTAAAAAAAATAAATAAATTTAAGTTTAATAATATCTAATTAATAAATAAAATAAAATAAAATTAATTATATTTAATTAATATAATCTAATATTATGTAAAAGAAAATATAAATTGATAATAAATTAGAATAAAATAAAATAAAATAATCAATTAAAAATTAGATAATATAATATAATCCAAAATAAAATAAAATAATAAGTAATATAATAATAAATTAGAATAAGTAATATAGCTAACTAAATTAACATAAAATAATAGTCCCCATATTCAAATAATAGTTCTCATAAACTAAGTAGTATTTACTTAGTTTTCCATTGGTAAAATAAATTAAGTAATATTTGCTTAGTTTGCCACAATTAAAATAAAATGAATAAATATTATATGTATATACATATATATATATATATATATATATATATATATATATATGTGTGTGTGTGTGTGTGTGTGTGTGTGTGTGTGTGTGTACTATACTTTGGAACTTAGAAACTTGTTTACTCTCTCTTCAATCTGCAATACACTCAATAGACCACTTAGTTTGCTTAGTGTGACATTATCTAGCATCAATAAATGCAATAGTTATAATCAATTACGACAATACATTTTATAGTACATATATCATTCCATTAACATGCAAATATGTTGACCGCCTTAGTTAAGCTGGCTAGGGGTTGTTCGACAGCAGTTGCAAAGTGCAGGAACTACTTAAGTTAGCATCAGTAAGTGTTAATCCATCGTTGTAGTAACAATTTTAAATTTATATAATTTATTGCATGACACAATTAATGTAACACATATTGTTATATTTTAACTATAGTATACTAGACCCGGTCGCTAAACACACCTTACATTTTATCTGTTTGACGCACCTCCCGACCGAGTGCATGCGCTACAACCAGTACGCACAGTACGATGCATGATTTATGCAGACTGTCTTGCGAGAGTTTCACGAAATTTAATAAGTTTATATTAATTAGTTATATATTAGTACATAGTTGTTGCCTAAGAAATTAATTGTTCCTAACTTTTAAACTTTTGTTATAGACTTATTATAAATATGACGAGGGCATCTCTCAGGCAGCTAGTGACGATGTTATTATTGCACATGTCGCTGCGAATTACTCCAGCTGGCTGTATGAGATGTGTCGGAGGGCAACCTGGGCAGTTGATGACTAACCCAAGAACACCATCATAGATCAGCAGCCCCACAGTCTCCGATTTAGCATGGCAGGCTATGTGTGCGTATTGGGATGATGATGACTTCAAGAAGAAGTCTGAGCATGCAAAAAAGAACCATTCCAGCTCCGCATAGTACACACGACTGGCTCGTAGTCTTTCCAGAAGGCGAAGTCGGTAAGTGTAATATTTTTAGGTGTTTAGTTATAAGGATAACACTAATCTTACTTTTGAGTAATCTCAATATTCACTCCTTAATAAAATGATATAATTAACTCACGTATACAAAATAAATTACATGACCGATTTGAGTAGCTTCGGGACCAGCGTATAGCTTAGTTGGAGGCTGCTAGAGGGGGTTCTGAGCTGTTAGATTTCACCATCCCCCCTCTCGAGATTGTATTATCTAAGGATAAGGAGCTAAGATTATGGGTCGCGTCTCAGGATCCCCCTGCTAGCAGTACCGATAGGTATCGAGTGTTGGGCCTATCGAGGATACCTGTATATACACTACCTAGACGTAATAATATTTTTTATGTTTCACGGAATTATCATAACTTATCATATAATATAAATTATTATTAGTAATGTTATATATATTTTCGCAGGCTCTAACTAGCGCCAGCATCCAAGAGCACCTATTGGATCATCTCATACGGGCGCTGGCTTGGACGACGAGTTATTCTAGAGGCTGATAGCGGCGGTATCGGATAGGTTCCATATCGATCTGATATTTCGTCGTCACCAATTGCCTAGTAGTTCTCTAATTCTTCACCAGCTCACTCAAAAGGTTCTAGTAAGGGCCACAATAGAGAGTACGGGATTACCAGAGGAGCCATTTGTCATGTTAAGCGGCGAGATGCTCGGGATGATGGTTAACCTCCTAGAGCAGGCTTTTTGTCAGCCCCCGCCTACTCAAGTATTCTGCATGTTTATGTTATTTTCATTTAACAGTATCTTTTTAATTCTCACATATATAAAGACTAATGATTTTTATTTTTAATTCTATCAACAGGGTGGCTATAGCGAGTAGACTGACGATGGCAACCGAGGACAACAAAGCTGATTTTTATATACCTGAGCAGTATCGTCGTCCACCCCCGCACGATGATGATCCGACTACTAGTTTATAGTTCATTTGTATTCATTTTATTCATTAAATTGTAGATCATTTGTTCATATATTGTAGTATAGTTGCGTCTATACAAGTTTTGTAAATCATATTGTATATAATTTATGAAACATTAGCTTATATATATTTGTAATTGTTGATGAGTTATTAGATCATTTGTCATTGTTAGCTTATATATGTAATTGTTAGCTTAGTTATGTTGATGATGAGATAAAACAACATTTTAGTGCTATATTAAATGTGAAATATATTACTGTCTGTCTGTGTTAGGATAAACATGTTGCATGTACAACAATGGGTTTAAAACCTGGAAATTGCAATTTAAAAAAAAATTATTAAAAAAATGAATATTTTCGACGGAATAAGGTATTTCCGTCGGATATTCCGTTGGTATTAGTATTTATATAATTTCCCCAAAATAACATTTTTCGTTGAAAATATTTTATTTTTGAGGGAATTTTTGTCGGTATTATCGTTTAAGCAGATTTTTACAAATTTTATTTTTCGTCAAAAGTAGCTTATTTCCAAGGGAAATTCCGTCAGAAATAACCCCAGTGTATATTCGACGAATTAATTGCCTTGTAAATATTTCGTCGCAAATAACTTATTTTCGACCAAATTCAGTCGAATATAATTCAGTAAAAAATATGTGTTTTTCGAAAAAAAATTCGATGGATGTTATCTTCGACGTGTCTATATACGACTGACTTTGCGACGTAAAATTCCCTCGGAAATAAGCTAATTTTGACTGAATAGGCTTACTTCCGACGAAATATTTCGTCAGAATTAAGGCTTTTTCTTGTAGTGAATGATTAGGAACATTCTAATTTTGAGTTATCTAGATTTTAGATCTCATTAGTATGAACTCATCGTGATTATAAAAGTATTGTTCCAAAACTATAGTTTTATCCCAATTAATTCTACTAATTAAACATGGATAAACAAATGTTTTTTAAATAAACAAACTCTTTTATTAATAAATGAATAAGATTACAAAGTAAATGCTTATCACATGAGACGTGATTGGCTTGAGGGAATACTACTTTCATTAAAAACTTTCTCCACACACGATTATTTAGTAGCAAATGACGATTTAGTAAATTACTTTTAAACTACTAATTCATTTAATATTCGTGGCACATGAGGAGTGTAAGACCCCGAATTTTATGAAATAAAAGTATTCAATTTTCTTATAATTATTATTCAGTAAATGGTTAAATTGATAAAAAATTAAAGTTAAGAGTGATATATGTAAAGTTTACAAAATACGCAAGTGGTTATAAAATAGTCATTGCTGTTGGGGAATATTTGTTTGGTCGTGGAATATTCTCTTTGTCGAAAAATATTTGTAATGATTTGCCAGCATGACCATTGTAGGGCCCTATAATGTAATAAGCATCGGATGAAGAAAATGACAAGTTTGAGTTTTTATAAATAACGACGTAATCATTATCAATTAACATCGTTGGATTATTCGGTGGTTAAAATACGATGAATACGTGGTTGCACAATAGCATTATACCAGTATTGCACAAAGTATTTTGGATTATTGATTCTTACGTGAAAGCCTTTACTCAATTATTATTACGATTGATTATTGTTCAAGTATTTTATTTTATTGATTCAATAATTGCTACGTCGATATTTTATATTATTGTTGTTTCAATAATTGGCACTGCACAGTATTTCCCATTATCAGATCAATAATTCATATTATTTGAATAATATTAGTAGATAGCATTATTGGCGATGTCAAGAAAGTTCTGTCGAGGAAAGGGATTAGGTCATCTAATTGCGCGCCAGAAAGGAAAAATCCTTATCGGAAAGCCCCCTCTTTCTTGAGAACGACCTGGTTGTCATAATTGTAATTATGTAATATTATTTGTGAATAATTAATTATTGATTTATATGATAAGAAAATATTTATTTTAATGGGGATATAAATGGAGGAATTTTTAGAAAAGTGACAATTGTTGAAAATTGATAGTTTACCTTTTCTGATAAAATAATTTATTCAAATATATTATTATATTACATTTTAAATGTATAATTTGGTTATATAATAATATAATAATGGTGATATCTTTACACTAAATTCACGGTGCATGAATCAAATGAGAGAAATCTAGAAATCAAAAGAAGAACAAAATATGGAGATTTTAAAAAAAAAAATAGTTTATTACTTGATTTTGTAAAATCCATAACTATTTGTGTGTAATGAGTTAGGAGATGAGACATATATCAAAAGAAAGCCCTGGAAGTAAGCTAACCATAGAAATTGAAATCACCCAAAAATTCTTTGTAGATTTTTTGTGGTGACTGTTTGAATGAAACTGGTCTAAAGGATTCATAGTCCGAAAAATTAGTGTTCTTAAGCTATATTGCGTGAGTTATAATTTTTAATCCGACCGTTGGATCGTTGTGATTTTTGGATATGTTATACATATATAAGTTGAGTATATGTCCATAAATTTTGAACCTTTAAAAACTAACGTATGATTTGTTATGAATTTTAAGAGGTGACTGATTCAGAAATTATTTTTATAAATAATTTTGGTGGAGATTTCTAGAAGGTGGGACCCACTTGTCCTTTTATCTCTTGATTTTTGCTGAATTCAAGTGTGGTGGGCGTCAATGGGGTGGGTGAAAAGCCACCGGTAGCCAGTTTGTCAACTTTGGTGTTCTGGCATTTTTTTATAAATAGGATGCTTAGTTAGAAATAAAAATCACACCAGAATTTGAAGTTTTCTATCTATATATTATCGAGCGTATTTTTGTGAGTATTTAGATACTTTGGGAGTTGATATTCAGTGCAAGTTTTCTTCGGTATTACATCTGATATTCCGGTCAGAAGTACTGTTATTTTGAGGTAAGGGATGTTATTTTCTTCATAAATGATGTTATTCTTTCAATATCATTATACTAAAATATTGGTATGATTTTTCTTGTGGAGTTTCTACCTTTTCATGTTGAGGTTACTATTCACGTATACGTCACTATTCACGTATATGGTACTATTCATGTATATGGCACTATTTACGTATATGACATTATTTATGTATACGGTACTATGTACAAATACGGGTTACTATTCATAAGTTGCTATTCACGAATTACTATTCACGGGATACTATTCATGACAAAATTAGTTTTTTTTTCTGACCAAATTATCGTTAATTTATGAATCTTACTCTTGAAATTAAATGCAGTTGTTAATCATATTATTTTTATTATTATATATAACATTTTTATAATCCTGGTGATGAAATTTCTCTTTCACTTGAGTGTAAAGATGGGTAGATTATTGGTATGATCGTGACTATGGGTTCTCTTTGGCTAGTAGTGCAAAGATGAATTGTTGACTGGTATGATCATGACCATTGAATTTATAAACGATTAACTTTAGTTTAAGTGCAAAGGTGAATTGATCAACATGGTTATAGTTATTGTTTATATAAATTCTGAAATGATTATATATTTCTTTGAGATATTAATATCTTTGGCCCGTAGTGCAAAGATGACCTGTTGTTGAATATCTTTGGCCCGTAGTGCAAAGATGACCTATTATTGAATATCTTTGGCTCAGTAGTGCAAAAGATGAGCTGTTGATGAATATCTTTGGCCCGTAGTACAAAGATGTCACATTCTTGAATATCTTGGGCCTGTAATGCAAAGATGAACTGTTAATGAATATCTTTGGCCGTAGTGTAAAGATGAATTTATTAGTATAATTATAAACATGAACTGTGATTTGGTATAACCATGATCTTTGATGTTTCAGGTAAAGACAGGTGATAAAAATTATCTTCGTCCTGGATGAGAAGAGGAATTTAGAACTACAATTATGATTATGAGTTATACACGTGATTGTGGACAGAAACTGTTGATTGATGTTACAGGAATAAAACATTGTTGGTGGACTTTTAACATGGAGAAGATAATAGACCTTATGGTCTATTTGACTCTTCTAATGGATTTCTCCTTCCGCTGCAACTATGGTTGAAAAGTTTTATCATCTACCATATGTTCTAAATCTCTGATTTATTATTGACGAAGGCTATTGATAATTTAATTATATTTAGTCATGATATTCTTTACTGGGCTATATATGCTCACCCTTTTGCTTCACAATTCCTTTCAGGTAATAAGAGTGTAGCTGGGTCGAGCAGGGGTAATAGGGGAATAGAACGGTGGTCTATAATTGTTGAGGTTTCCCCTAAAACAGTATGGAAATAATTTTATCGAGAATTTAAGATAAGTGTGTCGTATTTTATATGTCATTTAACTGTTGATTTTGGTGAACCGGATAGGGTGAGTTGAACCCAACTTTGGAAGGGTGTTTTGCCACTATCATACAAGATGTCTAATGACATATGACTTCGTGTTATCATAAGACAAAGTTGTGCACATCCACTTGCTGATTATATCTACGAGCACTACCTATATACTCTTGGAGTTTGGTTGAAATATAATTCTCAATTGGAGACAATGGAGATAATTATATGTCAAGAGAAGACTCACCATTGGAAAGAACTTGATAGCAATCTTCTCATTTTTCTTTGGGGTCTATTGGGTCAACCAAGGATAATTCTCCAGTCATATGATATCTATTATAACTTAGATGCATGGCCTCCCATGTACGAAGGTTTCCTTGAGCATTTTCCAAAGATTTTAATTTCTAAAACAGTTATTGACTGTACCTTTATATAAGGTGGCATTGTAACGTGCTATCCAATGGTGGGATGAGAGTCACAGTTGGTATCAGAGCTATAAGTAAAGAGCCCCGAGCCTCTAACTGGTGACTTCTTTGTGTGAGATGCACCAAAGCCAAACTCTTCGTAGGGGACACTGTTCTGCGGTGGCAAGCTGATAGGTACCCTGGTGAGGTGCTGACACAAGTTCTGGACAACGACAATTGTAATAATAAAGTTGTAGTTGTTTTTTGTACCATGTATTTGGCGACTCAGAATGGGTTGGGTGAATTGGACCTATTTTGGGGGCGTCACAAGGAGTAACTTATTATATTACAATAATTTTATTTCTAAATAATTATATACCAAAAATATATTTAAAAAATTATGAGAAAATAATAATAAATATTAAAAAATTTAATATATATATTGTAAAAAATATTAATGATTAAACTTTAGTTACCAATTTTATTTCAAATAAGAGATCTTTAGTTAATTAATATTAAAATAGATCTTACTCAAATATCGATTCTTAAAAATTAGTTCCATTTTAAAACTAAAATATATAATGATAACTTATTATTCTATAATAATTTTATTTCATTTAGAATTCCTTAAACACTAAGTTTAGGATTTTGGGTTCTACTCATTTATGAACTCTAAAAACTATATATAAATTGAAAGATAGAAAATAAAAACTAAATATTAAATTTAAAAATTACATAAATATTAAATATTAAATTAAAAATATGAAAAATAAATTAATAATACTCAATTGTGAGTCTTTAATAATTGTTTGTTTGAGCAACATTTGTAGCCATTTTAATAATAATAGCAAGTTAATTTGAAATTAAAGAAATTATAATAATCATATGTATAGAACAAATAAAATATTTTATTTTATTTTATTTCAAAAATAAACTCGTACTTGGCACAAGACATTTAGCTAGTTATATGAAAAATTCATATAGTCAAATATTGTTGTATGTTCTTTACATTTTGTTAGGATAATTGCATATTTTAATTTGATAATGTATATATGCATCAATAGCTTTTGTAAAGTCATTAAATGGGAATTTGATATACAAGGAATTAGAATAGAAGATCAAACGTGTTAGGTTGATCTATTGAGTTAAATAAATGTATAGATGATAGGACTGAATCAATCGTAGTACTGTTAAAGTGAACAATCGTAAAGCTACTATGAGAGATCGCAAGGTTTATTAAAGATCGCAGAGTCAACAAAGCTATCATAAATCATTCAGTTCAAGATTGCAGAGTTTGCCAGAAATTCGTAAAGTTAAATCAAGATCGCAAAGTCTACAGAGAAATAGTAGAGTTCACTCTAAGATCGTAAGGAGATACAAAGATCGCAGAGTCCGCACAGACATCGTAGAGAAGATTGTTGAGTGCAGATTAATTCGTAAAGCACATCAAGAATCGTAGAGCGATACAAATTGTAGAGTCTGTTTAGCCTAACACTCTTTGATCACCATTGAAGTCTACAATCAAGTAATTCGTAGAGCATATCATGCCTGACATTGGACTAACATTGGGAAGACTTGCAAAGTAAGGATTTTGAGAAGTTCGCCGAAGATCCTAAGTTTGAAAGAAAGATTAGCTAGTGTTGTGTCTAACAACTAATTTGGTGATATGATAACACTCACATAGTTGGTGCTGCAACAAGACATATCAGATCTGAATGTAAGCTGGCACAGTCACTCTGAAAGTCAACATCAAAGATCTTCTAGGATCGGAACATTTAAAGAAATAACGACAGCTTTCCAACGGGAATATTTCGAGGCAACCTATAAAAGAGTACAAGGATTCAAATCTAAGTATGAATCACTAATTACAAAGTTGAACCTCTGCCAAAGTAAAAAGTACATTACTTTACAAAATTAGAACTACTTGTTCTACTACTAAGTACTTCAGAAGCCACTACAAAAAAAGGCTAAGTTCGACGGAATAAAGTTCGACGAAATAGTTTCCCTCGAAAAATAGTATAATACCGACTGAATTATCCTTCGAAGATAAGTCCGTCGACCATAGACTAACTCCAAGCGAAAATCGATTCGAAGTAAAGGCCACATTGGCGCCAAGTTTCCTCCCGGTATGAAATGTGACGCCCCCAAAAAATAGGTATACATCACCCATTTTGAGTCGCCCGGATAAATGGTACAAAAATCAAATACAACATAATAATACAACTGCCGTATGGTATGCAATACGATGAAACATAGCGAGAGTTTAAGCGAAATATTATCTTCTAGACAATATCCACTCTCAAATAGAGTCCTCATTACATTTATTATCACACTATTTTACAGAATAGTGAGGACTACTAATGCTATCATCTGGACTTTCACTTCATTCCCCGACTCGTCCCAGCTATATTCTCATTTCCTGAAGAGAACAGTGAATGAAAGGGTGAGCTCAACTAGCCCAGTAAGAAATATTATGACTAATACAAAATAAATTATCATTGGTCTTCAACAATGTTAAACTGATAATATACAATAGACATCAAGTTTAACTACAGCGGAATATGCAATCCATTAAAAGAGTCAAGTAGAGAATAAAGTCTACTATCTTTTATGTTTTAAAAGGTTTTATCAATTTTATTCGAGACTAAATTTTAATAAATAAACCACCACATCTAATCATCCTGTACTACGGTCAAGGATTTTCATTAAATCATCAATGGTCATGACTATATACCGAATAAACCACGGTCATAATCGGACTCAAAAAACTATTCATCAATGCATTACGTGCCAATCGAGGACTTTTATCACATTATTTATAACAGTCATGATTATCTTAGAATGATTCTGGTCATAATCATACTAAGTCCATCTATGCACGTAAGCCAAAGATGACTTTCAACATAATATAACATGAGGATGATGACAATGACATAATAATTCAATAAAACAAGTTCAAGAATTAATTTATCCAAGAACCAATAACGCCAAATTGTCAACATGATACTTCTTTGTAGAGTAAAATTCAAGAATGCTCAGAAGAATATTTCCATGAAAAGATACTGGATGAAGCACAAATATCAAGGATATTCCACTAATTTCATGGAGTATAGAAGTCAAAATTTTAATCAACTGAGTATAATACCGAATGGAATAACAAAAGATATCACTATGCATGCGGTACTTCGCATAGACAGGATATTCCAACAGAATAATAAAGAATGGAATAACAGAAGAAGATCACCAAGTATAGGGGATTCCGCGTATACAGGTTATTCTAATAGAATAAATAAGAATGGAATAACATAACGATTTCACCAAGTATAGGGTATGCCGCGTATACAGGTTATGTATAGGGTATGCCACTTTTACAGGTTATTCCAACAGAATAATAAAGAATGGAATAACAGAAGTTCTCTTCATGAATAAGAAAGAATAACACCCCTTACCGTAAAAGAAATTGGATATAAAAGTAGTAAAGTAGCAGTGAATTCGTAAGAAATAATAAAGGAATGAGCTTCTATTTATAGAAAAACTGAGAGTGGCTGTTGGTCTTAACGAAGGGTCAAAATGACTTATGGTAATATTGAAGAGGCAACTACTATTTGCGAAGGGGTAATTAACTCTTGGAACACCGAAGAGGCAAATAACTCTTGAAAACCGAAAGGACAAGTTACTATTAAAACTCGTGAATAGTAACTCATGAATAGTAACTTCCGACATAAAAAGTTTCCTAAATACCCGATTGAACAATATAACCTCCAGACATCAATTATTATCGAAATAAATGTCAATTTTCACTAACACAAATAATTTCAACACAATAGAACTATCAAATTCATCTTTAATCAACATGAACTTATCCATCATTAATATCATAATTCACAATATTTAACAAACTGTGTCGCTCAGGAAAGAGGGGCTTTCCAATAAGGATTTCTCCTATTGGTAGCGCAATTAGGTGACCAAACCTCTCCTTGTGAGAACTTACAGACATTGTAAATATTACAATTTAATAATATGAATAACTTTGTCGTCTCAATTATTGATTTAATAAAATAACATATTATGCATATGATCTTTGTGACAATAATTGAATCAATAATACGAGAGTTATGATGCAAAGAATTCTTTTGTAGCAATAATGCAAGTATAAGCTGAGTGACTTATCACGTAAGCATCAATAATCAATACCGTGCTACTATGCAACCACGGCAGTATTCATTGTACTTTTACTACAAGGGTAGTTCAACAGGTTTAACAATAACACCTCATAGTTATTTATAAAATATTTTTATCATTTTCTTAATTCGACAATAATTCTGTTGTGGGGTCCACCAATAATTGTGTCGTTGTACGAATATTCCCTGCAAAAAGAATATTCCCCGACCAATCGATTATTTATAAGACAACTTGCGTACTTTTCAAAATTTATAAATACTACCTACAACTATAACATTATATCAAATTCATTTCATAATACTCAAAAATAATATTCATCGAAAAATCATCTTTATTCATAAAAGTTGGGGTCTTACAGCGAAAGTTATCTTCGACAAAAATATATTTATATCCGAGGGAAAGTCCGTCGGAAGTATCTTATGTTCGAGGGACTTATATGCAACGGACGTTCCGTCGGAATTATCTAATAAAACCTATTACACAAACGCCTTCTCATTTCAGTCTTTTCATTTCACATCTCTCTCTCTCTTTTGCACCGCTCTCTCACCTCCTCTCTTCTCTCTCTCTCGACTTTTCGGTGCCTTTATCGTACCACCCTTCCACACGAGTGAAGCGGCACGACTTCGTTTTGGTTCTGGCCGGGTTGGACCTCTGCTCTCTCCTTCTCCTCCTTGAACCGGTTTTCAAACTAAGGCCTAAGGTTAGTAATGATTTATTTGTATATTTAGGTATAATTTCCTGTCCTATATTATGCATATTGCACTAAAATTAGTACTATATATATATTATATATATATATATATATATATATATATATTGATGATAACTGCTACTATATATATTTCGGATGAATTGCTGAAATTGGACCTAAGTGTTAATTGTCAATATAAGGGTTATTATTTGTGTTCTGCCGAAGTGGGTTCTTGCTTGTGGCTACCTAAGCCTAACTGTTGCGAAAATTGTGTTCTGCAGAAAATTATGTTATATGTTGTTGTGCAAATTGGGATTAATATTAGTGTATTGATAATTGCAGCTTCTGTTAGTGTATAACATCTGGTAAATGTTTCAATTTGTACCTCTTTATGCAATTGCGACATTGTTGATGTTGTAGCAATTGCGACTTATTCTGATGTATGTTCATAATTTTGGTTAGTGTATTTGATATTTCCATAGGAATTTACGATTGAATTTCATCGTAATTCTTCAATTGCAAATTTTGTGGGCCCATGTAACTATTTAAATATGTTACTTAATTAATTTTTCAATACTAAAATAAACTAGTTTATAGTAATATTTACTTAGTTTTGTACTACTAAATAAAATAAAATAATATTATAAATAATATAAATTTAAATAACATAATATAAGATAATATAATATAAAATAATAAAATTAAATAACATAAGATAAGATAATTTAAGATAAAATGAAATGAAATAAAATAAAATAATTAAATTAAAATAAAACAAGTTACTAAATGAAATAACTTAAATTATATCTAATAAATAAATAAAATACATTAAATAATATAATATAATATAATATGAGTAATAATAAGATAAAATAAAATAAAATACAAAATAATAATAATAAATTATAATGATTTAAATTTAATAAAATATAATGAAATAAAATAAAAATTTAATTTAATAAATAAATTAAATGTAATAAAAAATATTTAAAAATATATTAAAATAAAAATAATATAATAAAATAGAATAAAATAAATTTAATTTAATTAAAATAAAATAATTTAGATTAAATTTAATAACTAATTTAGTAAAAAAATAAATTAGAACTTATATAATATAATACAAAATAAAATAAAAATGTTTTCATATAAATTTAATATGATTTAATAAAATAAATAATTTGTTTTAATTTAATTTAATATAATAAATTAAATTTAATAAATAAATAAATAAACTAATTACATACTATAATATAATATACTACAAAATAAAATAAAAGAAAATATAATAATAAGCTAAGTAGCATTTGCTTAGTTGGGATGCAATTAAAAGAAACTGAATAAGAAAGTTTTCGATTAAGTAAAATAATATACTTTGGAACTGAATTAGAAACTCGTTTGACAAGTAGGAGTGAATGTCGAACAGTACGTAATCTCTATAGATTCCAAATAACAATTCTCAGAAATTAAGTACCACTTACTTAGTTTATCATTGGCAAAATAAATTAAGTAGGAGTGAATGTCGAACAGTAGTCTCTATAGATTCCAAATAATAATTCTCATAAACTAAGTACCACTTACTTAGTTTATCATTGGCAAAATAAACTAAGTAGCATTTGCTTAGTTTGCCACAATTTTCAATAAATGTAATAATACTCTCCCTACATATATGTACTCTTTCTTGTATGTAGGTTTCGACATATGATTAAAATAATAGTACTCCAACTTTGCTCTTGGCGACAATTAAAAAAAAAGGGGGTCGTATTTCCTGTTTGTGTCCTATACTCGAATAATAAAGTTAATTAAATTACTGTAGACATTCCTCACTATTCCA
Organism: Panax ginseng; assembly: GCA_020205605.1. NCBI lineage: Eukaryota > Viridiplantae > Streptophyta > Magnoliopsida > Apiales > Araliaceae > Panax > Panax ginseng. The sequence continues at coordinate 136,840,355 of CM035134.1, read as the reverse complement.
TCATAACAGATGGCAACATCCGGAAGGAGTGCCATTAAGTTATAGAACAAAGTTCTAGATTAAGTAACCCTCTAGATGAGCGAACGCTCACTTCTCTGCTAGGAATGAATTATCTCCCCATATGGGTCCAATCCATGACAGAAACAGCTTCTCACCACTCCGAATTCCTCAGATGGGTAGTACTCACAGAACGTCTCACCTCTTTTTCTATGAGAACTATCCATTTGAGGAATTCAAAGTGGTGAGAAATTGTCTATGTCATGGATTGGACTCATATGGGGAGATGATTCATTCCTAGCAGAAAAGTGATCGTTCGTTCATCTAGAGGGTTGTTTAACCTAAAACTTTGTTCAATAGCTTAATGGAACTCTTTCGGAATGTTGTCATCTGTTATGATGGAACAGTGAATAATGTCTGCAGTAATTCAATTAACTTTATTATTCGAGTATAGGACACAAACAGGAACTACGACCCTTTTTTTTCCTGGTTGTCGACTCAAGTAGTCTCTATAGATTCTAAATAATAATTCTCATATACTAAGTACCACTTACTTAGTTTATCATCATTGGCAAAATAAACTAAGTAGCATTTGTTTAGTTTGTCACAATTTTCAATAAACTCAATAATACTCTCCCTTTAATCTTCAATACACTCAATAATATATGTATTATACTTTGGAACTTAGAAACCCGTTTAACATTCACTAAGTAGGAGTGAATGTCGAATAGTCCCCAGTTTGGGACTGTTATTGGATGTTATGTCTCTCACTTGGGCGGGTGCCAATACGAAACGATACATTTTTTATTTTGAGGATTTTTCAACTGTTATCTCTATATGTTCTCCTACTGCATACTTAGATTAAGTTATCTTAGTCTATTTCGTGTGCTTGGAGACCATGGGGAGGTGCTGGCGAAATTTTTTTTGAAACTCATGAAACGTACTCAACGTGTTTCCACTAGTACTGAGACGCATCCAATAACAGGATAGAAGCCTTACCCATGTCCTGTATAGTGGAGATACTAGGTAAATCTAATTCATGCATGAATATCCAAATTAACTGAATTCGTCTTTTGTGTAGTTAAAAATGTCAGCCGACCAAAGTTGGATGTACCGTAGGATACCCAGTGATGGGAGGGGATTAGTCAGCTTATCGTGTTGGGGTGTTAGATTTCTTGAACAAAGCACTAGAACATACGGATGATCCGAACGAGAAGATGCGATGCCCGTGTGTCAAGTATAAAAACCTGATTTGGAAGAAAGTTGACGAGATTAAATTCGACTTATTTTCCCGTGGATTTGTGGATGGGTACTTCGTATAGACTCATCACGGAGAATCAGAAGTGATTGAAAATATTGTGGAATAACCAATTCCACGGGATTCATACGTCGAAAACTATGATCCAGTTGAGATGTTGGTCGATGCTTATGGCCCTACTAATATTGGTGGGTTGAAAATGAACCTTCTTCAAGCAACGGTCTTGAAGCAAGTGCCAAATAATCTGATTCTTGCCTTTTACAAGTTGTTATCTCGAATCAGGGGTCGCGTTGTATCCGAAAAATGATACGAACACCAAGCTTTCTGCAGTGACGAAGCTCTTACACTTCAAGAATGAGCACGACTGTAGTGAGAGAGGTTTCAATGATTTGCTTATAATTCGACAGTTCTTACCCAAGGATCATACTCTTCCTGCGAATTATTACGAAGTGAAGAAGATGGTCAAGGGGTTAAATATGGGGTATTAGAAAATCAATGTTTGTGAGCAGGATTGCATGTTATACTATGGGGAGGACAGAGATAAGGGACAGTGTGATATATGCAGCTTACCGCGCTACAAGGTTACAAAATATGGGGGGAATGAGAAACATGTTCCCAGGAAAATCTTACGGTACTTTTCACTTGCGCCGAGACTTTAGCGGCTATTCATGTCATCTCATACGGCTCAACATATGAGTTGGCATCGAACAGGAGATGTCGTGCCTGGTCAGTTGACTCACCCAACGGATGGAGATGAATGGAAGAGGTTTGATGCAAATTATCCTGAGTTTGCAGAAGAAGTTAGGAATGTTAGGCTTGGCATAGCTATTGATGGCTTTTACCCTTTTAATAATTTTAGCCAGTCGTACTTAGTTTGGCCAGTGACTATGGTCGCTTATAATCTTCCACCGGCAATGTGCATGAGGGATCCGTATTTGTTTTTGACTTTTCTCATTTCGGGGGATAAAAGTCCTACAAAAGACCTTAACGTGTACCTTCGACTGTTAGTGGATGAACTAAAGATGTTGTGGGAGATAGGGGTCCAAACGTATGATAAATCGATATGCGAGAATTTTGTGATGAAGGCAACCCTTTTATGGACTATCACTGACTTTCCAGCTCTTGGGATGGTTAGTGGTTGGTCAACTCACGGGAAGCTGTCCTGTCCAGTGTGTATGGGGCATGTGCAAGGCAACCAGTTGATGTATGGGAAGAAATGTAGTTTCTTTGGAACTGCTCGTAGATTCTTGCCTCTTAATCACAATTACAGAAAGATGTCTGCACAGTTCAATAGAAAGACAATGAAGAAGGGGGTTGTTAGTCATTTTTAGCAGGCGGTGAGGTCTTGAAATTTGGTTGAACCCGACTTGATTTTCCTTTATCGGGGAAGGAACACACGATGAAATTGAGAAGCAGACGCAGTGCAGGAAGACTCATAATTGGACACACTTGCCTATATGGTTTGAGTTGCCGATTGGGGCACACTTTCGATTAAATCATTGTATAGATGTCATGCATCACAAAAAGAATGTTTTGAGAACTTTTTTACCGTCTTTGAATGCGAGTGGTAAAACCAAAGACAATGAAAATGCTCGAAAAGATTTGGAGGCATTGAACATTAGGCCATAATTGTGGCTTTGCCCTAATACTACGAAACCTAAAGCTCCATTTTGTCTTACTAAGCAACGAGTTGAAGACTTGTGTAAGTGGGTTAGTGGGTTGAAGCTCCCAGATGGATATGCGTCGAATATAACACGTTGTTGTAAGGTTGAGCAATCAAAAATTTCTGGATTCAAGAGTCACGATTGTCATGTATTCATGCAGAAGTTGATCCCAATTGCATTTCATGAGATGTTACCCAAAAAAGTTATGGATGCATTGACCGAACTTTCAAATTTCTTTCGAGATAATTGCTTAACTGTAATAGAATACAGTGATGTCGAGCAGATTGAGAAGAATATTGTGCTTACCATTTGCAAGCTTGAAATGATTTTCCCTCCAGGATTCTTTGACTCAATGGAACATCTGTCTATTCATCTACCGTATGAACTCAAACTTGGAGGACCGGTGCAATATCGGTGGATGTATCATTTTGAGAGGTAATATAAACTGTTAATCGCTTTATGTTGCTCATATTAATAATACTCATATTTGTTAGAATATTTATCTTAGGAATATACGTCGATTAAAACAAAAGGTCACGAACAAAGCTCGTGTAGAGGGTTCTATTGTTGAACGCTATACGGAGGAAGAGCTTGTCAACTTCTGCTCATTGTATTTTGACGATGTTGTCTCAACGAAGCACAACCGTTTAGGAAGGAATGATGTTGTTGGTCCAATGACTCATGTTGATGATGAGTTAGCTGTATTTACATATCCAGCTAAACCATTCGGCCATGAGATGCTGACTTACTTAAGCGACAAAGAGTTGAAGATTATATCTACATACGTGCTTCTAAATATGCCCGAAGTATCATCATACATCACGTAAGTTTCAGCTTATTTGTGGTATGAAACTCAATTTATAAGTGTAGTCATCTATATATGTTAAAGACATTTTACTATTTTCGCAGTTCATTGGAAGAGGAAGCGTATGCTTCTAACCCAACTTTTACTGCAGCAGAGTTGGAAACATTTACTAATGCTAATTTCCAACAGTGGTTTAAGAAAAGGGTTGAAGCAGATAACATTTCTGAGCGTTTTATAGATGTCATCCAAGGACCTTACAAAGTTGTTAGTTCTTTTCATGGTTGAATCGTGAATGGGTACAGATTTAGAGTCGATGACTTGAATGAACTCACATCAGTCAATTCTGGGGTTGTGGCGTTAGAAAGCTTCTACCAAGATTCTGAGTCCAATTATTATGGCAGTTTACAGGATGTGGTTGTGCTCAATTATCACGGGAAAAAAAGGTAGTTACATTTAAGTGTAGCTGGTTTGATACTGAAAAGGGGGTTAAAGTTGATCATAATAGAATCACAACCGTGGATATCAAGTCGGTGTTAAAGTTTGATGACTTGTTCGTGTTAGCAAGTCAAACGACTCAAGTGTATTACGCTCCTAATGTCGTAAATACTCGAAGCCCCTGGTACACAGTAGTCACTACTAAAACACGTTCATTTAATGATGATAACATGTTTGGTATGGATGAGGCGTTGCAAGAAGATGTTAGCAACCCTTTGGCCGTAGTGTTCCATGTTGAAGATGTGGTGAGTACTGATGTCATTGACGTACCTGAAGATGAGAATGTCGAGGCAAACGTACACATGAATGATTATGTATTCGTTAAGGATGATAACGATGAAGAAACTGATCTCAAAACTGAGGATGAGGAAGATACTGAATTCGAGAATGATATACACGTTGATTCTGATGGGTTTGATGACGTGCGTAATTGAAAATGAGCGTTCATATTAGTACATACCACATATTGTTATACCTTAATATTCATAATCTACCAATTTTGTTATTGCAGTAGGATATTCATGGCTAAACATAGCGGTGGAGGTCACTGAGGTGGTGGGCGATCCGGTACTGGAGTAGGTAGCCACGATGGAGTCTCTTCTTCAGGCGCGAGTAAGTTATCTTAACTAGGATTTAAATATATCTCAAGTTTCATTAGTTACAATGTTTATTGACTCAGTTAAACACAATTATTACAGATGCAACTTGTCGACGACACCGAGGGACGAACCTTGGTATCTTTGGTCGTCCGCCGGAAGTGCCACTTAGAGTACCGGTGGATGTCGCTTCCCAACAGCAAGTGTTAATATATTGATAATATTTCTATCAGTTATTGCAAAACACAATTCACATAACACATATTGTTATACCTTTTCTGTAGGATACTAGACCGGTGGCTAAGAACACCCTACACGCGATCTGTTTGACGTATCTCCCGAGAGGGTGCATGAGGTTCAGTCAGTATGCGCGGTACAATTCCACTTTTATGCAGACTATCTTGCGGGAGTTCCACGTAAGTTAAGCATATTATATTAATTACTACATAGTTGTATTAGGATGACGAAATCAATTATTCCTAATTTTAAATTAACTTTTGTTATAGGTTTATTATAGATTTAACCCGAGCATCTCTCAGTCAGCTGGAGACGATGTGATTGAACATCATATCGCTGCGAATTACTCCATTAGGCATTTGTATGAGATGCGACGGAGGCGACCCAGGCGAGTTGAGGACCGATCAGGGACCACCATCGAGATCATCGATCCCACATAGTATATCGATTTAGCTTTGGAGGCTATGTATGCAAGACCTTGGGAGGTGATGACTTCAAGAAAAAGTGCGAGCAGTGAAGAAGAACCGTGGTCAGCTCCAGATAGTACACACCACTGGTTCTCAGTTGTTCGAAGAGGAGAAGACGGTAAGTGCGTTGTATTTAGTTATTTAGTTATCAAGTTCTTTCACAAATACTTAATACCTGATTTATGAATGTTTTTATTAGGCATTGGGGAGGACCTTGGGCCGAGATCCTACCATTTTAGAGTTTTGGGATCGAGCCCATACGCCTAAAGCCGAGCGTGCTTTGTCTCATGCAGCTTTAGTTATACGGGTAAAACTCATCTTACTATTTAGCTTTTAGTAATATTCAATCGTAAATAAAATGATATAATTAACATACGTATACAAAATACATTATAGGACCGATTTCAGAAGCTTCGGGACGAGCGTATAGCTGAGCTGGAGGCTATTAGGAGGGGTTCTGAGCCGTTAGATTTCGCCACCGTTCTTCCCGATTTTGTATTAGATCGAGATGAGGAGCTGAAACTATGGGTCGTGTCTTAGGATCCCCCTACTAGCAGTACCGACAGATATCGAGTGTTGGGTCTGCCGAGGATACCCGCATATACACTTCCTGGAGGTAATATTTTATTATGTTTCACGAAATTATCCGAAATTTATCACATTATATAAATTATTATTACTAATCGAATTTGTATCTCTTTATAGGCTCCAGCCAGCGCCAGCGTCCGAGAGCACATGTTGGACCATCTCATACGGGTGCTAGCTTGGATGACGATATCTTCCAGCGGCTGATAGGGGCCGTGTCGGATAGGTTCCGTACCGATCCGATCTTTCGGCGTCAGCAGTTGCCTTCCAGTTCTCGTCTTCACCAGATTGCTCAGGATATTATAGGTGGAGCCTCTACAGAGAGTACGGGATTATCATGGGAGCAGTTCGACGCTTGAAGCGCCGAGATGCTCCGGATGGTGATTACCCTCATGGAGGAGGCTTTTAAATCGCCCAAATACTACTCGTGTATTCTTATTTTTTATGTTTTTTTTCAATTAAGGCTAGCTTGTTAATTCTCACACACACACACACACACACACACACACACACACATATATATATATATATATATATATATATATATATATACGGACTAATGATTTATATTTTTGATTCTATCAACAGGGTGGCGATGACGAGCAGACGCACGACGCTGATTTTCATACACCAGAGCAACGTCGTTCACCTCCGCCCGATGATGATACTTTTACTAGTTTATAGTTTATTTGTATTCATGTTATTATAGAACATTTGTATATATTGTAGTGTCTAATTTAAATACGTATAAGTATTGTAGAACATTTGTATATATTGTAGTGTCTAATTAAATTAAATGTCAGATAATTATTGTAAATTATATTGTTTATCATTTATGGAATATTAGCTTATATTTATAATTGGTTAGCTTATATTTATGGAACATTAGCTTATAATACGTTTTGGTGGATATTTGAATGTGAATGTGAATGATAATGAGTTGAAGATTACGTTTTAGCGCTACGTTGCATATTTGAATGTGAGATACAGGTTTATATTACTGTGTATTGGGTTGTGACAGGTTACAGGTACATTAATGGGTTTAAACACTTGGAAACTGAACTTTTAAAATCTGCATTTAAAAAAAACAGTTAATTCCGACGGAATAAGGTATTTCCGACGGAACTTCCCTCGGATTTAACAAATACCCAATTTTTAATAAATACCGATATATTTTAATTTTCAGTCAGAAGTAGGTTAATTCCGAGGGAATACGTCCATCGGAAATAGGGTATATTATACTCGACGGAAAGTTTCATCCTATGTATTCAGTCGTAGATAGCTTATGTTCGACGAAAATCCGTCAGAGATAATTTCGTCGAAGATAATATAGATCCAACGGAATTTTTAACGGACCTATCTTCGACGCGTATATATACGACCGAATTTTTGACGGAATATTCCGTCGGACATAATCTATTTCCGACTGAATAGGCTTAGGTCTGACGGAATATTCCGTCGAGATTAAGCTTTTTTCTTGTACTGAGCTAAGCTTAACGTAACTTAATAGCACCTCAGAAATTATATTTCTCTCTATGATTCACTTATCTAAGTGACCTTAGTTCCAAGTCTAAGTGACTTGAAGAAATCTCAGTGATCTGGTCTTAGTGACCTTGTCTTAGTGACATCTGTCGAGACTAAGTGACTCGAATGAATCTTAGGGGGTGTTTGATAAAAACTGAATGAATCTAAATTTGAATCTGAATCTGTATAAGCTGAATCTAAATCTGAATGAAAAAAATTATTTGATAATTGACATGTATGAAACATCTCAATAATAGATTTTTATTATTTACCCCTCTAAAAAAATTCAAAATTGTTATAAATTTATTTAATATTAGTTAATATAATAGTTAATATTGTAAAAAAAAACTTTATTTAGCTAAAAAATGACACTAAATCATTCAGCCCAAATCATCTTAAATGGTTGACCGATTCAGCCATTCATAAGATTTTTTTTTTTAAAACAAACGCACTTAATGGCTGACCGATTCAACCATTTAGCCATTCAATTCTAAACAAACATCCACTTAGTGATTCAGTATTATAATAGATCTTAGTGATCTAGTCTAAGTGACCCCACACGTGCATTCTTATTGGATTTGTTATTTGTATAGTAGAAAAGTGGACTAGGAGTTAATTTTACTCCAAACCACTTAAAACCTCTTGTATTATTTATTTTATTCCGTTGTGCTTAATTAACTGTACTTAATTAATTATTTAATAATAATCCATTAACTAATAAAAGTTTTAAAAAATTTATTCAACCCTTTTAGATCTCCAAATGTCCTTAGAAAACAACACATTTGTATAGTCAGATTTATCAAAAAATTCCTAATTATTGATGTATTAATCTTGTGTGTGTATATATATATATATATATATATTATTGGTGATATTAATATATTACTGCTTCAATGGTTGGGAATTTGAATATATTTTTTTATAAAGAGGCATCCCCTATCTATTTTCCCCCTGTATACCTTTTTCGAGATTTCTTTTTAATAATAATATTTTATTCTTCTTTTTGTGGGAGATTATTTTCTCTTTTGTTTGGAATTTATTTTCTGCACGAGAGAATTGATTTCTCTCTTTTGAGATTTTATTTTCTATATAGTGATTTTCTACAACGTATAATCAAACTAACAGATTATCCCTATTCTATCTTCTTTGTGGTAAATTCGTCTTCTATCTAGAAATAAATAAGTTAATAAAAAGTTTCCGTACATAGTAATTAAAAGATCAGAATCAGAACCCTTTTTTTCCCCTTGAAGAAAATCACAATCTTACTGAGCACAAACTAGAATAGCAGTACATCCCTTCTTGTCAGGTATATTCAAATATTCAATCACTAACAAATCAAATGATCATAACATCTTAGAGCATTCGTAACAATTTCTTTATCTTTATCCCTATTCTGCAGTGTTATTGGGTCATTTGCAAAATAGAGATTCAATTTTTTCACTATGTACCCAACAGGTTCCTTATATTGATTCCTTAAATAATAAAATTTCCAATAGCCAAAACATCAAATTAATAATAATCTTATAATTTATAAAAGAGAGTATAATTTATCAATTATATTTCACTGTAAAATAATGTTTATTTTATTTTATATTTTAAGTAATTTATGAAGTGAGTATTGAATGGATTGTAGTTGCAAATGTACATAAGATTAATATTAACTTTTAAAAGTTAATTTGTGATATTTTAAATTTAAATATAATATGATTCATTTAAATTTTGAAAATAATAAATTTTATAATTATTATTACGTTTATAATATTTATAATTATATTGACATAAATTAAATAAATTTATATCAGTTTTAAATTTGAATATGTTTGAAATTAATTTTTAAAATATAAGCCAATATTAAATTTATAATTTGAAAATAAAGTAGTAAAAAAAATATCAAAATGTGTATGATTGATGAGTTGTCCACTTAAATGAGAGTGTGGAATGTCATTTTGTATATATAGAGAATGGTCTTTTGACTCTCTCATTCTGGAGAATAAAATCCTATATAGGGATTAAAATAGAGAGTCAAATAAGGATAAGGAAACTGTTGGATAATGACTTGTTGATGCATTCTTCAAAATTGGGGATAAAGAGTTAATTAGAGAAACTATTGTTAATGCTCTTACAAATTGCATCTGCACTATTAAAATGGACTCTTCTTTTCCTACTATACAGTTAATCTAAAGTGTGTGCAGTTATACCAACTGCACTAAAAAATGGCAACAACTCCTCTTTCCTACTATACAAGTTGTAATTATCTACAGAGTATGCAATTACGCCAACTTAGCCACCGGTTAATTCTTAATATCCGCAATCTTAAGCGGATTAGACTTCTCTAAATCTTCTTTTGTAATTAATCTTAAGTGTATTTTTTGTTGTTGTATGGTGCATTCAACTTCATCATATTATACTATACTTAGTAAAAGACTTGAGGAAATGCATAAAACTCGCTCTCACTAAACACCGGCCTCAAATCTTCTTGGCACATGAACTCTAATGGAAAAGAAACAAGAAAACCGCTAACTGACATTAGTTTCTCCATTGGATCTGTTACCGTGATTTCTCCATTCGGACTGCAGGTTTCCAGTTTCGTAGGAGCTACTCCTAAATCAATTGTTGTTTGCCTGAGTTTGTCTTTCCAATGGCTCATACTTTGTCTCAGTGAAGATCTACATTTGATGAATGTGAATTACTTACACAAGATGAAATGAAGGAATGAGAAATTATAAAAGAAGAGGATTGTGACAGCATTGTTGTACCTGGAGTGTATAAGATCATTTGGGATGCAAGAGAAAACATCTTGGTAGACCTTTGTATTTTCCTGCAAAATAGATGGAAGTTTTTTTTAAGATAAAAAATGAAGACCTTTTTTGAAGACAATAGAATGGAGGATAAGAAAAACCCTCCCAAAAGAAATAAGAACGAAAACAAGAAAAAATATCCATGCTTTAGTACTATTGCTTGGAAGCTGAAGGAAAGCCATGAACTGCACAGCAGGGCCATTCCTGAGGCATTTGGAAGGTTAAAAATCAAGAAATGTTTTAAATATTTTTATGTGCATTGATTTCCTGGAATTTGTTTGAAATCAAAACAAGCATAAGTAATGTTTTAAAGTGCAAAACCATTCTCACCCTTGCAGTTGCCAACCACAAATCTTTGTATGTATTGTCAGCCACAGGGTCTCTGATTTTATTAATCTGAAGAAAAAAAGATGATGTACCATTGAGTGCAGTTTTATGAGTTTATAAAAATAAAAAGAAAGAAAAACACATTAGATGATGTAGGCGAAGGAGAAGAAGTCTCTCATTGATAATTAAGAAGCAAGTTGAAGATTTTCTGAAGGAAGAAGTTGACTAGCATTAAATTTTTCAACATTACGAACCTCGCCAGAATGAAGACCAAGGTGCTCTGACCATAAAGAAAGGCGAAGACTAAATGTAAATCTTCCAGCCTTCCAAGGCTCCCCGTTCATTGATGATTCCACCCAATCTTTATCTTCAATGAGTACCCCAATCTAAATCAGCAACTTTAGTATCAGAAATAACATTCATTCTTTGATTAAATGCGTATATGATCAAGTCAATCAATCACTATCCATTAGTTTTGTCCCTATAAATCAGACTATGGTTGTAACAAAATACGGGGTCTAATCAGACTATTAGAAGAAACAAATGATAAAATTCAGAGTAGTTGTTGGATAACAAATGAAATATGATGTCCATATGTAATTTTTCAAGTTCTAATACCTATACTTGTCACCATTTTACAATCCAAAATTGTGTTATAGATTCCTCAAACCGAGGTAAGTGATAATAATTAGCATCACAATTATGTAACTTACATTAGTTTGAAAGGAATGTTTCGGTCTTCACTCGGACATACTTTGCAAAACATTCACATGAAGTAATATAACAATTATGGAGCAAGATTAAATTTTCACCTCAGAGTCTCTTGATCCAAGCAAACTCCTATCATTTATATTTGAGGATCCAATCAATGCAGCTCGGTCATCTACTATCATCAGTTTACTATGTACATACACCTGCATGGAGATTTGTATTAAATTTAGCTAACTTTTTACTGAAATTGAATGATAAAATTATCAGTTTTCTAAAGAAGAAGTTAGTTAAGAGATGAACCACCATCCATTCAATAAAGGTTGAAATAGGATTGTGAGCATTCCAAATAATTTAAATGGAAAAAAAGGATTCTGATCTATTTGTTGCTTAGTTAGCCCATCCAAACACACACACACACACACACACACACACACACACACACACACATATATATATATATATAATATGTATTTATTAAGGTAACATGTGAGTTGACATAGTTCAACATTAGTTTTCGAGTGTGAAGTTGAAGGTTTAATTTACAAGATTGAGTGCAATGAGTTATCAGCCTACGTTGTGGTGTCAAATTGTATTTAGCATGCATATAGGGTCTTTAGTACAAATTATTATAATAAATTAGAGGATCATGATTAATGAATAATAAGGACGTTTGCCTCAGCCACAATGTGTTTCCTTTCAAGTGAATATATTTGGATGCAACATAAGCATTCCGAAAGTAATCAGTTTCATAATGAATAAAACTATAGAAATTAAAGAAGCAAAAGAAATATATATACACACACACACACACAATCAAAAAAGAAAAAAATATGTCATGCAAGATTACCTGACTTGTGACCACAGGACCACTATCACAAAGTCTACCATGTGTTCTGAGACCGTAAAAAGATATGTAGTCATCTGTTTTAGAACCCAATAATTCATTTAGATTATGCAATATTGAGTTCTTTCCTATGGAAATGGTTCGATACTGCCAATGAGTTATAGCTCTCACAGTTGCCGCACCACCATCATCAAGACCCCCCTATTAGTTAAGAGAATCAACTGGATAGAAGAGAAGGAATACTCCAAATAAAAACCTCTAGAATTGAAACAAAACTCCATACCTGGAAGCCAGGCAGGAGTGGCATGACAATAATAACTCTGAAACACTTCTCTTCTTTGTGTGCTTTCATAATACGCTTGTATAAAGCTTCCAGGGCAGCAGTTCTGTATGATCTCATCTCCTGAAAGGCCTGATATAAAAAACTGATTCTGCAAGTAAAAGACACATAACAATAAGAATAAAAACAATCTTGATAAAAATTAGTATTCTCTTCTTAGTTTCAAATGAATATCTCCTTTTTATAGCAACTCGATCAATTTAAGAAAGATGTTTAAATTTCAGGAAACTAACATAAAGTTCCATTAACTCCATTTCCTCAATAAAGTATTCTTTAAACCAAACTTGACATCTCACGCCTTTGCGTTGATATTCAACTTATGAGATTCTGCACATCTCCATGTTTCTAAGACAAAATATATGAGGCTGGAGGCTGACAGAGTCAGACTTTAGAAATCTGCACACAGACTAGGTAGTTCATGCCTCCCAACAGAAGGAATAAGGACTTATATATGTTATGGAGCAACAGATTGCTAGATAATAGAATACATGGATTCAAAGTCAAATGCAATGCATGATATTAATTACTACTTAAGTTCGAGTGTTGCAGGTGCTTGAGTTCTTCAAATTTGAGGATAGGGATTTTGTTCTGAGAGGACCTTCAAGATACAGCAAGTATTTGAGTTATATGGTAACTTGAATTCTGAAGAAGAATAGTTCTCCTATATCAGGTAGATCCTTTTTTCATATATAGTTTTTATACACTTGTAGAATGAGGTATAGGTCTCAAGAAAAGTTGGGGAACTGAATCCTTGAGCATTTTTTATTATATTAAGCTTGTCCTCAAAGTTAGTTATGAATGTGGTCATAGGTTTGGCCTTAATCAAGAAGAAATCATGAAAGAACATTTTGATTATAGATCTATTACTTGATAGTAAATAGGAAGTTCACTGTATATAGTTATGTTACCTCAATGTAGACAAAGTGTTCTGCTTGCTCGATGAGAGAACAATAAGCTCTATGAATGCTCTCTTCAGTTTGGCTTGTTCCAGCGGACCATTGACTGACACTTCTGATAACCTACAGACACAAGAAACGGGAGTTAATTAATCTTGATGCACACATGAAAGAATATGGAGAATATAATAATAATTATCTCAAATATCCATAACACACATCTACTCAACCACATAATATTGTTTACAAAATTGACATGGAAGTCCATCAATATGTTTGGCTTACAAATTGTACCTGTTTATCGTTCCTTAACAGGCTTGTAGTTCAAAATCGTACAGCCTAGATGGAAGCATGTAAAATTATTTCTTTCTATGATATCACAATGTTTTGGTGCTATGATATTTTCACTTTATGGAGATCCAGGAATTAATTGCACTTGTTAACAACCAATAGGAAATATCCATAAATCATAACACACACATACACACACACATATATAACTTGCATAACTTTAAAAGGTAGGGCAAACCTGACAATGACATGTGGTACGCAGACCCACTTGTACAGTTTGATCATTTGAAACCACCTGAGAGCCTTGCTCTTGTACATCCCACCAGTCCTCTGAAATTGGCAAGTCAGATTGCCCATCTGCAATATTCTTATCCATGGAATCAAGCTTATCTACAAAACCATTTGTCTGCATTTCAGGAATCAAAGGTTCAAGCTGATCAAAATGACATTGATCAGAGTCTATACCATTTAACTTTAACTTGCTATCTAGACTTTTAGAATCCAGTTGATTAGCTTCCCGAGGAAGAAGCAATGGAACATTTTCAGACGGAGATTGGGAGTAAAAGGAATCCTCGTGACTAATATCTTTCTGCTTTACTTCATTCCCCCTACTTTCAATGTCTGTTTCTTTGCTTCGCCCCATGTAGTGTGGGATGACCATGTGGTGTTGCGGCATAAGTAGTGGTATCGCTTGCTCATTTGGAGCTTTATTGTTCTGCATAAATGATAAACGAAATTAAAATTTAAAATGATTCATGGACAGGCTAGAGACAATTTAAGATCAACCTTAGCATGGTTCCATCGCTGAACGAAGTGTCTAGCAACATCTCGACATGGTGGTCCCCAAAGAGCACAATGAACATCATGCCATGGCATACGTGGATATCTTTCACGCTGCAATTCATCTCTCATAACATCTTCCCAAGAGTTCGGTTCAGATTCTCTGTCCAAACCAAAATGAAAAATAATAAATTTTCAAAGTACACTGATAATCATATTATAAAATTTATTCAGACCAAGTTGTTGGCAGACACCATGTATAACAGCATCATATGGTCTCTAATTTTTCCTAGCATGTCATTTGGGTCCATCGAGATGATTTCATCAACTTCAATCAATCTAATACATTGAATAATAATACAAAGGTTTAAGTCTTGCACAATTAAAGAAATCATAAATTACTAGGAAACTATATTACCAATATATTGTAAGCATACTTCCTATTCTGAACAAAGTTCCAACTATTGTACTTGTACTGCAAAGGTCTAACTGTCTAAAAAATCAATTCCAAGTTTCAATAATGTACATAATTATCAACTCAACTTTCAATAGAGAGAGAGAAATATAGAATTTACCTTGGATTGTAATAGTCTTTTCCAGGCCAAAGAAAAGGAGGGTAATCACCCACTTTGTGTTCAAAGGTATCATACCGACCAAAGCACAAATCAAGTCCTCCAATAAAGCAAATTTTGTGATCAACAATGACAATTTTGTCATGGTGTGACCTGCATATACCCGGAAATCATCAGTCATTGTTTCATAAGAATTCGTAAAAAGAGATCTCTGTGTTGAATTGCATGACAAAATTCTAATTTTTCACATTGTTGATGAGAAAGTTTGGTGTATTGAACTCATTGTAGCATACCATAAGTAAATGCCAGTTGATAAATGATCAGGATAACGCAACACTTTCACGTTCTCATGAATATTTACAAGTCTTCTCATGCTGTATAAACTGTTGATCTTTAAAGCAATAGCAACCTCCTTGTAGAGAAGAATGTAAATCTGCACAATAGTAAATTGATTATTTAATAGTTTTAGGGTTAGAAAAGTTATAAAGAAGTACTCAGTAATAGTGCACTGTTCCGAGATATCTATTTGATTGAAGATGTTACAAACTTAATGTCTTAGAGGATCAATTAATAATCCGTCAAATAGGAAATTATTCGAGATAAACTTATTTTTAGAAAATACAAAATTCAGCACATTGTTCTAAAAATCCACGCCTAGGTTCTTTCCCGCCCAGGCGCTAGGCACCCTTTGGCGCCCCGCCTAGGTGCTAGGCCCCCCTTGGTTCCTCGCCTAGGCGCTAGGCCCCCTGGCGTCTCACCTAGGCCCAAGGCGGTAAAAAAATTTCTCCAAGAAATTAAGCGGGCCTAGACGGGGTCTAGGCGGAGATTTTTTATTTTTATTTTAATAACTACCCAAATCAAATCTTGATATATTTATTTTTCTAATGATTTACCATATTCATAATGCAGGTTGTAGCATATTAAATCACAATAAGAAGTGAACAATATCAAGTCAAAATGGATAATTTTATTATAGTTGTAATTCTTTGAACTTGTACCAACTTCAAATTATATAAATGATGATACATTTGTAATATTTAGTTTAATTCAATATAATTCTTAAATTTATGTTTAGTTTCTTAAGTTTTAATATTGAATTAAATTTTTGAAATTTGAAATTTTATTATTTAATAGCAATCTTGTTTATGAATAAAACTAATACGTTAAAAATATGTTTGAACTTTGAACAATTGCATGTTTGTGTTTGAACTTTGACATTAACAATATGGATATGTGTTTGAACTTTAAGCAAATGTCTTTATTATCTTTATTATAGATTGTTTTGCTTTATATTATTGTTTTGTTTGGATAAATGTAAGATAAAATATTAAAATTGGCTTAAAATAAAAATCCCGCCTAAGCCCCCTAGGCGCTAGGCCACCCTCGGCCACCCGCCTCCTGCCTCCCGCCTAGCGCTTTTTAGAACATTGATTCAGCATGAAAGTGCTAGAAAAAGCATTATAAGTGAGCAAAGTAAGAGTTACATGAAAGTTGCAGAAATTGTAGGTCATGTATGTTAAAGAAATCAATCTACAGCACATTCAACTAGTAACAAGAAATGGACATTATTAAATACAATTCAAGGAGCAAAATTATGACTGTAATGCATACAGTTCTTTGTCAGTCATTCCAAATAATAACAAGGGGCATAACAATTAGAAGGCAAGAGCTACTATTTGTACAATGTTTGACTTAATGCAGCCATGCAGGAATACAAGTATGTCAACATATCCGATTTTATTACAGCAGACATAAATGAGGCTAGAAGTTCTGTTTCCTACATAATGCTCTAACAATCTGGGTTCTGATAACTAAACAGTCAGGTTATAATTTCTATCAGCTCTCACAATTTGACTTTTAGAAAAATAAATAAATAACTGGACATAAAAATTCCTAGAATCTAAAGTTCAATAAACAATCACTTCAACAAATATAGATAGGTCATGGAATTATTGTAGAGTAAAATAAAATATATATATATATATATATATATATATAAATTCATTTTTCACTATCCTAACCTGGACCCCTTGTTTAGCTTTAGCTTCAAGTAAAGCATCAAGTCGAGAGGAGGCATGAGTGTGATATGGACGTCTCAGGTACAATTCTGGGCAAACCCACCATCCGGTAATGTATATCTGCATGCAATAAACTAATAGTAGTGTTTCAAATGTCAAATGTTTGAATAATCAAAATTCAGCTTGTGATATGGCAACTTGAGAATTTGAACCTCCGAATTTGCATTCTCTATTGCAGATGCAATTGCTTCAAATGCCACTTTTCCATCCACAAACCATTGAGCTTGACTTCCGTCTTCAGTCAAACCCCTTGAAGGAGCAAAAGAATCAAAGCGATGAGGACGACACCAACCTTCAGGAAGTCTTACACCGACATCATTAATTGCAGATACCCAGTCTTTGATTTTAGCATAACTTGTAGCTCTTAACTTCAGTCTCCGGTTTCCACAAGAAACCTTTTGAGCAATCCAGATATTAAGAAAGAAATAAATGAACTAATACAAATTAAAATTTTATCTAGACAATACTAGCGTTATAATTTCAAATTTCTACATCAATTGTATTTCAGTCCAAGGCAATCCAGAGGAGAAATAAATGCCTAGTTTTTGATTTCGTAATTAGTGTCACCTTTCTATGTCAACAACTGAAAATAAATAATCTTTTGAAACTATGTTTTCCTTTCTCTCATTTCATTTTAAATACATCAGAAAATATAGCGGAGAATGGTAGACTACAAACTACTAACCTGGAATGCATAACGCAGTGGATTGCGTTCCTTTATCTCATCTGCCAGATAAACTTGATCCTTTCCATTACCATTTGAAGTAGGTAGCATGTCAAAAAGCATAATGTCTAGAAGTTTAACATCAAAAGGATCCTTCAGTAATGCCATGAAGCCAGGTTTCAGGACAGCCCAAACCTATGTGCAATATAAATTTGATCATGTATTCATGTTGGAAAACAAAGGTAAAAGGCTTAAGACAGAGACCAGTGGAATACAAATGTATCTTGATGGTACTAGAGTAAGGGAATTGTAAGAGCCACGACAAAGGGCATTTGTGTATCTTACAATAACTTAAATCTGTAGTTGTTTAGGGAATGCCACAACAAAGTGCAGATACAGGATTTCTCTGCGTGAGTTGGGGGGGGAGAGAGAGATAATATGTGATAAAATAATAATGCACTTTCAGGCCCTTTGTGCTAGCTTTTAAAATTATACTTGTGAAAAACTTTTCCCAAAAGTCATGGGTGAATTTTCTCTTCTTAAAGATAAGTAGATCCAGCACCACCACAGTTTAACAACCACAGATGTTGAGTGCAAATCTATCCAGGTACTTGTAAAATTTAGTTGAACAACCGAGCTATTCACATAGATTAATTAGGATAGTCTTGAAATCAGACTTTAGTGTCAGGCTTATGCAGAAGGACAATTAAACCATGCGAGGAAATTCAAATTTTCAGCTGTTTGCAATAATGGAAACTCTAAAAATACCAATAAATGTTAAGAAGAGGAGATTTATAAAGTTTGGATGACCATATGCACCAAGGTGTTACAACATGCCTAGATTGATATTCTTATTATGTAAAACTTTCACGAGAATAACAATGAAAATTCTTAGGAACTGTGCAATGTGAAACTTCTCCCTGTTATTCAAATACTAGGTAAACTATAACTGTCAGAAAATTTTTGTGCAGATGCTCTGCTACTTCTGCTGTCAGATGCTCTGCATCTGTGGTTTCTGCTTAACTGCTACATTATTGTCACTGAATAATAACGTGCAACAGTTATAAACTTATAAATAATCCATTGTGATATGCTTCTGCTATGGTGAAACTCACTAAAGATTATCAAATTTATTGTACCAATCACCTGTCATCTCACTACAAACATATACCAAGATTTTATTGGAGAAAGAAATATGTTAATAATGTATTGAGTTGCTAATTAAAGCACATTTTAGCAAAAACAGTAAACTAATACTTGACAACCCCACATGTGAGAAGATCACAACTTATAAGTAAAAAAAATTGAAAAGCTTATCAGTATGCCTTAATTATAATTGGTAAAGTGAGCATGAGAAATGTCAAGGCACAGAATAGGATCTCTAAGTTAGGAATATATCTTAAAGGCAGGTATTAATGTTTTTCTAATAAGGAATATATCATTTCAATAGAATATCTTCCATTAGGAATTCTGCTTTCTGGAAGACAAGAAAGGTATCACCTACAAAATACACTAATGAACACATACCTTGCATCTGCTTTCCAATGCAGGAAAAAATATCAAATGTTATTCCGGTAATGCTTACCTTTTGCCAGTTGTTGTTACAACAACCAGACCACCAACATATACAAGCTCTTGTTTCTGCATCAGCCCTTGAAATTTTTGGAAGGTGCTTGACCGTTACATAATCTTCTTTCAACTTTGAACCATAGTCTTGTGAAAAGGATAACTTAGAGACCTCCAGAAACTTGCAGACCTATCAACGAAACATATTTTTGAATGCAATGAAAACAAAACTTTAAATAAACCGGGAAAAAAACAAGAAATAAGAAAAAGATCAAACTGCAAATCTTAAGTAATTATATCAGGAGTTGTCAGCAAAATACAACAATTGATTCAAAGGAACGCCCATAGAGAAGCCACAGAGGTAATACCACTTTTAGCAAGGAAAATAAAAAATGTCATTTTATATTTATGCAGTATAATCTTGACCTGATGTATTGATAATAAGGGTGTTGATCCCAATACCAGTCATTATATGTATATCGAAAAGGTAACTTCATATAGAATATTAGATTTCTACGAAAATGATAATAATTAGAGAATTTCAAATATAAACTAGAAATATATTCAGCATAATACTACTTCATATTTCAATCGATGTCTTTAAGATAAAGTTAATCCTTCAATACTGACTTAGGATGAGATATACTCACTTCTAGATTCAAAAGCATGGTATAATATACAGAGAGTCGGGAATGCAAGTGCATATACTTGATCCAATTTGGCATGCAGAAGGTAGTTTATTTTTAATTCCTAGTTTCACCTCCTTTTTTCACAACTTATTGACTCTAATTAGTTGTTTGGACAACCTAATATATGTTTGTATCTACCTCTCGAGAATTTACGATATCCATGTTTCCCAGAAAGTGATTAAGATACCCTTGCATTGCAACTTTTGCTTTGTCTGCAATTGTCTGCTGCCTACCAAGTGATGGGCGAATGATTGGCAGAGCAGCTCTGGATGGAACATTTCTGCATAATAAACCAATCTTTGAGAACCATAAGTATTTCCAAAACTCTCTTTTTGGCAGTTAGAATGGTCAAATAGGAAATACTGTACTAGCAATTACGTATGCTTGGAACTTTCTTCTGTATATATAGGAACTGCTCCATCTTCAGGTTCATCATCATCATGCACAATGGCCGTCTGATCTCCTATTCCCATGTTTTGAAGCCACTCTTTAACCTTACACCAGAAAACATAAAGTAATATATCTGAATAAGAAAATGTTCCAAAAAATTTACTCCCACCGTTCCACAAAAAGATTCCCATTTGCAAACATTAAGGATGTATTTTTGTTCCAAGTTTACCCCTAAAATTAATAAATCTTAAGTTATGGCATGATAATGAAATCTTGATGACATTTTGTCATTTTATACCACCATCAATAAAAAGATGACTCTTCTATAGAACAAAAAAATTGGCAAATGGGACACTTTTCGTGGAACTGAGGGAATATATAAATAAAGATCTAAATGAAACAAAAAATTTAAAATGGTTAAACACATCTTTTTTATAGAAAAGAAATTTTTATTAGAAGAATAAAATGAAACCTGCTCTTGTTTCCCATGGAATTCCTCAACTATGGCTCTCTTTTTCAAAGCAAAGTGTAAATAGATAACTTGTGAAGCCTTCTTCAATAAGCGCCACTTAAACTGTGAAATAGAGACGTGGTCAGAATTATACAATTGACATGTTGTTGTTGCAGAAAAAAAGAGGATTTACATAAGTCCCTTCCCCAGCCACCCCAAACAAAAAAAATAAAAAGTCCAAACTCAGAAAATGTTTTTTGGGACAATGCTAGATGAAGGTTAACCTTACCACTAGAAAACTAGAACAAAGAGGAGTTCAAGTTTCCAACATTACAAACATTAATTTATCGACCACTAGGAGCAAGTGAATTTAAGTCAGAGAAAAACATACAATCTAACCAACAAGGTAAATATCTAACCACAAACATAAAGTACAAGTAAGCTAAAAATCAGAAGAAAATAAAGAATTAGACTAAGTAGATCCCTTGGGTTGCAAGCGGCAACCAACTTCATGTACGTGCTTACAGCTTCTTACAAAGCTTTAAGTTTCTTGTTAATGGTCCATATATTGAATAAGAAAGTACAAAAAATCCTAAAGTTTTTATTTTTACATGACGAAGTCCTATATCTCAAAGAGATATCAAAAAGTAACTTGTTTTTTGGGACAACGCTAGATGAAGATTAACCTTACCACTAGAAAACTAGAACAAAGAGGAGTTCAAGTTTCCAATTAATTTACCGACCACTAGGAGCAAGTGTTAAGTCAAAGAAAAACATACAATCTAACCAGCAAGGTAAATATCTAACCACAAACATAAAGAACAAGTAAGCTAATAATCATCAGAAAATAAAGAATTAGACTAAGTAGATCCCTTGGGTTTAAAGCTGATGACCAACTTCATGTACTTGCTTACGACTTCTTGCAAAGTTTTAAGTTTCTCATTAATGGCCCATATATTGAATAAGAAAGTACAAAAAATCCTTAAGTTTCCATTTTTACATAACGAAGTCCTATATATATATATCTCAAAGAGATGTCAAAACTAACTTGTTTTTTGGGACAACGCTAGATGAAGATTAACCTTACCTTTTCTAGAACAAAGAGGAGTTTAAGTTTCCAACATTACAAACATTAATTTACCGACCACTAGAAGCAAGTGAATTTAAGTCAGAGAAAAACATACAATCTAACCATAAAATTAAATATCTAACCACAAACATAAAGAACAAGTAAGCTAATAATCAAAAGAAAATAAAGAATTAGACTAAGTAGATCCCTTGGGTTGCAATGACCCAACTTCATGTCTGCGACTTACGACTTCTTTACAAAGCTTTAAGTTTCTCGTTAATGGTCTATATATTGAATAAGAAAGTACAAAAATCCCCCCCATAATCTTCTTACTTGTTTTTCCCCCACTTTCTAAATATTTCTTAGTATGAGTGCTTCTTTGAGTGTGCAAGGATTGTTCATGTGAGTCTTTTCTCTAAAGTATAGTTTACGCAAACACCCACACACATTACACAATATTTACAACTCTTCCTTTAGAAGATTCATTTTGAAAAGCTTCCTCTAGAAGATTGTTTTGAAATGCTATTTTATTCATTCAAAAAAAAAATATTTTGAAAGTTTATTCTTCTCCATTTTGTACACTACACAAATTATTTTACAAATACTATCAACATATTTATGGCAATTTTACAAGATACAAATTAGTGTATACCATAAAACTTATATAAGGAAATTACTAATTAAATCATAAATATACATTTAGGTTGATCTATTATATAGGAAATCTAGTCACGTGCTAAGGCAAGGGATATCATTTTCTTTCGTACTCCTAAATTTAAACTTTCTATGGTAAGAAATCATTATTCGTTTCTACAATCCTTAACATTAAACGATGAAAATTTCTGAAATAACAATTCCTTAAAATTTCTTTAATAGTTTGCGCTTATAATATCTTTTGACCTAAACCTTCCTGTTGAATTGTAACCGTTGTATTTGAACTGAACCTTTGGACTATGAACATTTTGGACTTTGAACTTTACAATTGGACTATGAACGTTTTGACTTGAACTTTCTATTTGAATTGTAAACATTTTAGACTGTTAAATATTCCTTGTACCGTGAACCTTACCGTTGAACTTCATATCTATGAATCTTGGACAATACCCATGGACTTGAACTCATTCCGATATTCTGGACATCATGTTGACAATTTGGACATTATTGGACTATGAACAAATTAAATTATTCAGCATAAATAAATTGCAGATCTCCAATATTCATTTAATGTTTTATTATTCATATTATTTATGTTTATTCTTTGTTGTTTGTACTAACCATCAGGAGTCGAGTTGTTGTGAATGTATTTGGCCTGGATGCAAAGCAATATGGTTGTTGAGTGTTTTTAGTCTGTGTGGCAAAGACACGTGGCGAAAATTTTCTTTGGCCTGGGTGCAAAGAAGAATTGTTGTTTGGCATGACCATGACCATTGGTGTTACAGTTGATGGAATCTTGATGTTGAATTTTAAATTGAGAAGAAAGTAGACATTATTGTCTATTTGACTCTCCTAATGGATTTCTCATTCCGCTGCAATTATTTGTTAAAAACTTATGTTGTTTAATATTTTTTAAATCTCTGATTTATCACTGTTGAAGGCTAAAAGATAATTTTATTCTTTTGTTATCATAGTCATGATATTCCTTATTGGACTATTTGAACTTACCCTTTTGTTTTTAATTCTTTTCAAGAAATGAGAATGTAACTGAGGCTAGCGGGAGAGCATGGGAATGGAGTGACGGTCTGATTTAGTAGTTGTGGTGGTCCTCACTAAGTTGTAAAATAGTGTGCAAATAATTATAGTGAGAACTTGGTGTGTGTACTGTCGTACTACACACGGCATTGTAATAAATATAATTAGGGAAATTTATGTATGTTGTTTTGTATTTTGACGACTCAAATTGGGTTATATAGGCCCGAGTTTGGGGGGCGTCACAATGTAACTGTAGATAAATTGTTTGTTATACGAGTCAAAGAGGATTATTGCAGATTGTATATGGTTGAGTTCTGTGGTATACCCGTGTTTCTGTTTTTTTCCCATGAATAGTTTATCAACTACTAATTTTGGTTAATGGTTATCTTTCTTTCCCATTGCTCTGGGAAGGGTGGCATTGTCGGATTTTTAGAGGTCTTCTGGCTTTTCTTTATTAGCACTTTAGTTTTGTTCTACTTGGTTTTTCTTGGAGGACTCTTTGTCGGATTTGTCCTTCCTCTATGTAAGTCTTCTATTTTCTAAATATATAATTCTCTTATCCAAAAAAAAACACAAAGCAAATAACTGAGCATGTACTCCAGTACTAACTTCAACACTAACTAAAATAGAAATATTGTACAATTATATCCCCTCATAATAATACTAGAAATTCCCCAGTATAACAATCTGTCCATATATCTGTTATTACCTGTCCATATACTGCTATAGATGATTCAAAACAATGCGGAACATTGGAGTAGAGAAGTTGACTATGTAATGAAAAAGTTTCAAACCAAGGAGTGGAGATAAGGGAGAAGAATGGCTAAAAATTACAAGAAAGAAATCTTGGGATTATTCAGCAGGAACAGATACATTGGATAGGATTATTGAAAGATATTTAGTAATTATTAAAAGCCAAGATATGTTCTAGGAAGAAACTTCCTAGAAAATATGATGATTGGATTATTTGGCAATTTAGAGGATCCAATAATAGAATGTCACTATAGATAAATTGTCGATTGGTGATGAGGAATCATAGAGGACAGGATTAGTGCAGATTGTAACGGTTGAGTTTTGGGGGTTGCCCCTCCTGCTTTCTGTTTCTTGTTTATTGTTAATATAGGTAACACCGTAACACAGTTTACCAGAAAAAAGTCTACTATACCAGATAACTGATTTTGGTTTTACAAGATTATCTGTTTGGCTTGTTAAGATGGAACATTAAGATTTAAAGGTGCAGAAAAATGAAACCAGAGATGAAGAACATCCTGAAGGATCAACTCACATAGGATAGAAGACTTTATTGGAGACTAACCATTACAGAAGAACCAAAATCTACAAACTGATTAACCGCATTGAATTTTTTCCACAAATATTTCCAATATAGATGGGAAAAAATTCCAGAAATATCCTTCAGTAACACGATATATATCTGCAATTAAATGTGTCCACATATGTAACCCATTAGCCACACGAATCAATTACTTTGATCAAGTTTAGCATATGTACAAAATAAAGATAAGTTTACCATGGAATATAGATTTCAAATTTAGCAACTACTATAAGGAATTTCATGAAGTAATTAATAAATAGGTAATAACCAAAAATTAGAACCCAAAGAAGCAAATAATGCAGAGCTATGTGCAAGTTGAGCTCTGAGCACGGTTGGCTTCTCCTGATTATCCTTTAGTTTGTTTAGTTCCACTTTGTTTTTCTTGGAGGGCTCCCCGTCCTCCCTTTTATCTAATAATTTTTTTTTTATAAAATTAAGGGGGTGGGGAAATAATTGCAAACGTGCTAACTTGGACACTAACTAAAATATAATTATTATACAATCATATCCCCTCATATATAAAATTACAAGAAAATCCCTATTTATAAGGAATCTGATTAATTAATTACAATCAGAGATCACAAAAGAACTCAGAACCATATGGGTTCATGCAGAATTAGAAGACAATAGTTCGTGTCATATTTGGCTCCAATGTTGGATCCATTGACCCATTGCTGGAGTTGAAGCATAGAAACATACTTATCTCGACTCATCACCCTCTTACACATATCTTTGATGACATTAGTAAGATAATGCAACAACCCACTAGCCGGGAAAAAAAAAAACAGAAAATGTGCCCTTCCAGGCCAATTTGTCATGTTCATGGAATCATAAATCTATTACAAGGAAAACTACACAATTATGTAGCTTTACTAGTTTATTACTCTATTATAGAACTTATTTTTTAAAGGTAGCAAGTGGGCCATGCTTTCTATAAATATTCTCCTCTATATATGGTTGTCATTATCATGCACAACTGAATATGAGTTTCACATTATTATATACTCCACCACCAGCAGCCACTCATCTAGCATAAATTAATGATTTCTACCAAAACACATACAAAGGACCAAATAACAAGGACATTTAGCAAAAATTAATAACAGAACAAGCACATTTTGAATAGAGTACATTATATTACACTATACTTGAGTTTAATTAAGTTCCCTAAAAACAAAAACCAATACTTACATTTTGGTTATTATATTTGAAAATTAAAAAATAATACTCCCTCTGTTTTAAAATTAGGGATATATTTTCGTTTTTAGTCAATTTCAAAATTAGAAATACATTTCGTTTTAGATTATAAAACAACATAATTATCTTTTTACTATCATCTCTAACATCACATAACTATTACTAAATTCTTAACTAATATCAAGGATATGTTAAAAACATAAAATTATCTTTAAAAATAGTCGTCGTATCCTTAATAGTCTTCGTTTCAAGAAAGTATCTCTAATTTTTGAATGAAGGGAGTATAAGTTTAAACAATTTATATCTAATGTACTCTTCATCACCCCATCTTCAACATTCAACAATTTTACCAAGATCATTTTCTACTTCAAATTTCTTATTGCAGTAAAAAACAATAACCGCCATACTTTGTGTGTTGAATTTTATTTATGAAAAATTGGGTAAACATGAGTACATGACACATTTCTACGAAGTTGAGATATTAATTTTTTTTAATCAAACTTATCCGTTAGAATTAGCATTTCAAATGGAGTCCTGCTAAATTTACAAATAACTTTACAAAAATTAATTTACATAGTCAAAGTTTAATTAGTGGATTAGTTCAGTAACCAACCAAAATAACACATATCATTTTTGTGTGTGTATATATATATATATATATATATATATATATATATATATATATATATATATATATATATATATATATATATATATATTTACAATTGTTTATTCACCCAGCATTTCATTTAAAAATAGAAATCTATTTCTAATTTTGAAATGGATAAAAATGAAAAACGTATTCTAATTTAGGGATTAAACTACAACCATATGTATATAGATATACATATATAGATAGAGAGAGAACGAAAGAAAGAAAGAGAACTAACGTTTTTGTATTGGAGCTCAATAGTGTAGGAGAGAAGTAATGGGCTAAAATCACTGGCGTCTGGCTTGGACACAGATACGATTGTAGCCTTAGGCAATTCATCGAATATTCTAGTAGCTTCTCGGAATGAGTGAGATGATGACAATGCCGGCGGCTGAATTTGACAATCTCCGCCGGTGAGAAGCTTTTCCGATGACATTTAAAGCCACCAGAAATCACTCCTTCTTCACTTGGTAGAATTTTAGGCCTCTTCAATGGCCTTTTCTTTATCTCTCAAGTCTTAATATAGAAGAAGGAAGAAAAATTAAGAAAGAATAACTTAGCAAAAAAACACTAAGAAAAAATATACTCCAGAAGTTTTGTTTTAATGGGGATGCGAAGGTTAAATATAGTTGAAGGACGAAAATGGTGGCGCGGTGATTATTATTGTCACCGGTGGCTTAATGAATTTTTCTATGCAGCTGGTTTTGATGGTGAAATATGTGATCAAAAAGAAGTTTGATTGTATAGACATGTGTGCAGTCTTAGGTAAGATTGAGGCAATTGCGTATTTGAATTCTCTGGGCTGAGTTTGTTTGCAAACAATGATTTGTATTAATTTATCATGGACCAGCTTATCACTTGATTAATAAAAAATTATTATTTAAATCTTTTGTAAGTACGACCGATCAGCCTTTATTTGGGGGTGATTGTTTAGGACTTAATAGATAGATGGTTGAATTGATTAGTCATTCAGTATTTGTTTTAAAAAAAAAGATTGTCTGGATAGCTGAATCGATTAATCATTAAGATGATTTGGGTCGAATGATGTAGTGACATTTTTTTGACTAAATGGGTTGAATAAATTTTTTTTTAACAATATTAACTATTATATTAAGTAATATTAATTTATAATAATTTTGAATTTTTTTAGAGAGGTAAAATAATAAAAATCTATTATTCAGATGTTTCAAACATGTCAATTATTAAATAAATTTTTTCATTCAAATTCAACTCATTCACATTCAGATTCAGAATAATTCAATTTTTATCAAACACCCCATTAGAAAAGGATTCACAAACAATTCTCACGTAAATAAAAAAAAAACACATTTCACATGTTTATTGTGACGCCCCCAAAATAGGTCCAATCCATCCAACCTATTCTGAGTCGTCAAATATATGGTACAAAAAATAACTACAACTTTATTACTACAATTGTCGTGCAAAATACAACAACACATATACTGTGAGTTTTAATAACAACTGTGACTCATGTCCTAACTATGGACAATACCTCACAGTGATACCTTACATAAAGGTACAATCTAGAACTGTTTTAGAAATTAAAATCTGTGGGAAGTACTCAAAGAAACCTTCGTACATAGGAGGTCATGAATCTAAGTTATGATAGATATCATATGTCCAGAGAATTATCCTTGGTTGATCCAATAGACCCCAAAAGAAAAACGAGAAGATTACTATCACGTTCCTTCCGATGGTGAGTCTTCTTCGACATATAACTATCTCCACCGTCTGCGATTGAACATTATGTTTCAACCCAACTCAAGATCATATAGGTAGTGCTCGTGAGATATACTCAAAGAAGTGGATGTGCACAACCCTTTCTTATGATAACACGAGATTGTATGTCATTAGACATCTTGTATGATAGTGGCAAAACACCCTTCCAAAGTTGGGTTCACCTCACCCTATTGTTGTTCACCAAAATCAATTATTAAGTGACGTATAATATACGACACACACATCTTAGGTCTTCAATACAATTATATATTGTATGTCATGTCGTTTTATAATGTGTTGAGAAACTTTGATAGTCTCGGTTCCCCTGTTAACCCCGCTCGACCTAGCTACACTTTTATTACCTGAAAGGAATTGTAAAGCAAAAGGGGTGAGCACAACTAGCCTAGTAAAGAATATCATAACTAAAGATAATTAAATTATCAATAGCCTTCATCAGTAATAAATCAGAGATTTAGAACATATGGTAAATGATAAAACTTTTCAACCATAGTTGCAGCGGAACGAGCAATCCATTAGAATAATCAAATAGACCATAAAGTCTATTATCTTCTCCATGTTAAAAGTCCAACAACAATGCTTTAACCCTGTAACATTATTCAACAACTCCTGTCCACAATCATATGAATAACTCATAATCATATTTGTGGTTTCAAATTCCTTTTCTCATCCAAGACGAAGATAATTTTCATCAAAGATCATGGTTATACCAAATCACAGTTCCTGTTCATAATCATACTAATAAATTCGTCTTTGCACTACGGGCCAAAGATATTCAACAACAGGACATCTTTGCACTACGGACCAAAGATATTTAACAACAGGTCATCTTTGCACTACAGACCAAAGATATTCAACAACAGGTTATCTTTGCACTACAGGCCAAAGATATTCAACAACAATTCATCTTTGCACTACAGGCCAAAGATATTAATATCTCAAAAAAATACATAATCATTTCAGAATTTATATAAACCATAATTATAACCATGTTAATCAATTCACCTTTGCACTTAAGCTAAAAATATTCAATTGTAAATTCAATGGTCATGATCATACCAGTCAACGATTCAACTTTGCACTACTGGCCAAAGAGAATCCATAGTCACGATCATATCAATAATCTACTCATCTTTACACTTAAGTCAAAGAGAAATTTCATCACCAGAATTATAAAAATATTTTATATGATAATAAAAAATAATATAATCAACAACCGCATTTAATTTCAAAAGTAAGATTCATAAATCAATGATTTCATAACACCTTAATCCAAAATGTTATAAATCACTTAATAATCTCATAATCTAATATTATTAATACTACCACAATATTTTAATCATTTTTTAAACTTATAAATAATTTATTTTAATTGTTTACACTTTACTAATTAATGCATTTAATCATACTAAAATGTCAAACTCATAAGATTTCATCACCAATAACCAACAACCTTATCAAAAATCTGCATATACCATATATAGGATTTCCAAGCCATAAAATCCTATTTTTTAATTTTGTTACTTCACATAACATATTTAATTTATTTATTCATAACTAGTCCATTTTCATGAAAAATACCAAATCAGTTCAAAAAATATTTCTTTTCTGGGATTTAGCATAATATAGTCCCATATTGAACATATATTTTTCTCGGAATTTTTAAAATTCATTTACTATTTTTCACATGGCCAAAACTGTCAAATATTTAGACATTTATCATAAATTGTACTTTTGTCCAAAAATTCCAAAATTTACAGAATATACTGATGTTATATAGATGTACTCCCAATAAAAATTTCACCAATTTTGGAGTTAACCACAAGGAGTTATAAGGGTTTACTTTTAAAATAATCTTTTCTCATAAAATCCATAACTCCTAATCTATAAAACCAAAAATCACCATTTTTGGACACAATCAATAAAACTCATCAAATTATCATTTCAAATTTTTTCAGAATTTTTGAAGGTCGAAAAAATTACGAAACATGAAAAACATAACAACCCTTAAAATCCCTTACCTCGAAAAAGAAAGCAGATTATTTACGGCCAAGAATGTAAAGTGAAGGAACCTTACCTTTGAATAGAAACTCTCAAAGTATCTAAATACTCATAAAATACGCTTGATAATATAGAGAGAGAAAGAGAGAAGGCTTATGTTTCTGGTGTGATTTTTAATTCTAACTCAGCCCTCTATTTATAGAAAAATGTTAGCATGCCGAAGCAGACTTGACCTGCTACCTGATGACTTTACCTGCTACTATTGCCACTCACCACATTTGAATTAGAATTTCAGCATATTTCTTCACCAACCATAGGTGGGGCCCACGCATTCTAGAATTTTTCACCAAAATGATAAATTCCAAAACTTCAACAATTTCTGAACCAGTCACCTCTTAAAATTCATAACAATTTATACATTCATTTTTAACGGTTCAAAATTTATGGACATATACTCAACTTATATATGTATAACATATCCAAAAATCACAACAATCCAACGGTCGGATTAAAAATTATAACTCACGTAATATATCACAAGAACACTGGTTTGATTTTTAATATATTCTTTCCGACAAAAAACTGATAAAACACCTCAACATTAATTCTTTCATTTATAACCACATAAAATAAATAAATCCATCATTTATGAAATAAATATTTCCTTATCATATAAATCAATAATTAATTATTCACAAATAATATTATAGAATTATGACAACCAGACCGTTTCCAAGAAAGAGGGGGCTTTCCGATAAGGATTTCTCCTTACTGGCGCGCAATTAGGTGACCAAACCTCTTCTTGACAGAACTTTCTAGACATTGTCAATAATGCTATCTAATAATATTATTCAAATAATATGAATTATTGATCTGATAATGAGAAATACTGTGCAGTGACAATTATTGAAACAACAATAATATAAACCATCAACGCAACAATTATTGAAATAATAAAATAAAATATTGAGCGATTGATTCTCTGTAATAATTATTGATTAGTGCTTTCTTACGTAAGAATCAATAATTCAAAAATACTGTAATATCTGCAGTGCTTTCTTGTGCAACCACGCATATTATCGTATTTTAACCACTGTGTATTTCAATAGTGTTACTCAGAATAACTACTGTAGATTATTTATAAAGACTCAAATTTGTCATTTTCTTCATCCGACAGTTATTCTGTTATGGGGCCCACAAATGACTGCGCCATCGTACAAATATTCCCCGATAACAAGAATATTCCACGACAGAATGAATATTCCCCGACAGAAATGAGTATTTTATAACCACTTGCGTATTTTAAAAATTTTATATATATCACCCTTAATTTTACTTTTTATCAATTTAACCATTTACTAAATAGAAAAATTGAATACTTTTATTTCATAAAATTCGGGGGTCTTACATTTATCACATGATTAATTCGTATTTCCTTCGTCCTTGAATATATGTCGTTTTATAATTTTACATAAGTATTAAAGAAATAATTATATAACATTAAATATAATATCAATTATCTATATTATTTTTGTATTAGAAAAAGAGGATGTTATTTATTAAACAGAAAATAGTGAGAAAACCAAAATTATATTTAATAATTGGAGTAATATTAAAAGCTAAACAATATTTAATTGAAATTCTAAAATGACAAATGTTAAGAAACAAAAACAGTTCTCTAAAACGACATTTAAAAAAGGATGGAGAGAATATTTTTTTTAATTTTTTTTTTTGAGAATCAATTTTATACAGATTGGATTGACCGTAAACTAGTATTTTTCCAACACCCAATAAGAATCAGACCGACTTTGTATTTTTAGTGAAAATCAAGGAGTTTTAATTCTTTTTACAAATTATATAATATTATTTACCATGGTAAAGTCCATTTAATAATAAAAAAATTCTATGTGAACATAAAAATTAGACAAAAAACGATACATAAATTTGTTCTTAAATTACTAGAAGAAAAAAAGTTGTCAAAATTCATATCACAAACTTTTGTATAATAATAATTATTATTTTTCTACTTTGTTAAAAACACTTTTATAGCTTTATAATTTTATAACTTTATAATTATATATTATTTTAACTTTTTATAGAACATTTTAATTAAAACTAAATTTAAAAATAAGTAAGCTCATGGTATTGCCTGCAAAAAAGCTAGGGTTAACTCACTTTCCTCGTCAAAATTAAGGTGGTTGTGCATAGGTTTGAGATGAAATTTAAAATTTGAATTATCATATAGAAAACTGATAAATGCACGTGTGCAGTGTAAACCGTGAATAATTAAAACTTCTAAGATATTTTTATGTAATATAAGTAATAAATAATAACATTAATATCAAAATATATATTATTTAAATAATAACATAAAATAAGAATTAAGCAATCTTTTGATCCTTTTATCTGTTATGCATCAAATATCTTATTTTAAACTTGATCTGATTAACTTCATGATAAGTTGGTTAATTGACCAATACAATACTGACACGCAAAGAGATATCACCTTCCGATCTGCATGTCGAAACTGTATTGATCAAATAACCAAGTTAATTTCATGTTAACCACTCCTGCAATAAATTCTTTTATTAATATTATTTTATTGAGTACTAGTAATTGCATGTGCTTGACGGCACAGTGTAACGAATTTTTCCTTCTCTCTTTGTTTCAATATTTTGAAAATTAAAATGAATCTGAACCGTTCATATACTTTCCCGCCTAAATCAATTAAAATAAATCTAAATCGTTTTTGTATTTTCTCGCCCAAAATTCAAATTGGGTTCTCTCTCATCATTATCATTATTATTATTATTATTATTATTATTATAGATTCTTTGAGAGGTTGAAATTTGAACACTGTCAAGTGCCAACTCTCGGTCAACGCACGAGGAGAACCTTATTTACAAAATTTCGGTGAAAAATCCAATAATTTGAAGGGTATGGTGGTAATTTGGGGCAGGGTCCATGGAATCACAATTTTAGCTGCATGGCATATCCTATGATGAGAATAAGTCTTAGAATATTCATATTTGTGTGCTCACAAATGAGAATATGCTTTGAAAAGCATATGATTGATACCTTTTTATTCTACTTATTATGCAAATTGACATGCTTATGGTTATCACTTTAGGGGATAATGAAATAGATTAATTAATCTAAAACCATAAGAAGTAGCATAATTTATTGTCCTTATAATTAATTAATTGAGTTGAGAGCTTAAACTTTAGCACCTTTGGATTATCTTTGACTTGACAATTTAATTAATTAACTGTTGAATTAACTCATATTAACTGAAATTAAATGAGTAGGTTAACTATTTTTATTTATTTAAATTGAGTAAAATTTGAACCCATATTTCTAAAAAGAAATGTAAACCCAAATCGATTAACCGTTTTCCAAATCCAAATTGAAAGTTGTTTCCTAATATGCTCTTCGTTGCATCTTCGACCCATAGTTACATATTTTGTATCTCTTTCTCCATTAGAGGATTTTGTATCAGAGCTTTTTCTGGTGATATTGAATTGATCTTCCTTCATGACTCTTCAATCAATAACATTCTTCTTTTGATGATCTTCCTTTGTGACTCTTCAATAAAGTATGGCTGTTAATTAATCGCACTCTTAGCGTCCAAATCGGCGTTGATTTAGTGTTGGTTTTACAGTAAGTTCGAAGCTCTGCTCTCTAGTTTATTTCGCCCTTTTCATTTCAGCTTTTATTGTCCTTTTGCAATTCGTCTTTTATCAAGTTTTATCTTGAGTTTCTCTTATCTCTTCTTAAAGTTGCAAACAATTATATGCTTTTAACTTAATATTTGTAATGGACTCTTAGTTTGAACTAAGACCCCCAAAAGCACTAATCCTTAGTTCAGACTAAAAGCCCACTACGGATATTAAGTTAAAAGCATATAAGCATAGTTTAATTTAATGCTTTATAAGCATTGAGAATAGTTTAATTTACTGGTGCTATTCAAGGGAAGGCTTTATAAGCATATCGGTTTCGCGTCGCAAAGTCGCACTGATGTATTAATCTTTAATCGCAGTTCAGTTTTTATGTTGCTATCACTGGAGAAACCAAAAGCAAGCTTATATATCTTTATTGTCTGTAAAAGATTCAACATTAAAATCTTCTACTCATTGTGTTATTATAATATTATCAAAAAGTTTTCCTTGTTTTTTCCCATGGATAATCATAGATTTAAAAAAAAAAGACATTCACATGAAATATGTCTCTATATATGTGCATTGCAAAGCATGATACGCTTACATATATGAGGCGTATAATTACTTTGACATCATCTTTGTAAACTTGAAGCACATGGAGCAAAGTAAGCCAATCTCACTGGGCTTGAGCTAATTGGAGCTCCAATTTCGACATTGAGTGTGAACTTTGGCAAGGGAAGCCATATAATCATCAGACCTGAGAGGAAAAATGAGTCCAAAACTCTCAATGTATTTAATTTAGTTACTCGACTATATGGGTTTTAATTGGACCAACCTTAGTCCATAAGGGGATTGACATGCATTCACTATATGAAGCTTGGCACCATCAGGTTTACTCTGCTAGGATGAATATTATAAGAAGTAAGTACATATGACATTAGCGAATAATGGTTTTAGTTCCCTACTTAATTGCATGTCGTATAAAATTGCCACTTTTTATTTAAGTTTTTGTCCTTCAACTTTGGCACCAAGTTCATATGTAACCAAGAGATCTACATGATACTCCCAACTGCGAAAATACTAATTGCATATCATGGAAGCTCAATGTACGTCCAATGAAATTGGAGCAATTCCAAATTTAGTAACAATGGAGCTTCTGCACGCAGAAAAAGTTTACTGAAAGCTGAAATCGCCTACCAGTAAAAGGTATGAAAGACTTCTCAAGAATAGTGTTATTCATCCGAATATTACTTTGGGAAAAATGAAGAAAAAATAAAAATAAATCTAGATTGTGGAGAGAAACTGGACTTGTTTTAGCAACCAGAATAGGAACAAAACAAATTCACACTTCATATCCTCTAAACCAATCAAGTTGTATGATGCTTATTAAATGCCAAATTAAAGGTAAAGAAAAATGATGTCAGCTTTGACTAGTATGGCTTTTCTTGTATTGAATCCTTTGTCAAACTAGCAAGAAGTGTTTGTTATGGTTCTCATCAACAAGGGAAAGAAATTTGGAACTTCTAAGAAATATCAAAATGCTTGTAAAAAAGACGCATAGGTCAAATTTTCTCTGTTGATAGTTTGCTAGCAATATCTCTAGTTTCCCAACTATTAAGAGCACAAGATATGAACATATAATTCCTTAAGTCCATGAATTAAAACATAAACAGGGAACAATTATTATTAAGAACATATTGGATGCACACAGTATTCAGTTTTCTTTTTAGATACAGATGCAGTACAGAATAGCTAGAACTACTCTGTTTTATTTGTAGAAATGTTTCAGGGTCACCATACAATCAAGATGCAGAATGTTAAATCCCGAGCGAAAAATTTGAGGCTGAAAACACACCTGACATTCGTAATAAAGCCCGGCATACAAAGAAGCATAGAAATATTCACTCTCTCGGCCACTTGAAAAGGCTTCAACAAGCTGTTCAGAGAAACCATTTGCTTTCATCAAAAATAATTGTGAGACATTAAAAAGGCACATTATATCTGATGCATTTAATGTAATCCTTTTGAATAAAAATATTCCGTATAAAACTATCGCATGGAGATAAAATATGGTTTACTCGAAGGAAGTTGGAAAATATATATCTCTTGGGCTATCCTTTAAGATGATTGTGAGTTTTGGAGACTTCTCAGAGCTACTTTTTGGCAAAAGGACAGTGGGAACCCTTCCCTGATTTCGTAAAACATATTGAGCTTCATGTATCAACTGTGGTAATATGTAATTACACAAACTTTTTGTAGACCTCGAAAGTTCATAGTGCTCAATCCAATGAAGCACCACTAGGACATGTCAACTCTACACGACATGAGTGGGACACAATTGAAAAGATGTATTAGGCCCTGGTCGAGGGCAAGTAAATAATATGCACTCATACTCATACATAAAAAAAGAAGAAGCAACCTTGCTTAATTCAACTGGAATAAAACAAAAGTTCCAAAACCACAAATTTTAAGTGGGATAACCTCAAGAATCACATGTACATCATCATCCAAAGAAGATTCGAAGAATGCACCATTGAAGAAAATATTTGACATAAAATAATATCAATAACTTTTTTCCATCATTCTATCATTCTCTCAAGACTTTTTATACCCAAAAAGCCTGTTATGTAACATTAGCGTAGAGTCGCAGACATACAGGAAACCCCATCCTCCTCTCACCCCCCGCCCACCCAACCCCCAACCCACCCCCACTCCCACTAGTACACAGTCGACTATACAAAATATAGGGTACTTAGATAGATAATTCCACTGCCTCCCTAACAAGCTCAAAAAGAAATTCCACTGACGAGCATTTAAAGGGACAGTGGATGTTTCATATGGTAATAGGGATAAGAAAGGTTTCAAAATATATGGTCATAGATGTTGCAAAATTTAAGCATCACCAAGATAGCAGATCACAAGGATGAAATGTTGGGAAGTCCTCGTGTCTTCTCAAAAAAAAAAACAATACAAGGAAATACTATCACACTGCTTGCATATTACTAATGGAAGGTGAAGTGAGAAGCCAAAAAGGACAAAAGAGTGTACAAGAGAAAGTGCAATTAATTGGAATATGTACTCAATTAGTTTAAACAAAACAAGTACTTTTCAAGTAAAGCATCAATTTAAACCTTCTCCGGGTCACCTCCATCTTTGAACATGTTATAAGCTTCCCGCATGACAGGCCGTGGATCTCTACCAACCTGCAGCATACAAGAAAGAGATTGAAAGACCGTATTGATCTTTCAGTTCATAACAACAGTATAATCCACATACAAAAGTTGTTTGAAATAGGAAATTATATGAACTTCAAACACTAATACTAATTTTTAAATAGGATAAAAGAAGAATTTAAGTATAGGAAAGGAGAAAACACCAAAATTGTAAAGAAGAAGAGAAGTCCATTGAAAAGCAAGAGAGCTAATACAAGTCCTTAACGAATTACAGCCTACAATCCTGATGAAAATCTGAAACAGGTTCAGCTAGAAGTGCTCATGGCTGAAGGCCAAAAGGAAGCAAGAAAAAGAAACCCTCTCCCAAAGAAAATTGGGGGTCGCAAGGGTGGGTGGGTGGGTGGGTGGGTGGGGGTGGGGGAGACCAAGAAAGATTTGATAGTAAAAATCCTAACATTTCGACCCCGTCCAAATTTCCCATAGGATGGAAAAATACACACAACACCACAATATCCCGCCGTCCTCTATTGCTACCGAAGCCCCTAAAGTCAAGGAAAAGGGGCATACTCAAGCGTCGCCCAACACTGGGATATTGAACATCAGTAATATAAGTACTGTTAAAACACAATATACATTGCTAAGTCCATTCTCTAACAACTTAAACTTTTAGAGCAATTAGTTGGTTAACATGGTAGTAGAGCTCGGGTTTCCCAAGGTATGGGATTTGAGTCTTCCAGCTCACATACTTTGTTAGGTATATGCATTACAAGTACAAATGGTTAGTCTTTCCATGTGCAGGTCGCGGTACACAAATGGTGGAGTGTTAAAAGCATTATATACATTGTTGGCATTGTTGGCTGCAGTATATAACAACTTAAGCTTCCACAGGAATTGGTAAATTAACACCGCCAAGAACTTAATGCATTATCTAGTGACCCCGTGATCAGGTTAATTGCACAATTATTAAGACAAATCACCACAGATCAACAGTTCTATAAACAAGAGGTTTTCAGAATGGGGATCAGAATATCTTAACGATAAAGATTAAGGGCACATCAATAGACAATAGGTATCATTTTAAATTATTCAACGAAATCAGTAATACGTAGCCGTTGTTACCTCAAGAAATCGTTTTCTCGCTTCATCGACTCCATATAACTGAGCTTCACAGAGAAAGCACCATATTGACTCCTCAGTGTCATTTGGATTTTGTGCAACATCTATCCTAAATTGCTCTGCCCCTTCCTCGAACCTACCATGAAAGTCCCACTTCAGTGTATCCACAATTTCCAATTTATATTATATACAAGTATAATGATAAATGTAACTAAATCAAGAATAAATGAAATATGGCAACCAGATCATACCTATCAAGGTAGTAAAGTGATAGGCCCCTCTGCCAAAGATCTAATCACCCAATAAAATGATCTAAGTTAGTAAAAAATACGGGTCTTTCTTTTCAATACACATTCATACAAAAATACAATGTTTTTTATGACCCTTTCAAACTTACGAAGAAAATTTGAGCAATTTGACATACAATTTCGTGAAGAAATACAGTAGTGCACATTATTCATAATTTCAAACTTTCGGTGAATGGGGATTTTCAGTGAAGTTCCAAATGGGATTACTGAGCTTGCATAATTGAAATTGATCAATGCTGCAGAAAATGACTTGAAGGACTGCAAATATACACATACTATTACATGAGGCTACCACCACTATATTTTATTCCAAAGTAAGATGCTAAAATCTAGCACTACTATAGTCTCCATCTATCTTGAAATAACAATCTCGCTTAACTGGCGGTCTTTTTTTTCTTATAAATGCATGACGTTGATCAAAGTTGCACTTGTTTGATATAAAATTCATGATTTTTTTAAATCATTGAAATTTTTTATTCAAGTGTTCTAGGCAAACCTTAATATTTCTGATAATATTCAAACCGGGCTCATTTCCAGACAAGGGTATATTACAAATATGTCATCTATCTAACAAAATACAATTGATATTAAATTCCGGCTCACCTTAATAAATCTGGGCCGTCCAAAGTTTGGGATAAATCCCACCGTCCATGTAGTGCCGGAGGCATGGGACCGAGCTAGTTATCTACTTATCTTATATAATGTGCATACTTCTGCAGAAGATATTGCTAGTTACCTAGCTACTTGATCATTTTACTTGGAAAAAATATCGAAACTCACATGCCTTTTGACGAGGATCAAGCTCAATAGCTTTATCAAACTCCACAACTGACCCCGGAACATCTCCCTTCATTACAAAAAACACACAAAAGTAAACACAAGTCTTATTTACAAACAAAAAGAGTCTTATTTACAAAATTAAAATTTGTCAGCATATATAAAATTAATAGTGTAATATGATAATAAAATTATGACTGCAAACTTGAGCATATCTTATTATTTTAACCTAAATTCACTAAAATGTAGACTCTTTTTGTGAAATCTATTTTTTTTTTTTTATCTTTTTTGGTGGCAAATGAGAGACTTTTTGTGGAATCCGAGTAACTAGAAATGGGGGTTCAATTGTTAGAGAGGAAATGTACCTGTTTAAAAAGTTGCATTCCACGTCGAATCGCAATTAGAGCTTCACGAGCCGAATTCCCACCTGTTATGGCATCCCAAAGTCCAGAAACGGAAGGAGTTATTGATTTTCTGGTAAAAATCAGAACTGGGTATTGATAATTCTGAGTTCTTGAAAGATTGGTATCAAAGAAATCTGAATTGTTAGGGGATTTTAGTGAAAACAGAGGTAATGAAGTAAAAGAAGAGTGGTGAAAAGAAGAAATGGAAAGAGGTATATTGGGTTTGAAGTTCTGGGTTTTGGCCATTGATTTTGACTTTGGCACCTCGGTTTTTCGGAGAGAAAGGGAGAGGTGATAAGGCGGGTCAAAACGGGTGGAAGATGGTGAAACAAGAAAGGCGCGAATCTAACTAATGTACGAATTAAAGGTCACAGGTTCGATTCTTCCAGTTGGTGTGACGGTGCGAATTTAATTCTTTATTTATGTGAAGTTTTTTCTTTTTAAGGTAAAATTTGATTGTGAATTTATTTATTTATTTTTATTTAATTATCTATGTAATGGTTGATTGATAATGTAGCATATGATTTTTTTGGTTATTAAATATTAGCATATGATTTAGTTGAAATAAATATTTAAAATTTTCAATTCTTTGTATATTCTTCGTCTTTACACAAACACAAGACCATTATTATTTATTAGTGTTCATTAGTATATTTCATTATAATAAAAGTATTTGGTTCATTTAGAGATCCAAAAACACTTCAAAAATTTATTTTTGTATAATTAATTTACTTTAAACATTTCTTATTTTATTTACAAATACAGTATTTGAAATTTAAACGCATCACAATAACAATAAAATTAGGGCGATATGTTTAAACTTTCAAAAGCGTTAAACATTGTTTTGTAAACATTGGTAACCTAAAGTACTAATTGATGCGTTTTAACCAAATAACTCATTCATTAGGTATTTTGAGCAAAGCTAGAGTAATTGAAATTAGGTATTCAATTTTTTCGATTTTTAGTAAATTGAATCGGTTCGAATCAACTGATTCGGGATAAAAAAATTGGTTCGACATCGGTACATATAATTGATATATACCAGTTATTCGAGATCAGTATCGAAAAGTTCTTTTGTGTGTTTGGTACATACAATACCGAATCGAGTGTCCGATGTAACGCCCCCAAAATAGGTATACATCACCCATCTTAAGTCGCCAAATACATGGTACAAAATTTAAATACAACTTAATTATACAACTGTCGTGTAAAATACGACAAAACATAATCTGAAAGTTTTAATACGAATATTGTCATCTAGACAATATCCACACTCAATGGAGTCCTCATTATATTTATTATCACATTATTTCACAGAATTGTGAGGACTACTAATGCAACCATCTGGACCATCACTCCGTTCTCCGACTAGCACCAGCTATATTCTCATTTCCTGAAGAGAACAATGAAAGCAAATGGTGAGCTCAACTAGCCTAGTAAGAAATATTATGACTAAGATAATGCAGAATAAATTATCCTTAGCCTTCAACAGTATAACAACTGATAGAATATAATAGACAAAAAGTTTTAGATCAACAACTGTAGCGAAATAAGCAATTCATTAGAAGAGTCAAGTAGAGCATGATATCTACTATCTTCTATGATTTTAAAAGTTTTTCATCAACTTTATCGCTGAGACTCAACTTAATAAATAAACCACATCATTGAATCATCCTTGCGATGCGGGCGAGGATATTCAGTATAATCATTAATGGTCATGATTATAGAATAATCACGATCATAATCATACCAATAAGCGTCCATCAATGCACTACGGGACAATGAGGACTTTTTACCACATCATTTATAACATTACGGGTCATGATTATACCGAATGATTCCTGGTCATAATCATACCAATCAACAAATCCATCTATCTTGCGTAAGCAAAGATGACTTTTATCACAATATAAGCATGAGGATGATGACAATGATATAAGCATTAATCAAACGAAATTAAAGATAAATATTAAAGACTTTAAATTTATCCAGAGTTTAAAAATATCCAAATTGTCAACATGATACTGCTTTGTAGAGTAAAATTCAAGAATGATATTGTATGAAAAATGATTTGGACCGAAAAGAAATTAATTTTTATCATGAATAGTACTCCGGGTGAATAGTACTTAGGTGAATAGTACCCCATGAATAGTACTTTATGAATAGTACCCGTGAATAGTACTTCATGAATAGTACTCATAAAAGAAAAATACAAAAGAAAACGATATTCCATGATGAGTACAAAAGAAAGGATATCTCATACGAGTATAATAGAATATAAGAAACTGCAAATAGATTTTCATCCGCAATGCGGTAATCCACGTAGACAGATCATTTCTACAATTTAATAAAGCATAAATACGAAGGGTCATTCACCATGCATGCGGTAGTCTGCGTAGACAGATTATTCTAACAAAATAATAAAGAATGGAATAACATAAGAATTTCACCATGCATGCGGTAGTCAGCGTAGACAGGGTATTCCAACAGAATAATTAAGAATGGAATAACAACCCTTACGAGTATTGAAAGAAAATAACTCTCTTCATGAATACGAAAGAAATAATACCCCTTATGAGTTTTGAACGAAAATAATATTCCTACGAATATTTAACGAAGATGGTATTCCTTACGAATATTGAACGAAAATAATATTCATACGAATATGAAAAATAATATCTCTTCAGAATATGAAATAAATAATACCCCTTACGACTGTTGAACGAAAATAATATTCCTACGAATATTGAACGAAGATGATATCCTTACGAATATTGAACAAAAATAATAGTCATACGAATACAAAAAATAATATCTCTTCAGAATATGAAATAAATAATACCCCTTACCTCAGAAGAAGATTGGATACTGGAATAGTGAAGTAGCAGACTTCTTTTCTTCTTTCTCTCTATAGCTTCTCTCTCTATAATTGCTCTTGTGAGTCTTAGTGAATTGGTGAGAATGAATGAAGAATGAACTTCTATTTATAGAAAAATATAGTTTCAATAATTGCACATTTTGGGGCTTAAAATATTACAGTATAATACCTTCATCTTTTCCTTAATTTTTAATTTAGTCCTGGAAGTATTATCAAACTTGCACCACCTCCCCTAATAGTATATCATGTGAATCAATAGTACAATCATGTGACTCAATAGTTCTATACATGTGAAAAAATAATTACAGTATAGTACCTTCATCTATACCTCTATTTTTAATTTAGTCATGCAAGTATTATCAATCTTGCACCACCTCCCCTAATAGTACATGCATGTGAATCAATAGTATACACATGTGAACAAATAGTTATAAGCATGTGAATTAATAGCAATTAATTGCTCATTTATCCGATTAATTATCCGATTGGTCAATATAACCTCCAGACATCAATTATTATCGGAATAGATGTCGTTTTCCACTAACACTAATAATTCCAACACAATGGAAATATCAATTTCATCTTTAATCAACACGAACTTATTCATCATTAATATTATAACTCACAATATTTAACAACCGGATCATTCCCGGGAAAGAGGGGCTTTCAGATAAGGATTTCACCCCTATTGGTAGCATGATTAGGTGACCAAACCTCTCCTCAATGAACTTTCTAGACATCGTCAATATCATAAATAATAATATGAATAACTTTGTCGTCTCAATTATTGATTTAATAAAAATAATATTATGCAGATGATACTGTGACAATAATTGAATCAATAATATGAGAGATATTATGCAGTAATTACTGTAGCAATAATTGAGTATAACTGAGTGACTTCTCATGTAAGCATCAATAATCAATATCGTGTGCTACTATGCAACCACACGTATTACTGTACTTTTACCACCGGGTAGCTCAACAGTTTAACGATAAAACTTTCGCCGTTATTTCCATAAAAAGATATTTATGTTGTTTTCTCATTCCGACAGTAATTTCGTTGTGAGGTCCACCAATGATTGTGTCGTCGTACGAATATTCCCTGTTAAAACGAATATTCCCCAACACAATGAATATTTTTTGACAACTTGTTTAATTTACAAAAAATTTCACATAACACCCTTAATTTTAACCTTTTATCAATTTAACCATTTATTAAATAATAATTATAAGAAAATTAAATACTTTCATTTCATAAAATTCGGGGTCTTATAATCTCCCCTCCTTATAAAATTTTTTCCTCGAAATTTACGTACGTACCTGATATGCCGAAAAGGTGAGGATACCTTGTTTAGATTCTATCTCTTGAGGTATAACCTTTGAGCATAGAATATATTCCTTCTTATCCAAGATTTTAACAAGTACCTCTTTATACGTTAAATATTCTGCTATCTCGTCCGGTTCTAATTCAATACTGTGGTTCGGGTCGTCCACATATTTACGTAACATCGATACGTAAAAAATTTTTATGAACACGCGACATACTTAGAGGTAAGGCGAGTCTATAGGCCACAGTTCCTACTCGATC
Source organism: Panax ginseng (assembly GCA_020205605.1). Lineage (NCBI taxonomy): Eukaryota > Viridiplantae > Streptophyta > Magnoliopsida > Apiales > Araliaceae > Panax > Panax ginseng. The sequence goes on along the minus strand of CM035134.1, from coordinate 136,795,725 downwards.
GAGGATTTCGAATGACCCAATTAAATCAAGGGTTGAGATTTACTCTCTTCATCGATTCTTGCTTCTAGAATAACGCCCTCTTGAACCTCCTTCTTCACATTCATCAGCTCCGGGTGTGTAGCTTAAGCGATTTTAACTTTATCAATTAACGTCGATTCTACTCGTATTATTTGACATCATCACGTGGGTCCCTAGAGTCTTTAACTCTATCCACATCATTTGTAAGTTATATAAAATAGGTCTTTGTGTTAACAACGTCGCACTCGTAAACGCATACGATCTTTTACTCAATGCATTAACTACCACGTTCACTTTTTCCACAATAGTATTGAATGGTATGGTCGTAATCTTCAATAACTCAAGCCAACGTCTTTGGCGCATTATACATTCATTTTGGGTGAAGAAATATTGAAGGGTTTTAGAAATGGGTTTTGTACTGGGGTTAATACAAAATTCGATTTCACGCACTGAGGTAGGCTAAGAAGTCTTTAGAGAATACGTCAGAAAATTTATTAACGATAGAAATATCATTTAAAAACTGTGACTCTCATCCAAGACTTGGATAGCACATATACTGAAGGTTTCTCCTAACGGAGTTTCAATAGATAAGTCAAAGTCTAATTTCTCCGGAGTTAAATTTAAACGTTGAGCGCAAGTAGGAGAAATAAAAGAATAGGTAGAACCGATATCAAATAAGGTATAGACTTCGAAAGAGTTTATAATTAACTAACCCGTGATAACTTCGTTCGGGTTACTCGCTTTTTGAGAAGTCACGAAAAATGCTCTTCCTAAAACCACCGACTTTGTTTTCTCCATATCCGCCTTTGGTGCCACCGTCCCAGCTGGATTTGATTTCTCTACAGGACAAAATCGAGCTATGTGACCATCTTTTCCACAACTAAAACATACCTTGGAAGACTGTGAACAGTTTGGACTTATGTGTCCCTCCTCTCCGCATCTGTAGCATCTAACTGGCGGTCGTTCTCCTCCCCTAGAATTTGTTGCTGGTGCTGGTGCTACTAATGACGTCTTCCCATCATCGTTAAATCTTCTCTTCTTGAATTTTCCACTTGAATCATTTCTTCTATTATCTTGGCCATGATTACCACCGAAGTGGTTACCATTTCTTACCTGATAATTTTCTTCACGATGGTTATCGTTTTTCCGATAGTCGTTGCCACCGGTACGATTATTATTGTGTTGTTGGTCATTATCTTTTGGTTGGGTTGGCTCATTATTGCGTTCCAATAACTGAGCCCTATTCACAACATCTGAATATAAACAAAGTTTGTGAGAAATGAGGTATTGACATATCTCAGGTTTCAAACCTCTTAGAAACATCCGCGTTATTCTCTCCTCATTATCAACCAAGTGGGACGCAAACCGAGACAACTCAGTAAACTTAGCTTCGTACTGCGACATGGTCATATTGTTTTGCTCCAGCTTGATGAACTCTACCTCCTTCATGTGACGAATACTTTCGGGAAAGTACTTGTCGTTGAATAGTTCTTGGAACTTCTCCCAAGACATCTTCGGTCATGCTGGGCGGTGAGCACGCTTTTCTTGATTCCCACCAATGAATCGCCTCTCCTCGCAACATGAAGATGGCAAAGGGAACCTTTTGCTCCTCGGAGCATCCCAAGACATCAAATATCTTGGTATTCTGCTTTATCCACGTCTCCTCCTTAATTAGTTTTGGCTCTCCCAAAAACTCCGATGGTCCCAGCTCCTTGAACTGCTTAACGGTGACCATCCGAGAGTTGCCAGTATTTCTACCTGCATTTTGAACAGGAGTTTCTCTCTCCTGATGTTGTATGAATTGCATAAAGCCTCTAAACATCCCATCGTTCATCATCTGATCGGTGTTGTTATTTACCTGAAGATTATTGTCTTCCTGATGCACATTATCCTGGGTATTGATCGTTGGCGACTCAACGGTCTCATGTGCTTCATTGCTTATCTCGACATTTTCAGATGCTATTTTCAAACACTGCCACAAAATAAGGGTTAATTGACATATCACATATTATCCCTATACTCTGACCGACCAATTAAATACCAAATAAACTTAGGTAGGTCATACTAGCGAAGGAATTACCCGTCTCTCCCCTCCTAGTTCTAGTCTTACATCTCAGCCAGGGATCATATCCCTAAGCTTTGATACCAACTCTGACGCCCCCAAAATAGGTATACATCATATATCTTGAGTTGCCAAATACATGGTATAAAATTTAAATACAACTTAATTATACAACTGTCGTGTAAAATACGACAAAACATAATCCGAGAGTTTTAATACGAATATTGTCATCTAGACAATATCAACACTCAATGGAGTCCTCATTACATTTATTATCACACTATTTCACAGAATAGTGAGGACTACTAATGCAACCATCTGAACCGTCACTCCTTTCCCCGACTAATCCCAGCTATATTCTCATTTCCTGAAGAGAACAATAAAAGAAAAGGGTGAGCTCAACTAGCCCAGGATGAAATATTATGACTAAGATAATGCAGAATAAATTATCCTTAGCCTTCAACAGTATAACAACTGATAGAATATAATAGACAAAAAATTTTAGATCAACAACTGCAGCGGAATAAGCAATCCATTAGAAGATTCAAGTAGAGCATGATATCTACTATCTTCTATGATTTAAAAAGTTTTTCATCAATTTTATCGCTGAGACTCAGCTTAATAAATAAACCACATGATCGAATCATCCCTGCACTACGGGCCAAGGATATTCATGTAATCATCAATGTTCATGATTATACCGAATAATCCCTGGTCATAATCATACCAATAATTGTCCATCAATGCACTACGGGCCAATGAGGACTTTTACCACATCATTTATAACATTATGGGTCATGATTATACCGAATGATCCCTGGTCATAATCATACCAATCAACAGTCCATCTATGCACGTAAGCCAAAGGCGACTTTCATCACAATATAAGCATGAGGATGATAACAATGATATAAGCATTAATCAAACGAAATCAAAGATAAATATTAAAAACTTTAAATTTATCCAGAGTTTAAAAATATCCAAATTGTCAACATGATACTGCTTTGTGTAGTAAAATTCAAGAATGATATTGTATCAAAAATTATTTGGACCGAAAAGAAATCAATTTTTGTTATGAATAGTACTCTAGGTGAATAGTACCTAGGTGAATAGTACCCCGTGAATAGTTCTTCGGGAATAGTACCCTATGAATAGTACTTTATGAATAGTACTCATGAATAGTACTTCGTGAATAGTACTCATAAAAGGAAAATACAATAGAAAACGATATTCTATGATGAGTACAAAAGGAAGGATATCTCATACGAGTATAATAGAATATACGAAACTGCAAATGGATTTTCATCCGCAATGCGGTAATCCACGTAGACAGATCATTTCCATAATTTAATAAAGCATGAATACGAAGGGTCATTCACCATGCATGCGGTAGTCCGCGTAGACAGGTTATTCCAACAGAATAATAAAGAATGGAATAAGAGAAGAATTTCACCATGCATGCGGTAGCCGCGTAGACAGGTTATTCCAACAGAATAATAAAGAATGAAATAACATAAGAATTTCACCATGCATGCGGTAGTCCGCGTAGATAGGTTATTCCAACAGAATAATAAAGAATGGAATAACAACCCTTACGAGTATTGAAAGAAAATAACTCTCTTCATGAATACGAAAGAAATAATACCCCTTACGACTATTTTTGCCTCTTTTTTAGTTCTAACAAAAGAGCTCTAACTCATGCAAGCATACATGTGTCAACAAGTAATACAGAGTAAGTAGAGTATCGTCCCACATAGAAAGTTATTTAATTTAAACTCTTATGCATCAACTAAATCACTATTTTTATATGTTTAAACTAATGATTATAAGTGTGAATTTATTCTAAATGCAAATAATAACTAAAATGAGAATAAGAATTTAATAAAACAAATCTGGAAATAATGGGATCCTAACTTCATTTAATACTTCATCTAATTTCCACCATCATGCAAGATTGCTTACATATCACAGAAAAGTAGACAAGAGCACTAAAATAGTCATAGCCATTTTTCAATGCACTATGACCTAATCACACAGTATCCACAAGCGATAGACACCATGTAATCATCAATATAACCAAAATCACTATATGTCTATGTGAAATTGCAACTATATTGAATTTAAGCACAAGCCCTTATATTAACTCATACGGTGAAACAATATATGTCTATCTGGTTCACAAAATACACAAGCCATGTAAAAGCGACCCCATATCGTATCTTTATCATGATTACAATCCATACTCGCATGTTCATTGTCAATTCCATACAAGTAATGAAAATGAATGGTGATCAGTCATTCATGCATGCAAAACAACCATGATAGAAATTCCTTATGATACGAAAAGCAGTCCAAAGATTCAAGCATGCAATTGAACTACATATTAAAATCGTTAGAATCCCATAATGGAGTTTAGTTCATGATTGAACCAAAAGCCATTATGGGATCAAAGCTAAACATGGCTAATAAGCAAACAATTGAAAGAGAAGGGATAGAAACGATCAAACCCAATTGCTGATTATAAACCAATATTAACGTTCAATTCCTCATATAAATCCGGCCAAAATAACAAGAGTTATCCACAATGATTGGAAATCCCACGAAGAATTAGAAAATATGAAATTTGAAGGCTTCGTTTCGTTGGAATCTCTCTGAGAGTGTAAACCCTAGTTCCAATATGAAAAAATACGTAAAAAAATCTTGAATGATACGTCGACACCCGATCGAAATCGTTTTAATTAATTACAACCTTTAAAATTAAAAATTAAAATAAACATTTCAAGAAGGATAGCATCGCATGACCATGCGAGCTCCATCATGTAATCCTCACAAGCGTCTTCAAAATCTGGTCCATCCAAGGTGTTGGTGGCATGCGTCCTCAAAGCTTCTGTATAAGGCGCATGTCGCTGGCGCTCACTGCAAATCTGGATTACGGTTCTGCCATCGCTGCTCTTCGATTACTTTTTCTTTGCTCATTCCTTCGTCATCCATGCTTAGTCTCCTGCTCCACTTGATCCTCATGCCATGCATCCATTAGCCTCATGCCATTTACATCACCAAATTGTGCCATATCCTGCACTTTTACACCAAAGGAGTTTTAAGTAAATGCAATGCAAGATAACATGAAATGCAACTAAAAACACACTAAAATGTACTTGAGATGGGCATAGTTCGCGTGAATTAATATTCAATAAGTAGGTGTAAAACCCACTTATCAAATACCCCCAAACTTGAACTATTGTTTGCCCTCAAGCAATGCATGTTAAATAACAATGAAAATGCAACATCACTACTATGCAACTAAATTAATTATGCAAACTTGTCTCCCATTGTTCCAACTCTAACAGAATTTTAGTCCAAAATGCCTCAACAAATTATCCAGATTCAAGAATAAAAATTCAAACCAAACGATAGGCATAATATCATACACTCAGATAATTCATACATGCTATAGAGATGCTGTGTGTGTGTGTGTTGTGTTCACCAAAACTTGATTTAAGAAAAGAATACACATGCTAAATTAATCAAAACAGAAAATTATAGTCTAAATCAAGACTCATGTATACTTATGCAACGAAGACTGTTCCAATATATCAAAACAAACTGAGGTTCAACAATGGGCTTAACTGCTTTATTGCTACTCACGAGGGCGAATTTTCGCTCTTTCCCGCGGTGTTTATTGATATATTTTTTTCTTTTTCTTATTTTTTTTTCACATGACTGTGCAATGTCTTATTTCATTAGGCAACACTGCTACCCCTTAGCGAGCTTTCAACCAACGACTCCCAGACCATGAAAGACCTTAGGGCGCTAGGTGTAAAGACAATCCCCTCGGGCGTACTTACTCAAGTAGCCAGGGCCCCGAAATAAGACTAGCCACGTTATTGCTATTTGATTATTTTTTTATATATAGCATACCCATGTTTTCCCAAAGTTTAAATATCAATGTTTTATACAATCTAAGTTTATTTTCCACATATTTCTCTTTTTAAAACTACATTTTCTATCGATCAATGCAACACATACTTCTTATACCTACAAGTGATTGTGAACACCTCCGTGCATATCGAAAGCATTTAAACAGCAACATGAATTTCATCGTGTAAAACATTAAAACTACGTTCATGTTTTCCTAAATATTCAAAAATCCTTCACAATTCACTATCATCATCGGCCAGACAAAAATTTCCATAAAGCAAAAACTTTGTGAGACATGCGAACTAACTAAAACAAAAAAAAAAAAATTTCTAGTACGTAAACAAATAAACTAAACATGCAACATGACAAATAAACATGCAAAATTTTAAACTAATCATGCAAAAACTATATACAACTATCCTACTACCCCAATACCCCCAAACTTATAATATTTAATGCCCCATTGAATGAAGGTAAAGGGAAAAGAAAACTCCCCTAATGATTAGTGGCACCACCCTCCTCGGGTGGTGAATCTGGTGGTGGATATGGCACTGCTATCCCGAACTAAGGCCACTCTAGCATCGTTCCTTGCTGTGCAAAAGCCTCGGCCAAGGCCCTCGTGAGTCCCGTAGCAAATGCTCCGAAATTATCATACATGGCATCAACTTTTCACTCCAACCTTCGGATCTGGCGATCACCATGGGCAGCAAGTGCTTGCGTGGACGGGCCCGCCTCATCTATCTGAGAGGGCTGCTGTGATGGCTCTGGGAATGTGGGCTGGAGGTTAAATTCTCTTCCTCGTGGATGCGGTTCACCACCCGTCCAATCCTTGAATTTGGCAATAGTAGCATGAGTGATGTCGTGGCTCGGGTTCTACAGCTGCTCGTTATTCCACGGGACTCCTTGTTGGGTACAAAGCATGGCTGCCACAGACGCATGCGAAATACTCTCAGTAGTGCTCCCCTGCAAATATCGCATCATGTTTTGATGAATTAAGTAGCCTACGTCAATGTACTTGCCCTTGATGATTCCCCACAAAATGATAGCGCGCTCAGTGGTTATTTCATGCTGGTGAGCCGACGGAACTAATTTGGCACAGATAAACAAATTCCACGCTTTGGCATAACGATTCAAGGCGGACGCTGGAAAAGATTTTGGCTCAATTTTCCCTGCCTTATAATTCCATTTGGTGCCTGAAATGCACAATTCAGCAATCACTACTGCCAGATCCATTTCTAAATACGCACCTTCTACCCAATTAGCAAACCCGGTCGGTGGTGTGTCATTTATTCTAAAAACTGCTCTGATCACTGGAGGTCGAAAATCCACTTGCACTCCTCGAACTATCGTTATCCCTCCTTTCATTTCCTTAGCATTCGCGTAGAACTCTCGAACAACCCCCATGGGAATAGGCATAAGAGTTGCAGTCAAGCCAACCCAACCTCTTTCTCGTATCATATACCATAGTTGGCCGTCTTGCTTCTCAGGTTTAAATCCCCTTTCCTTCACAAAAGATTTGGCCACGATTCGATAATATTCCTGTTGAGCTTCCAAACTGATAAACTTCCTGTGGTCCACGACATCCTCTTCTTGGTTACTGGAGGAAGATGCTGATGAGGAAGAGATGGAGATGGAGTGTGCTCTCTTTGGACCCATTTGCAGATGATAGAGAGAGGGTAGATGATTTGCCTGTTAATGAATAAGAGTTGCTGATGAGATTACCTCCACACTCGTTGCTGCACAACCCAAGCAGAAACCCTAGAGATATATTGCCGTAAGAAATGTGGATGTAATGTTGGGTGAAGTGTTCAGCGGAAATCACTTAATATAGATGATAGCTAGGGCTTCAAGTTGTAACTGCACAGAAGGGAGGAGGCGTGTGTGTTGAGGAGAATAACAGAATACGTTTCAGTGTGCTTTCAAATAATAACCCAAAGACTCCCCACACGGTTTTAATACTTTAAAATTTTTTCCATATTCGGCATGGCGTGCGTCATTGATCGTTGAATGAGCATATGGCGTGGTCGCGCAAGTGTTGGTTTGAGCTCATCGACATTGGGAAGCGTGATGAGCGATTCCTTAAGCTTCGATATCGTATGCGATCATGCGCGTGTGCGATTCCACGGATCGCAAGTTATTTAACTCCCAATCTGCAAACAGTAATGCCTTCTGTTCCATTCACCTGCATCACACCAATTACCCATATTAATGTGTAAATTCCGGAATAAGCATAAATGGACAAGTAAATTCTATACATTACTACACCCCAGTCCAATGCAGATTCAATTATACTCTCACTTATGCTCCACATAGCAATCTTGTTAAAAATGAAATAAAGATGAACTAGCTAAATACCCTACCGAATAAATAAAAAGAAAATAGAGATAGAAATAATGGGTTGCTTCCCATCAAGCGCTAAGTTATAGTCAATTAGCTTAACTGTCTCTGACTCTCATGTCGAAGAAAGAATTGAGGCGACTTTCTGTCTGTCTACCTCACCACCAAAGTTATGCTTCAAGCGCTATCCATTCACCTTTAAAGGCTTGTCCGACAATTTATCAAATACTTCAATTGCACCATGCGGAAAAATAGTCTTCACTATAAATGGCCCTGACCACCTCGATTTCAGCTTCCCGGGAAAAAGTTTAAGTCTGAAGTTATAAAGCAAAACCCTTTGTCCCGGTTCAAAGGCTCTCTCAATGATCTTTCGGTCATGCCATTTCTTCACCTTCTCCTTGTATAGCTTCGAATTCTCATATGCCTGTAATCTGAATTCATCCAACTCATTGAGTTGGAGTAGGCATTTTTCCCCTGCAGCTTTCAAATCGAAATTGAGTTTTCGAATTGCGCAATATGCCTTATGCTCTAGCTCCATCGGAAGGTGACAAGCTTTTCCATACACGAGCTGAAAAGGTGACATTCCCAACGGAGTCTTGTATGCAGTCCTAGAAGCCCATACTGCATCATCCAACTTTAACGACCAGTCCTTCCGTGTGGGATTCACAACTTTTTCAAGGATTCTCTTGACTTCTCGATTCAAAACTTCAGCTTGGCCATTTGTTTGTGGATGATAAGCTGTAGTAATATGATGGTGCACCCCATACTTAGCCAACAACGTCACGTAAACTACTCACATCTGAAATGACTTCTTCACATTTGATGATGGCCCTTGGAGTCCTAAATCTCGTGAAGATACTTCTGTATAAAAATCTTAGGACAACCTTGGCATCATTTGTCGGAAGAGCTGCCACTTCTACCCATTTCGTGACATAATCCACTGCGAGCAAGATGTAGAGATTTCCGCAAGAAGAAACAAAAGGTCCCATGAAATCAATCCCCCACACATCAAAAATTTCTACTTCGAGGATCGTATTCAGGGGAATTTCATTTCTTTTTGAGATGTTCCCCACTCGCTAACATCTATCACATCGCTGGACAAAGCTGTGTGCATCCTTGAAAACTGTTGGCCAATTAAATCCTGCTTGTAGTACTCTAGCCGCTGTTCTTTCTCCCCCATAGTGACCTCCATACATCGAAGCATGACAATCCTGCAAAATCCCCTCGGTCTCGCTATATGGAATACACCTCCTTATCATTTGATCAGAACACTGTTTAAACAAGTACGGCTCATCCCATATATACCATTTAACATCATGCAAAAATTTCTTCTTTTGATAACCCACTACATCAGAAGGTACCATCTTACTCACCAAATAATTCACGTAATCTACAAACCATGGCACTTCCCCTTTCACCATATACAACTGTTCATCTGGAAAGGTCTCATTTATTATAACATTATTATCTGCCTGCCTTTCCAGATTCTCTAGTCGCGATAAGTGGTCCGCCACTTGGTTTTGGTGCTTTTCATCTTGATCTCCAAATCAAATTCTCTGATAATAAAATCCATCTGATCAGCTGGGGTTTTGCATCCTTCTTTGCCATTAAATGTCGAATTACCGCGTGATCTGTATACACTATCACCTTTGTGCCAATCAGATATGCTCAAAATTTATCAAAGGTGTACACCACTGCCAATAACTCTTTCTCTGTGGTGGTGTAATTCAACTGTGCATCTGTAAGGGTCTTGCTGGCATAATAGATCACATGAAAAATCTTCTCTTTCCTCTGCCCCAAAATAGCCGCTACAGCATAATCGCTGGCATCACACATCAACTCGAATGGCAATTCCCAATCTGGTGCGATAATCACTAGTGCTGAAGTTAGTTTCTTCTTTAAATGCTCAAATACGGACACACAGGTTTCATCAAAATTAAACTGTGCATCCTTCTCCAATAGACTGCATAGGGGTTTATTTATCTTGGAAAAGTCCTTGATAAATCTGCGGTAGAAACCTGCATGTCCCAGGAAACTGCGAACACCTTTTACTGAAGTAGGTGGTGGCAAGTTCTCAATCGTACCCAACTTCGCTCTATCCACCTCAAGTCCCTTCTTCGAAACCTTATGTCCCAGTATGATTCCTTCTTGTACCATGAAATGGCACTTTTCCCAGTTCAACACTAAGTTCATCTCAACACATCTCTTCAAAACCATAACCAGATTTTCAAGGCATAAATCAAATGAGTCCCCGAAGACTGAGAAGTCATCCATAAATACCTCCACATTCTGCTCCACCATGTCTGAAAATATAGCCATCATGCATCTCTGAAAGGTGGCTGGAGCATTGCACAATCAAAAGACATCCTTCTAAAAGAAAAAGTGTCGTATGGACATGTGAAGGTAGTCTTTTCCTGGTCTTCTGGAGCTATCATAATCTGATTGTAGCCTGAATACCCATCTAGAAGGCAATAATACTCATGACCCGCTAATCTGTCCAACATCTGATTAATGAATGGGAGTGGGAAATGATCTTTTCTTGTAGCTTTGTTAAGCCTGCGGTAGTCCATGCAGACTCTCCACCCCGTCACTGTTCTTGTTGGAATCAACTCATTATTCTCATTAGTCATGACTGTCATACCACCCTTCTTCGGTACACACTGCACTGGGCTCACCCATGAGCTGTCTGAGATCGGGTAAATTATGCCTGCATCCAGCCATTTCAGTATCTATTTCTTGACCACTTCTTTCATTATAAGATTAAGTCTTCTTTGCTGTTCAATAGACGACTTACTAGCATCTTCCAGCAAGATCTTATGCATACAGAATGAAGGGATGATCCCTTTGATATCTGCTATGGTCCATCCAATAGCTGATTTAAACTCTCTAAGCACTCGTAGCAGTTTTTCTTCCTGAAAAGATGTTAGTGAAGAAGAAATAATCACAGGTAACTTTGAATCTTTATTTAAAAATGCGTACCTGAGATGTTCTGGAAGTGGTTTTAGTTCAAGCTATGGAGGTGATTCAAGAGATGGCTTTAATTTTACCGATGATTCTCCAGCTTTTGTCAGGCTCGACAGGTGTCCTGAATTTTCTGAATTATGGAGTAGTGTCTAGATATTGCACAAGTTCGCCGAATTCTTCATCCTCCAAATCTGAATTTTTAGCAATTACATTCGTCCACGGTTCATAGTTCACCAAATTCTGTACCTCATCATGTAAGTATCGATCCACCAAATCAACCGGGAAACATTCTTCGTCATCTGTTGGGAACTTCATTACCTTGAAGACATTAAAGATAACCTCCTGATCATGTACACGCATCGTGAGTTCCCCTTTCTGCACATCTATCAAAGTCCTGCCTATAGCTAAGAATGGTCTCCCCAGTATGATTGGTATGCTTTTGTCTTCCTCGTAATCTAAAATGATGAAGTCAGCCAGAAAGATAAATTTGTCCACCTTTACCAACACATCTTCAACAATTCCCCGTGGATACATGATGGATCTGTCAGCTAGCTGTAATGAAATGTTTGTCGGCCTTGGATCCGACAATCCCAATTGATTGAATACTGACAAGGGCATCAAATTTATACTTGCCCCAAGATCACATAAACACTTACTGAAACTCATCTTCCCGATTGTGCACGAAATTGTGAAACTGCCCGGATCCTTCAGCTTTGGAGGTAATTTCTGCTGAAGCACTGCACTGCACTGCATTCCTCTGTCAAGGTAATCTCCTCTTCCTTGACAATATACCCTTCATGAACTTTGCATAACTTGGCATTTGTTCCAATGCCTCGACGAAAGGTATGTTGATTTGCAGCTTTTTAAATACCTCCAGAAACTTGCTGAATTACTTATCTTCCTTCTGTTTATTTAATGTGACAACCCGAGAATTTAGACAATTTATTAAAATCTTAAATGATTGATTTAAGGTCAAATAATAGACTTAGACAGAAAATAAGTGTATGCGTTTGATGTTTTTGGGAAGGAATTTTGAGGATTTCAAAATTCTGTGTAGGCTTTTGGTGAAATTCATTAAAAATTTATTATTAATGGTAATTAATTTATTTAATAAATATATTAAATAAATTATGGAAAAATAGATTTAATGTTTTAAAAATCATATAAAAATGATTTAAGAGTTTTAAGTTATAGAATATAACTTTTGATATTTTAATCATGAAAATATTAATATTTTAATATTAATATCGGTTATCGATAATGGATTTAAGTGTTTAAAATCATATAAATATGATTTTAAGGTATTAAAAAATACTTTGATATATTATAATAATATGTTATGATTTTCATTAATATTTAATATTAAATAAATATTAATGATTAAGGAATTATGTGGTATTTAATTCATTTAAATACGATATAAGTGATTGAAAAATTATGATAAATGATATTAATTATCTAAAAATTATCACAAGTCTATGAAAATTGTTTTGTCTGATAATATAATTATCTAAGATATTGTTTAGTGTTTAGGCAGTGTTTAATTGAACTTAAACTCGATATTTGTTCGACTAGACCGCCGGGATGATAGAATTGTGTCGGTTTCAACTCAGACTTAAATAGTTTGACTTGATGCTATGTCTTATGTGCTGTATTATAGACTGATAGGATTATGCGCTATGTGTTTAGGTTATTATGTGTGTATATATATATAATAGTATATATTGTGATGATATTATTCTAATATTGGGGATCTATATTAATAATATTAGGTCTTCAGATAAAGCGTTATAAATTGCGTAGCGGTAATCAGCCAGATTCGAGCAAGTTTTTACTTAACTCTACTAAGAGTTGTTTTATTGAGATATGCTTATGGTTAATCATTCTTTGATTGCCATGTTGAATTATACTCATACATATTGCATGTATAAGTCGGTATGAAAGGTGATCACCTTCATTACCAGTTGATCGAGATATAATTGTTCATGTTTAATACTTGTTGATCAAAAGTTTTGTTCGTCTTTAGTTCTCAATTATATTGATGAATTATGACTTATTATTGAGACTTTCTTGATCATGATATATCTTTAAATTGTATTTAAACTTGTTGGGCAGCTTTCACTTGACTCACCCTTTTATATCATGATAAACATTGCGAGATAAAAGCGAATGCATTCGGATGTGAGGAAAAGGATAATGCCAAGTTGACTTGGGATAAAATGTCTTGACTAGTTTGTAATAGTATAGTTGGATAATAATGTTATGTGTTAGATAGTTTATGAATTGTATATATATTAAGGTTACTCAATTTTGGGGAAAAGTGTGTAAAGTGTATTGTATAAATAATTTATGTTTATATCTTATCATGACAGTTATAGAATTAGTGAACCAAATCAATGGTGATTTGGGACCCGAATTTAGAATTCTCTATAGTTGGTATTGACCCGAATCCGGGTCCCAAATCATATTAGGTGATCCCAATTCACACATGGCAATCAATAATGATTAACTATAAATATATCTTAATAAAACAACTTTTTAAGAGAGTTAAGTAAACTCGCTCGAACCATGACACCGCTTCTTAACAATTTATAACGCTTTATCCAAGACCTAATATTATTAATATATCTCCAATATTAGAATAATATCATCACAATATAATACTATTATATATATATACACACATAGAATAACCTAAACACATAGCACATAATCCTATCACCACAATACAAGATATAAGACATAAGATCAAGTCAAACTATTTATGTCCGAAAGTTGAAACCGACTAATAATTCTATCATCCCGACGGCCTAATGGATAAATATCGAGTTTAAGTTCAATTAAACTCTCGCTTAAACACTAAACAATATCTTAGATAATTATATTATCGCACAAAACAATTTTCATAGATTGTGATAATTTTTAGATAATTAATATCATTTATCATAATTTTTCAATCACTTATATCGATTTAAATGAATTAAATACCACATAATTCCTTAATCATTAATATTTATTTAATATTAAATATTAATGAAAATCATAACATATTATTATAATATATCAAAGTATTTTTAATACCTTAAAATCATATTTATATGATTTTTAAACACTTAAATCCATTATCCGATAACCGATATTAATATTTTCATGATTAAAATATCAAAAGTTATATTCTATAACTTAAAACACTTAAATCATTTTTATATGATTTTTAAAACATTAAATCTATTTTCTATAATTTATTTAATATATTTATTAAATAAATTAATTACCATTAATAATAAATTATTAATGAATTTCACCAAAAGCCTACACAAAATTTTGAAATCCTCAAAATTCCTTCCCAAAAACATCAAACACATACACTTATTTTTTGTCTAGGTCTATTATTTGACCTTAAATCAATCATTTAAGATTTTAATAAATTGTCTAAATTCTCGGGTTGTCACATTTAATCTCTGCGGATACGGAACTCGAGGGTGAACTGGTGGTACTAAACTCATAGGCTTCTCAACTGGCCCTTCTTTATCTTCCTCTTTCTCTTCATGTTGTACCTCAGAATTTTCCAGATTTTCCTTCGTGATCACTGCTTTCGCATCATGCCATGTGCATGGCAACCTCTCTCGATGTAATCATGTGGCAGGCCTTACTAGAAGTACCTACAATATTTTTCCCAGATCTCAAGGTGATTGCTTGACACTGCTCCTTCCCGTCTCTTCTTGGATTTGTCTCTGTATTACTTGGCAAAGAACCTTGGGGCCTGTTGTTAAGCATGCTCGCCATCTGCCCCATCTGAGTCTCCAAATTTTTAATAGCCACTGCTTGGCTTTTGATCATAACTTCTGTGTTTGCCATGTATTTCAACATCATCTTCTCCACTTCTGATTTCTTCTCTTGCTGAGGTGCAGTTGGAGTGTGATGTTGTTGTTGTTGAGAAAATCCCGGTGGAAACTGTGGTTTTGGTCTAAAATCGTGGTGAGGCAGGTATGAATGAAATTGTTGATTCGGTTGAAATTGATTCATTGATTCCATGATTGTTTGACCAACCTGAAGTTTGGATGATTTTGGTTGTTGGGGTGGTATGTGTTCAAAGCATCCTTGGTCTTTCTGTAATTACTCACATATTATTGCATCGACTCGAAAGCCGTGATAGACACTTGATCTTTGGAGTGTGACCCGCACAAATCTCACATACGAAAAAAACTGTTTTCACTTTGCTCTCTGCCAGTGTATCTATTTTCTTTGCCATAGCTGCCAACTGTGCCTACAACTGAGTAATAACATTTACCTCCAACAAACCTGCAGCCTTGGGCTGTGGCATCCGAGATGCAGGATTCTGAAAATCATTCGCTGCCATAGTCTCGATAAGTGTATAGGCCTCGTCATAGCTCTTCGCCCATAATGCCCCTCCTGCAGCTGCATCTACAATAGGTCTCGATTGCCAACCCAATCCATTGTAAAACGTATTGATTACCATCCAATCCGGCATACCGTGATGCGGACACTTCCTCAACATCTCTTTATATCTCTCACATGCTTTATATAAGGACTCGCCCTGTTGTTTCTCAAACTGAGAGATAGCTGTCCTAATCTTTGCAGTCTTATCCATTGGGAAAAACTTGGCTAAGAATTTCTGGGCTAAGTCCTCCCATGTAGTGATTGACCCTGACGACAAAGAATGGAGCCAACTCCTCGCCTTATCCCTCAATGAGAATGGGAATAACCTAAGTCTGAAAGCATCCTCCGTCACACCATTGTATCTGAATGTATCACAAATCTCTATAAAACTCAATAGGTGTTCATTCGGATCATCCGTAGAAGACACCCCAAACTGTCATCAGATTACGCACCATCCTGAATAGTGCGGTTTTATCTCGAAAGTATTCATTGCTATATCGTACTTTGACTATGCTTTGTAGTCCATTTATATTCGGCATGAAATAATCCCTTAGAGCCTTGTGCTTCTCTCTTTGTTCTTCTCGCCGTATAGGATATAGTACTTTCAACCGAGCTTGTAAATTCTCTCAAGACACTTGCTTTACAACCTTTTCCGTTAATGTTATTCTCATATTTGGTATTAATTGAGAATTAGATGAGCAGCGTGTGCATAAAAAATCTACAAGTACACGAAACCACAAACAAAACAAAAAAAAAAATAGAAATGAGATAAGAATAAATATGTCTAAGTTATATAATATAGCTTAAAATTGATGATAATTATTTAAATTTAAACGCCTTTCCCCGGCAACGGCGCCAAAAACTTGTTGCCTCTATTTCAGTTTTAATAAAAGAACTCTAACTCATTCAAGCATACATGCATGTGTCAACAAGTAATACAGAGTAAGTAGAGTATCGTCCACAGAGAAAGTTGTTTAATTTAGACTCTTATGCATCAACTAAATCACTATTTTTATATGCTTAAACTAATGATTATAAGTGTGAATTTATTCTAAATGCAAATAATAACTAAAATGAGAATAAGAATGTAATAAAGCAAATCTGAAAATAATGGGATCCTAACTTCATTTAATACTTCATCTAATTGCCACCATCATGAAAGATTGCTTACATATCACAGAAAAGTAGACAAGAGCACTAAAATAGTCATAGCCATTTTTCAATGCACTATGACCTACTCACACCTGATATCCATGGCGATAGACACCATGTAATCATCAATATAACCAAAATCACTATATGTCTATGTGAAATTGCAACTATATTGAATTTAAGCGCAAGCCCTTATATTAACTCATACGGCGAAACAATATATGTCTATCTGGTTCACGAAATACACAAGCCATGTAAAACATCCCCATATACGTATGCTATCATGATTACAATCCATACTCGCATGTTCATTGTCAATTCCATACAAGTACTGAAAACGAATGGTGATCAGTCATTCATGCATGCAAAACAACCATGATAGAAATTCCTTATGATATGCAAAACAGTCCAGTATTCAAGCATGCAATTGAACTACATATTAAAATCCGTTAGAATCCCATAATGGAGTTTAGTTCATGACTGAACCAAAAGCCATTATGGGATCAAAGCTAAACATGGCTAATAAGCAAACAATTGAAAGAGAAGGGATAAAGCGATCAAACCCAATTGCCGATTATAAACCAATATTAACATTCAAATCCTCATTTAAATCCAAACAAAATAACAAGAGTTATCCACAATGATTGGAAATCCCACGGAGAATTAGAAAATATGAAATTTAAAGCCGTTCTCCATTGGAATCTCTCCCGGTATAAACCCTAGTTCAATATGAAAAATACGTAAAAAAATCTTTGAATGATACGTCGACACGATCGAGAAATTGTTTTTAATTAATTCCAACATTTAAAATTAAAAATTAAAATAAATATTTCGGTGAAGATGACCATCAGTGATCGCGCACTTCCAAGATGTAATGTAATCCTCGGCGGTATTGCATCTTCAAAATCTGGTCCATCCGGGTGTTGGTGGCAGCATGCGTCCTCAAGCTTCAATATAATGGCGTGGCTCCTGCAGTCTGGATTCTGGTTCTACTACTGCTACTGATTTTGTTCTGCTGCTCATTCCTTCGTCATCCATGCTTAGTCTCCTGCTCCACTTGATCCTCATGCCATGCATCCATTAGCCTCATGCCATCTACATCACCAAAATTGTGCCATATCCTGCACTTTTACACCAAAGGAGTTTTAAGTAAATGCAATGCAAGATAACACAAAATGCAACTAAAAACACACTAAAATGTACTTGAGATGGGCATAATTCGCGTGAATTAATATCCAATAAGTAGATGTAAAACCCACTTATCAAGTATTGAACAAAAATAATATTCCTACGAATATTGAACGAAGATGATATTCCTTACGAATATTGAACGAAAATAATATTCATACGAATATGAAAACTAATATCTCTTCAGAATATGAAATAAATAATACCCCTTACGACGGTTGAACGAAAATAATATTCCTACGAATATTGAACAAAAATGATATTCCTTACGAATATTGAACGGAAATAATATTCATACGAATACAAAAAATAACTCTTCAAAATATGAAATAAATAATACCCCTTACCTCAAAAGAATATTGGATGCTGGAATAGTGAAGTAGTAGAATTCTCTTCTTCTTTATCTCTATAGCTTCTCTCTCTATAATTGCTCTTGTGAGTCTTAGTTAATTGGTGAGAATGAAGGAAGAATGAACTTCTATTTATAGAAAAATATAGTTTCGATAATTGCACATTTTGGGGCTCGAAATATTACAATATAATACCTTCATCTTTTCCTTAATTTTTAATTTAGTCCTGGAAGTATTATCAAACTTGCACCACCTCCCCTAATAGTATATCATGTGAATCAATAGTACAATCATGTGACTCAATAGTTCTATACATGTGAAAAAATAATTACAGTATAGTACCTTCATCTATACCTCCATTTTTAATTTAGTCATACAAGTATTATCAATCTTGCACCACCTCCCCTAATAGTACATGCATGTGAATCAATAGTACACACATATGAACAAATAGTTATAAGCATGTGAATTAATAGCAATTAATTGCTCATTTATCCGATTAATTACCCGATTGGTCAATATAACCTCCAGACATCAATTATTATCGGAATAGATGTCGTTTTCCACTAACACTAATAATTTCAACACAATGGAAATATCAATTTCATCTTTAATCAACACGAACTTATTCATCATTAATATTATAACTCACAATATTTAACAACCAGATCATTCCCAGGAAAGAGGGGGCTTTCCGATAAGGATTTCACCCTATTGGCGCGCAATTAGGTGACCAAACCTCTCCTCAACAGAACTTTCTAGACATCGTCAATATCATAAATAATAATATGAATAACTTTGTCGTCTCAATTATTGATTTAATAAAAATAATATTATGCAGATGATACTGTGACAATAATTGAATCAATAATATGAGAGATATTATGCAGTAATTACTGTAGCAATAATTGAGTATAACTGAGTGACTTCTCATGTAAGCATCAATAATCAATATCGTGTGCTACTATGCAACCACACGTATTCTTACTTTTACCACCGGTAGCTCAACGGTTTAACGATAAAACTTTTCATAGTTATTTCCATAAAAAGATATTTATGTTGTTTTCTCATTAAAGCGAAGAATTTCGTTTTGTAGGGTCCACCAATGATTGTGTCGTCGTACGAATATTCCCTGTTAAAACGAATATTCCCCAACACAATGAATATTTTTTGACAACTTGTTTAATTTACAAAAAATTTCACATAACACCCTTAATTTTAACCTTTTATCAATTTAACCATTTATTAAATAATAATTATAAGAAAATTAAATACTTTCATTTCATAAAATTCGGGGTCTTACATTCGGGCTAATTGAATAAACCCTTTTATTTCTTGATTGTAAGCCTTTATCCCAAATCAAAACTCAGATCTTGTCTAGCTAATTCATCATTATCTTCCTTGTGTTGGGTACTCGAGATTTTAGATTCAAATTTTTTAGAAGAGACGTTGCTGCTTTTGGTGTTCTTCAATGGCATTGATAATGGTGAATCACTTTTGGGAAAATTGATGGATTTGGTGGTGAAAATGGGTTGCGGTGTGATTCGTGAGGAGATGATTGGGTAATTGGGTTTTCGTGAGCTTGAGAAGGTTGGTAAGGAGAGCAGATCCTCTGTCTTCAAATTCTCTGTCCCCCCACTTAAATTTTGACACATGTTCTTTTATTTAATTTTAGAATTAATTAGTGTTAAGTAAGAGACTAGGTGTCAAAATTTAAGTGGAGGGACACAAGGGGACAGGGAAATTGGGGATAGAGAATCTACTCTCGTTGGTGAGACTAGGAACTGGGAGAGTGAGAGAGTGCCAGTTTTCTGTGTATAGCAAAGCAGTAAACTGTTTGGAAGGCTGAAAAAAGGAATGGGATTCTGGTGGTTTGAAGTGGGTTGGATCCTGTAGCTCAAGCTCCATTTGATTTTAGCTTGTAGCTTTGGACCTTTAGTGGTTGGGCCTTGAAACCCCCTTGAGAAATCTTGGGTTAAAATTCAACACATTATTTGGTTTTGATGGTATGTATTTAGGGTTAGTTACATATTTTAGTACATTTTTAGAAATAATTACAATAATGGTGCATAGATAAAATAATTACAAAAGTAATATATTTTTCCATATTTATTTACAAAATTAATATATTTGGGTATCCTCTCTCCCTTATCTCTTTCCGTTAATCGTGGCACACTTTTCTTTTTCCTCTCTCTTACTTTCCTCTTTCATTTCTCCAAAATAAAATCTTTCTGAATGTGGGTTTGTAGGATCATCGATAAGTAGTGGGGATAACAAAAGTATACATCCAAAAAAACCCAACAACCATCCTCAAATTAGTCGCCACCATTGAACTTAAAAGCCATCTCCCTAGTTTTCGACTTTCAGAATGCTACCAAAAAAGAGTAGGAACAATAGTTTGCAAGAAAAATAGAAACAAGAAAAGAAAGGGAAAGTTTCTGACGCCACCATTGACCAGTTGCTGCCTCCATTGTCGCGTACCTTTGTTGCTACTTCAGCTTTCTAATTCCACTCCTCATTGCTGCTAGTTCACCTCTTCTCCATCGTTGAACAGTAGCATAGCTGATTGTTGTGTCTTTTTTTGCAAATGAATAAAGTAACTTTGACTTTCAGTGGTTGCTATTTGCTTCTGTAAACAATGGACTAGGTGGTGGTTGTGCAGGAGTGGTTATTGTTGGGTTAGATGGTGGCAGGTGGTGGTGCTATTGTGATGGTGGTGGTGCTAAGATGATAAAAGAAATAGTTTGCTTAAATAAAGGTGAGGTTATGGGAAAAGTAGTAGTACCATGGAGGAAGCAGTGATAAGTAGTTGTAGTAGTACCGTGCAGTTGGTAGCCAAACATTCATACCAAGGTAACCAATTCAGTATTATTAGGTTACCAATTTATTTTGAATGTGATGCAGTTGGTAGCTAAACCTTCATGCAGTGGATAGCCAAACCTTCATACCAAGGTAACCAATTCAGTTTTATTAAGTTATCAATTTATTTTGAATGTGATGCAGTTGGTAGCCAAACCTTCATGCAGTTGGTTGCCAAACTTTCAGACCAAGGTAACCAATTCATACTGCAGATGTGGATGTAGGTTGGTTACCTCGGTATAAAGGTTTGGTTACTTTGGTATAAAAGTTTGGTTACCTTGGTATGAAGGCTTGGTTATCAACATTACATTACACATCACTCTCTTATTTCTCTCTTTTTCCTATGCAGAAAACAAAATTTGTGCAGTCTTTATGTATTAATTGGTTACATGTATCATACATTTATTACTTCTTTTTTTAAGTATTTTTAGATTTTTCTGGTCTTGTACTCTTTCCCATAAATCTCTTTTTGTAATAATGATAAATATATGTCTTCCTATGATAATTAGAAAAAGATATTGGGTTCTTCACTATCTTGGAACATTTTTTCAGATTGATCTATGATCTTTTTTGTTATACTCGTATTTTACTTCTGTTTTATTGTTTCATCCTCTATTACATGTATGTGTGAATACTTTTCTCAAATCGATGAAAGAAATGCTCTTCCACGAATACCTGTTATGGTTAATATGGCGTCAGCTTCTGTTCCTGCAAATAATGGTCTAAAGTTGCAGGGGTCGGCTATTCATCGCAGTCATTCTCTTGATCAAATAAGTGCTACTGTGAGGGAGATGAAGATTTGAATTTGAATATTTGAATTTGAATTATTATTTTGAATTTAAATTTTTTTGTTGTTGTTAGATCCCAAATATTTGAATTATTAATTATGGCAGTTATTTTTCCTCAATTTTAGGTTTCCTTATTAATATGAATTGCGTTATTTTTGTAATTATTTTGTAGATGCACTAATAGTGTAATTACTTTCTAAATGTTGTATATTATTGTAAAGGACCCATGTATTTATCCTATAAAATTTAGACCATAAAAATAACAACTGATATATTTTTACTTAAAAACCGGTACCGAACCGGTTAATCAGCTTAGGATACCGGTCCAATCGATACTCATACAAAATTTAGGATACGTTCGTTAACTAGTTCAATACAGTTCAGATCTATCCGATCCGGTTATATACCGATAAATAGGCCTAATTAATTGCAATGAATACACGAGTTTGGCACAACTGTACATGTTAGTGTAGTGAAAAGAAACCCTTTAAAATTTAGAATTTATGTCTTTCAACAAGAAAGTTAAAAAAGGATTTACAACATTCCAAAATATAGGATTAAATTTAACTTTTTAAAATAGATTTATTATATTTTTAAATTTAAATTTGATGTGATTCGTTTAAAATTCGAAAATAATAAATCGTGAAAATAATAGTACTAATTTTATTTTTAATTAAATGCACCATATACTTTTAAATAAGAAAACAAACTGGACACTCCACATCATTTTTGGCCAAATATTCACCAAAAATGCAAGTGTATGGAATATTAGGGGTAGTCCTTTAAACTTTCACATTATAATAGTTCATATGAAAAATCAAGAGATAAAATGAGCATTTTCAGGTGAATGTTTGGCTAAAAAATAATACGCTGAAAGTATAGGGTGCATTTAATTTAAAACAAAATTAATGGTGCAAATCAATTTTTAGTTTAAAGTTTAGGTTATAACTAAGTTTAGTGTATTTAATATTGTTTAAATTAACTTAATTTATGCATTGATTTCAAAAAGTCTATATTATGGTCTAATTAAAAATTTAAATTGTATATAAAAGTGCTTTTGCTCAACTTGATTAAAAAAATTTCCCATATGCTTTTCAAGAAAAAGCACATGGATAAATAAGTGTAAAAATCCCAAAAAGAGCACAAGCACTTCAAAAAATAATTAATTTATAAAATACTTTTTAGTACATTCTTCAATCACCAAATTTGATAACAGTTGTTTGGGAGAATAATTAGTGCATAAAAGGAGTTAAGTACAATGAGACACACACATTACATGGTAGGACTGCAGGACTAGTGGGGATCGTCCACCACATAAATTCAAATAACAAAACAAATTAAACCCTAGCCCAAAATTTTGTCCAAATTAAATATTGTTAAGAATTTTTTCTCCAAAACCTAGTATTAATTTCCCTCAAAATCTATGTGCTTATATATGTACCTAATTTAAACTACACTGTTAACGCCAGTTTCGCTGACGCGTCCAATCACTAAATCCACGCGCTTAAACCTGCACAAAAACAGATCACACAAGAAGCTTGACGGCTTGTGCCGTCGGGGGATAACTCCGGTGTGAGAATGAGTATAGGCTGGTACAAGGTTTAACAATGAAGGCTTTAACGTTTAGTGCTCAAGAGTGTCTTACCTGATAATCGAAGTCAAACCTTGTATTTATAGCCATTCTCATCACCTTAAAGTTCACTTCCGAATCTAATTAGGACTCCTAAATATGGCAGTTACCATTGTTTGGGTCCAACACAATCTCCTTAAAAGGTTCAAGTTGGATATGATCTAAACACTTCCCTTTGGAGTTAATATTTAAATATGGCTAGGATTGAAATCCTTAACCATTTAGACTCCTTATCACTCTAGACTCTATATGAATAATAACATTCTATACCGGCCCAAATCAACCGAACCCCTCTGAACTGGTCTGGGCTTTGGCCCAAAGGACTCGGATGCCTGACCCCGAACAATGCCAAACCAAACAGGGCTCCGGCCTAGAGGACTTGGACGCCCGAACCCGAACATCACGAAGCCTGCTACTGGCTTCGGCCCATTGGGCTCAAAATACCCTTCTCAACTCAAGCCTTCAGCCCACATAAGGATCGGTAGATCACGCCCGAACATTGCTGATAAGTGTATTTTATATACGCGATTTAATATCTAATTCATGCTTATTCGTTGCTATATTCTTGTGATCATGTGCATTTTTACTTGTTTTATGTTATTTTATGTGTAGATTGGTGGTTGTGGCATTTAACGTACAATTGGTGATATTCGGTGCGATTGGAACTCAACGGGAGCATATTTGGAAGCAATTCAACATAGTAAGAAAGTCGATTAACGATACACACCCTGGGGTAACTTTGACAATTTCTATAAACCGTACGGGCTGGGGTCTTAGAATCAAGTGGCAAGGAGCATAGCCTTGCATGGGGTGGGCGTCTATAGATATCAAACCCGTCAAGTGGGTGGAAAATGTTGAGTGTCCTGTTTCGGTTATAATTCCTCTTGAGTTCGAATTTTAGCTTTTTGCATGTCAGTAAACTCTATTGGATAGAAAATTCGGTTAGAGTTTTATAGGAGATATCTATTACTCTATAAAAAATAACGAGGAGATTAGAGAGAGCATTATTACGAAGATCTAAGATTTTTGATAGCAAGTGTGGAGGAGTTTTTAAAGTCGGTTGCAATTCTAATCTTCGTGAATGGTGTTTTCTAATATTCTTTGTGTTAGATTATTTATTGTAATTGGAAGAATGATTTCTATGATTTATTCAGTGTTTATTTCGTTTATTATGAACTAATTTACTTTTTAGGCTTGTGATGGATCCTTAAGTGAATCGATGATTTTGTAAACTTTGATTTCCAATTTAATAAGCTATCTCCAGTTTATCTATATCAATTTGTGCTTGTATCTATGAATTGCCTGATCAACAATTCTTTGTGGACTTGGATGGAATTGAGAGAGGATATTCAAATCTAGACTTAGTTGATATAGCATGTGTTCAGGATTTTGTTAGTAGCTTAAACTTGATGAGTGTTAAGGTAGAGATATGCTTGACGCCGCATATAATCGGATAGAGAACTTATTCTTCAACCTTCTTCAATTGCAATTCGCATAGAGATATAGTGGGTTAGTTGATTAAGGTGTTTATCGAATTTCTATGTTAATTGTGGATTGAAGTTAATATGGTATTAGTGCATTGAGAGGTGGTTAATAATACATTCGTGTTTTTGATTAATAAACTGGGATAGTGCATTAAATTAGAATAAAGGTGTTAAAATTAAAGTGAATCTTAGGGTGAAATCATAAGTCTAATTCTCCATTAATTGTTTGAAATTCAGATTTTGATATTCTTGGTTGTTTTGAGTTAATTTAATTACTCAAAATTTTAGTTTTGCTAATTTAAATTATTGATTTGATTTGTTTAATAAAATTAGGGTTAATAAAAGATTGGTAATTGTAAGTTAAGGTATTTGCTAATTTATCTCTGTGGGAACGATACTCTACTCATCACTTTATTACATTTTGACCACGTATACTTGCGTGTTATGCGTAATTAGATTTTACCCAACAAGTTTTTGGCGCCGTTGCCGGGGAAATCCAAGAGGTTTATAAAGGATTATAAAGGAGGTTTATAATACAGGAGGTTTATAAAGGATTTCTCTAAACTTGTGAAACCCTTATGCAGTCTTTTAGAGAAGGATGCAACATTCAGCTTTGATAAAGAATGCAAGATAGCGTTTGAGTTATTAAAAAGGAAATTGACTACAGCCCCCGTTATAGTTGCACCTGATTGGAGCATGCCATTCTAGCTTATGTGTGATGCAAGCGACTTCGCGGTTGGGGCTGTTTTGGGTCAGCGGAGAGACAAGGTGTTTCACGCTATATACTACGCATAAGCAAAACACTTACGAAACTCAAATGAACTACACAACCACGTAAAAGGAGTTCTTTGCTTAGTGGTATATCGTTTGACAAATTTCGTGCTTACTTGATCGGGACTAAGGTAATAGTATATATGGACCATGCAAATGATTAAGATTACTTGATAGCAAAAAGGATGCTAAGCCACGCCTTATTCGGTGGATTCTCCTACTTCAAGAGTTTGATTTAGAAATAAAGGATAGGAAGGGGACGGAGAATCAGGTAGCCGACCACTTGTCTAGGTTAGAAAACCACGGGAAATAAAAAGACGACAAATGTGAAATCAATGAATCGTTCCCGGATGAGCAACTGTTTGGGATTTCAGCAGAGATTCCATGGTATGGCGATTATGCAAATTTCGTTGTGAGCAACATTTTACCACCTGACCTCACAAGGCAACATAAAAAGAAATTTCTTCACGACGTGAAATGGTACATGTGGGATGATCCATATTTGTTCAAGTAGTGTGCCGATAGGGTAATTCGAAGGTGCGTCCCATATAGCGAAGTAAAGAATATTCTGCATGAGTGTCACTCATCGGCGTATGGCGGGCATTATGGGAGTGAGAGGATAGCAGCGAAGGTGCTGCAATGTGGGTTTTATTGGCCTACATTATTCAAAGATGCCCACCAGTTTGTCAAATAATGCGATAGATGTCAAAGGGTGGGCAACATTTCGAAACGTAATGAGATGCCCTTACAAACGATTTTGGAAGTGGAAATTTTTGACGTATGGGGTATCGATTTCATGGGACCATTTCCCTCGTCCTTGAACAATCAATACATTCTACTCGCAGTGGACTACGTGTCAAAGTGGGTTGAAGCTGCAGCTCTAGCAACAAACGATGCCAAGGTGGTCCTCAAATTCCTTCAAAAGAACATCTTCACAAGGTTTGGCACAACAAGAGCAATTATAAGTGACGAAGGTAGTCACTTTTGCAATAAACCGTTTACTGCTCTTTTGGCCAAGTATGGGGTGAACCACAAGATAGCTACAACATATAACCCTCAAACCAGTAGACAAGCTGAGGTATCGAACAGAGAAGTCAAAAAGATATTGGAGAAAGTGGTGAATCCGAGTCGGAAAGATTGGTCACTTAGATTGGATGATGCTTTATGGGCCTACAGGACAACATACAAGACGCCACTCGGGATGTCACCATATCAACTACTGTATGGGAAGGCATGTCATTTACCGGTGGAACTACATCATAAGGCATAATGGGCAGTGCAAAAACTCAATTTTGATCAAAAAGTTATAGGAGAAAAGAGATTACTTCAGTTGAATGAACTCGACGAGTTTCGCCTTTATGCCTATGAGAATGCCAAAATATACAAAGAAAAAGTCAAAAGATGGCATGACCAGAAAATTTTGCATCGAACATTTGAGCCAGGCCAATCAGTACTTTTATTCAACTCAAGGCTGTGTTTGTTCCCTAGAAAGCTTAAATCAAGATGGTTGGGACCATTCATAGTCAAGCAAGTCTTCCCTCACGGTGCAGTTGAAATTTACAGTCGAAATCCTCTCGAAACATTCAAAGTAAACGGACACCGTCTAAAGCATTACTGGGGTGGCGAAGCTAACACTGACATGATCGCCATCACATTGGCCGACACAACTTAAGCAGGAAGTAGTCAGGCTGAACGACTTAAAATCAAGCGCTCATTAGGAGGAAACCCAAATTTTAGTTCTTTATCGTATTTTTCATTCGTATTTGCTTAATCATAGTTTTAGTAATTTACTAGGTAGAAGAATAAAATAAAATTCTCGTTAATCTCTCCACAACATAACATGACATCAAAGACTCACTAATTTTTATGTTTCATATCATGCAGGCTGGGAAAAGGATCATCAAGCGAGTATATGGAAGTAAAGTGAGCTCAATTGAAGCAAAACATTAAAGCCAGACACGATTGACCAAGCACGGCAAATGCCCTAAAAATCTCTACAACCTAGCTGGGCCAAGGGTCCTCAACATTAGAAATCAGGGGCCTAGCCCATGAAGGTGAGCATTCTAGTTCATTACCCCACGCAGGGTGGGTCTTGGAATGTCGACGAGGGCGTGGGGTTGGTTGGCCTTCTCTCCTTCCCAATAACCTCCCACTTTTACACTTCCCCACTACTCCACAACCACCACCCACTTTCCCCACATTCTCAAGACTTCATTACTCCTCCACCTTTCCACCTCCTCACTCCACCAATGCTAGCCTACCCTCCCCATCTATAAATACTACACCAACTCTTCCACACTCCTCCACCACACTTCATAAAAGGCAAAAAGAGAGCATAATTGTGAGCTAGAGAGATACTATTGAAAAGTTTGGGGGAGAGTTAGGGCAAAACCAGCAATAGGGAGAAATGGCTTCACAATCATCATCTAAACGCCAACAGGGGAGAGTTCACGTCCATCCCAACCTATCCGCACCTTCGATCTTCTAAAATTGCAAGTGCCGCCGACCGGTATGACTATATGTTCACCAAAGCCCTTACACCGGAGTGGGGGTTGGCACCGGATCCTAATGATGGGGAGCTCATGCCACAAATTTACCAAAAGAGATGGGTAAAATTCACCGAGGAGCCGGAACCAGCAGTTGTCAACATTGTCAAGGAGTTTTACGCAAATGCGGTGGACAAGGAACCATTTCAAGCATTTGTGCGAGGACGGTTGGTTCCGTTTAGTGCTGACGCCATCAACACATATTACCAACTACGGGTGCCTTGCCATTGCCAGTATGCGCACCTTCGTGATTCTGATCCTGACTGGGATACCATAATCATGGAGATGACAAAGCTGGGAATGTCATGGACGAAAGGGCGCATAAGTATGCACCGTGTTCCCCGCCCAAGACCCTTAAAGGTGTGGAAAAATCGGTATGCCTTTCTCCTGTGAAATTACTCGTCATCCCAACATACCTCGGACGTCACCAAAGAGAAGGCATTGCTGTTGTACGCCATCGTGCAAGATTTTATAATTGATGTCGGGGCTATCATTTGCTTCTCCATCCGCCGATGCCTACGTGGGAATTTTTTTGGAGGCTTGCCACACCCATCATTCATATGTGGGTTGTGCCGTCAAGCATGAGTTAGATGGTCTGATGACGAGCCCACTCAAATGCCGCTCGCGCTGCTGGATTCAAGAATGATAGCGCGTTACTCTGTATGGGCAGGAGGTGAGTCACACCTGCGTGGAGTGGGGTTCATTTTTTTTGTTATCATCGGAAGACGATGTAGATGCTATAGAGGCATCGAGGGACGATGATGACGCAATGGGCGATCAAGGAGATGAAGAGATACTGAAGGCCGAGGCTATATCTAGATCTCAATTCCTTGATTTCCAAAATCAACTGAATGCACACACAAAGGCAACTCGTCGGGAAATGCGCCGATTGGCAATGAGGCAAGAGCATATGTTCGACGCCATGCATACATATTTTTCCTCGTTGAACACAACTCTTCAAAGTTTCAACCCGACGGTACAATTTCCATATCAACAGCCCGGTCCAATGCCAAGGTTCCCACCGAGTGACTCCGATGAAGAAGAACAACAACCACCTCCTCAAGCTTAAGCATTGACAGGGAAGTCCTCACGTACTTATTTTGATCAATTATCCAACGAGGACATTGTATTATTTAAGTTTGGGGGATTTAAATTCATGTTTGCATGCATTGTAGCTTTTAGGATTCATTTTTAATTTTGGTCAAATTAAATTTCTGTATTGCATTTTATTTCCAGTATTGCATAGTAGCTTAGGGCGTTCATGGTAGCTTAGGTTTGCATAGTAGATAAGAGTGTAATGCATTTTGTTATCCGCATTTTGTTATTCATATCTATATAAAAAAATATGTTAATTAATAATTATTGTGTGTTTTAAGTTCATCAATGTTGTGATTCATGTTATTGTGGGCCTATGATGTGATTGTCAAATAAGTAGCAAATACAGTATTGAGTGTTAGAACTATGACACAATGATCGTTTATGAATCGAATCTTGAGTTGTTTGAAACTGGTATAAAAGGATAACACGTTTAACAAACATCTGTGTTAATTGGTTAAGTTCAAACCGGTACCTAAATGGTCTCTATAGGATAATGTTAGAGTGAATGATAAAATGACAAGGATGGCTGGTAAAGGCTAAAGTTAAGCAAGAACTTAAGTTTGGGGGATGTTATGTGGGGTATATAAGCTTATGAAAAAAAAAGAAGTATGAATAAACACCGTAGCGTGCTTGTCTTATTTTTTGGCCTTTGTTACTTGAGCAAGTAAGCCCGAGGGGATTGTCTTTACACCTAGATCCCTAAGGTCTTAATAGTCTGGGAGTCGTTGGTCGAAAGCTCGTTAAGGTATCATTGAAAAGCCTAAGGGAATAAGACATTGCATAGCTATGTGATCTAAAAAAAAATGAATAAGACCGGAAATAAGAGCAAAAAGCCCCCGTAGATGAAAATAAAGCATAAGTACCCCGCGTGAACCCTTGAGATTTGTGATTGCTTGATTTTAGTTGGAACTATCTATTTTTGAAATTTTTAAGTTTGTGCTGCATGATTCCTTCTAAGAGACTGGTTATGTATTGAATTTGAGTCGGTATCAGTTATCATGGATGTTACACACACACACACACTATACCAGTGATAATGGCTTGAGATTCGAGGATTAAAGTGAATTTTTAGATTGGTTTTTGATGTTTAATATTGTATATTTGCTTATTTTCGCTGAGGCCGTTGAGATAATTTTGATTCTGCGATATTGTTGGATTTGATAACATATAAGTGAATTAGTATTCATATTATTGCATTGCATGTAGTTGATTTGTGCTCGAGGACTAGCACGGCTTAAGTTTGGGGGATTTTGATAAGTGTATTTTATATACGCGATTTAATATCTAATTCATGCTTATTCGTTGCTATATTTCTGTGATCATGTGCATTTTTACTTGTTTTATGTTATTTTATGTGTAGATTGGTGGTTGTGGCATTTAACGTACAATTGGCGATATTCGGTGCGATTAGAACTCAAAGGGACCATATTTGGAAGCAATCCAAAGATAAGAAAGAAAGTCGATTAACGATACACACACCTGGCTTGATGCTTTGATACTTAAACGCCACGTATGGGGTCTTAGAATCAAGTTAGCAGGAGCATAGCCATTTGCAAGGCGTCTATAAGATATAAACCCCGCAAAGGTAAGGGTGGAAAATGTTGAGTGTCCTATTTCGGTTATAATTCCTCTTGAGTTCGAATTTTAGCTTTTTGCATGTCAGTATAACTCTATTGGATAGAAAATTCGGCTAGAGTTTTATAGGAGATATCTATTACTCTATCAAAAATAACGAGGAGATTAGAGAGAGCATTATTACGAAGATCTAAGATGAGTTTTTGATAGCAAGTGTGAAGGAGTATTTCGAGGAGTTTTTCAAGTCAGTTGCAATTTTAGTCTTCGTGAAGGGTGTTTTCTAATATTCTTTGTGTTAAATTATTTATTATAATTGGAAGAATGATTTCTATGATTTATTCAGTGTTTATTTCGTTTATTATGAACTAATTTACTTTTTAGGCTTGTGATGGATCCTTAAGTGAATCGATGATTTTGTAAACTTTGATTTCCAATTTAATAAGCTATCTCCAGTTTATCTATATCAATTTGTCCTTGAATCTATGAATTTACTGATCAATAATTCTTTGTGGAGTTGGATTGAATCGAGAGAGGATATTCAAATCTAGACCTAGTTGATATATCATGTGTTCATGATTTTGTTAGTAGCTTAAACTTGATGAGTGTTAAGGTAGAGATATGCCTGACGTCGCATGTAATCGGATAGAGAATTTATTCTTTAACCTTCTTCAATTGTAATTCGCATAGAGATATAGTGGGTTAGTTGATTAAGGTGTTTATCGAATTTCTATCTTAATTGTGGATTGAAGTTAATATGGTATTAGTGTATCGAGAGGTGGTTAATAATACATTCGTGTTCTTGATTAATAAACTGGGATAGTGCATTAAATTGGAATAAAGGTGTTAAAATCAAAGTGAAGCTTAGGGTGAAATCATAAGTCTAATTCTCCATTAATTGTTTGAAATTCAGATTTTGATATTCTTGGTTGTTTTGAGTTAATTTAATTATTCAAAATTTTAGTTTTGCTAATTTAAATTATTGTTTTGATTTGTTTAATAAAATTAGGGTTAATAAAAGATTGGTAATTGTAAGTTAAGGTATTTGCTAATTTATCTCTGTGGGAACGATACTTTACTCATCACTTTATTACTGTTGACCACGTATACTTGCGTGTTGTGCGTAATTAGATTTTACCCAACAATTGCCCCCAGTCTCTAGTTATAAGATACTTATAATTAGAGACTTGAAGAGACGCTTGGAGAATCCAAACATCTTTTGAAATGGCATACGTTCCCCAAGAAGTGGGCCCCACTCGTCATCATTAGCCGCCCTTGGGATTGGTGTAACGGCCCTATAAAACCCCCATTCCACACACAACTGCCACTTTTCCAGATTTTCTCAACCTTCTCTCTGCAAGTGCGCTTTCTGGAGATAAATTACCTCCACCAAACTTCACCGATTTAGGTCCTTCTATTTACAAAACATCACATTTCTACTACTTTTACCTCCATGGAAGATTCTAACCTCACCTCCACCTCCACCACTGAGCAGACCCCTCTGGTCAATAATGCTCTCAACTCCAACACCATCGCCACCACCGATCTGGAGCCAGTCGACTTACCGGCTGCCCCTACTGATGTTACTCTTGACGATATCGAGATGAAGATAGGAACCATCTATGCTTCCGAGAACGACTTTTCCCACATCAACACCAAATCTTCCATCCATCCTTCCCAAATCTTTGACATTCGAACACTGTTCAACATCCCGAAGGAATACAAGCTTCGGGTGTCAGTGTCAAACGAGAGAATATTTTGGCGCCCCGAAGGCGAGTGGGTCGCCGTTCCTCTTTGGGCTCTGAAGTATGGGGTTCGATTCCCCCGCCACGAATTCATCGCCTCATTTCTCTACTTCGTGGGGATCGGGTTCGCACAACTTGTGCCGAACTCGTACATCCACCTTATCAGTTTAATAGCCTTATGCCAGGAGGTAGGCATTACCCTTGGCCTCAACTTCTTCTTTGTCTTATTCACCATTGGTAGGTCGAAGGAACCAGGGCTTTGGCAATTAAACCGACAACAAAGCTGAACCACTTTCATAAAAACCCCAATCAGCAACAAAGGATGGCACTCTCAGTGGATCTTCGTAAGGGGTACTGACCTCAAACTCCTGTCCCTCCGCTACCTCCACCAGTTGCTGTTCTTAAGGATTCCGAGGAAACCAAAGAGGAATCACTCAAGCCGCGCTCTAAAAAGCCTCGTCGAACAGAAGAGCCTGATCTGCAGGTCATAGAGGCCGACTCTCAGCCAGCACCGACTGTGACGGCCCCAAAATAGGTATACATCACCCATCTTGGGTCGCCAAATACATGGTACTGAATATAAATACAAACTTAATTATACAATATGAGCTGAGAGTTTTACACGAATATTGTCTTTTAGACAATATCCAAACTCAAATGGAGTCCTCATTACATTTATTGTCACACTATTTTATTGAATAGTGAGGACTATTATAACACCATCTCAGACCATCACTCCGTTCCCCGACTAGTTCCGGCTACGTTCTATTTTCTGAAGAGAACAATGGAAGTAAAAGAGTGAGCTCAACTAGCCCAGTAAGAAATATTATGACTAAGATAATGCAGAATAAGTTATCATTAGCCTTCAACAATGTTAAACTGATATAATATTGTAAGACCATGAATTTTATGAAATGAAAGTATTTGATTTTCTTATAATTATTATTCAATTTAATAAATGGTTTAATTGATAAAAGATTAAAGTTAAGGGTGATATGTGAAATTTTTTTGCAAAGTAAGCAAGTTGATATAAAATATTCGGTGTGTCGGGGAATATTCATTTGGTCGGGGAATATTCTTTTTGTCAGAAAATATTCGTTCGATGACATAATCATTGGTGGACCCCATAATAGAAGTATTGTCATAGTTAGAAAACGATAGAAATATCTTTTTATAAAAATAACGCCGAAAGTTTTACTATTAAACTGTTGAACTACCCGGTGGTAAAAGTACAGTAATACGCGTGGTTGCATAGTAGCACACGATATTGATTATTGATGCTTACGTAAGAAGTCACTCAGTTTACTCAATTATTGCTACATTAATTGTTGCATAGTATCTCACGTTATTTGATTCAATTATTTTCACAGTATCATCTGCATAATATTTTATATTATTAAATCAATAATTGAGACAACAAAGTTATTCATATTATTATTTGCAATATTGACGATGTCTAGAAAGTTCTGTCGAGGAGAGGTTTGGTCACCTAATTGCGCGCCAATAGGGAAATCCTTATCGGAAAGCCCCCTCTTTCCTGGGACTGATCTGGTTGTTAAAAATTATGAGTTATAATATTAATGATGAATAATTTTTGAAGTATTAAGAATGTGTTTATTGAAGATAAGTGAATTACAAAAGTTAGAGGGGAATAATGCAAACTTGGAAAACTTTAGGGGTACTAAAGTGTAATAAGTTAAATCAATCTGGACCATTGGTGGTGGTTTTAAAAGTAAATTAATCTGGATCGTCGATTGTGGTTTTAATAGTAATCAATATGGACCGTCCGTTCTAATAGTGAATCAATCTGGACCGTTCGTGAATTAGTTACTATTTAGTCCATTCTCCTATAAATAGAAGCTTAATTCTTCTTTAATTCTCACCAATTCACTGAGATTCACAAGAGACACTATAGAGAGAGAAACTATAGAGAGTAAGAAGAAAAGTATTCTGCTACTTTGCTATTGCAGTATCCAGTCTTCTACTATGGTAAGGGATGTTATTTTCGTTTGGTAAGGGATATTATTTGTTGTGTTCGTAAGGGGTATTATTTCTTTCATATTCATAAGGAATACTATTTTTTGTATTCATCCTTTAATATGTTGGAATAACTTTGTCTCACGGATTACGTCATAGTATTTAGGGGAAAATCCATTCTTGATTTCAGTATGTTATTTCTTTTCATATTCTTAAATCTAAACTAATTGTGGTAAGTATTGCTTCTATAATCCTTGAAATTATTGGAATATCCTTGAGTTTTGCGCTTCATCCATTATCATTTTATTGGAATATTGATCTGAACTTTCTTATTAAATATCAATATTTTCACCTGGGGTACTATTCAAGGTTTACTATTCACCCGATTACTATTCACTATAATATTATTCACTCGGGTATTCGGGGCACTTTTCATGCCAGGGTACTATTCACGAGTTACTATTCATGGGTTACTATTCACCCTACTACTATTCACTCTAGTATTATTCACTCGGGTATTCAGGGCACTGTTCGTGCCGAAGTACTATTTACGAGTTACTATTCACCCGATTACTATTCACTCTAGTATTATTCACTCGGGTATTCGGGGCACTTTTCGTGTCGGGATTACTATTCATGGGATACTATTCCCGAAGTACTATTCACGGGGTACTATTCACCCGAAAAATTTATTTCTTTTCTGTCCAAATTATTTTGATACGTGGATATTATTCTTGAATTTTACTCCACAAAGTAGTATCATGTTCACAATTTGGATATTTTTAAACTCTGGATAAATCTAAAGTCTTTAATAATTATCCTTGATTTTGTTTGATTAATGCTTATATCATTGTTATCATCCTCATGCTTATATTGTGATAAAAGTCATCTTTGGCTTACGTGCATAGATGGACTGTTGATTGGTATGATTTTGACTAGGGATAATTCGGTATGATCATGACCTTTGATGATTACACGAATATTCTTGGCCCGTAGTGCAGGATTAATTTGTGGACGTGATACTAATGAATATCCTTGGCCCGTAGTGTAGGGATGATTCGATGATATGATTTATTTATTAAGTTGAGTCCCAGCGATAAAGTTAATGATAAACTTTTTAAATCATAGAAGATAGTAGATATCATGCTCTACTTGACTCTTCTAATGGATTACTTGTTCTGCTGTAGTTAAACTTGTTATCTATTATATTCTATCAGTTTAACATTGTTGAAGGCTAATGATAATTTATTCTGTATTATCTTAGTCATAATATTTCTTACTGGGCTAGTTGAGCTCACCCTTTTACTTCCATTGTTCTCTTTAGGAAATGAGAACGAGGCGGAACTAGTCTGGGGAGCGGAGTGATGGCCTTGAGAGATAATGTTATAGTAGTCCTCACTATTCTATAAAATAGTGTGCCAATAAATGTAATGAAGACTCCATTTGAGTTTGGATATTGTCTAGAAGACAATATTCGTGTAAAAACTCTCAGCTCATGTTGTATAATTAAGTTTGTATTTGTAATTTGTACCATGTATTTGGGCGACCCAAGATGGGTGATGTATACCTATTTTGGGAGCATCACAGTTGGTATCAAAGCTTAGGGATATGATCCCTGGCTGAGGTGTGAGACAAGAACTAGGAGGGGAGAGACGGGGAATTCCTTCGCTAGTATGACCTACCTAAGATTATTTGGTATTTAATTGATCGGTCAGAGTATAGGGATAATATGTGGCATGTCAATTAACCCTTGTTTTGTGGCAGTGGTTGAAAATGGCATCTGAAAATGTCGAGATAAGCAATGAAGCACATGAGTTCGTTGAGTCACCAACGATCAATATCCAGGATAATGTGCAACAGGAAGACAATAATCCTCAGGTAAACAACAACACCGATCAAATGATGAACGATGGATGTTCAGAGGCTTTATGAAATTCATGCAACATCAGGCGAGAGCGACTCCTGTTCAAAATATAGGTGGACACACTGGCAACTCACAAATGGTCACCGCTAAACAATTCAAGGAGCTGGGACCATCGGAGTTTTGGGGAGAGCCAAAATCACTTAAGGCGGAGATGTGGATAAAGCAGATCACTAAGATATTTGATGTCTTAGGATGCTCCGAGGAGCAAAAGGTTCCCCTTGCAACCTTCATGTTGAGAGGAGAAGCAGATTACTGGTGGGAATCAGTAAAGCGTAACCAGCCTGCCGCACTCAAAATATCTTGGGAGAAGTTCCAAGAGCTGTTCAATGACAAGTACTTTCCTGAAAGTATTCGTCACATGAAGGAGGTGGAGTTTATCAAGTTGGAGCAAAACAATATGACCGTGTCGCAGTACGAGGCTAAGTTTGCCGAGTTGTCCCGGTTCTCATCCATTTGGTTGATAATGAGGAGAGAATGACGTGAATGTTTCTAAGAGGTTTGAGACCCAAAATACGTCAATACGTCATTTCTCACAAACTGTGTTTATATTCAGATGTTGTAAATAGGGCTCAATTATTGGAGCGCGATAATGAGTTAACCTAACCAAGAGAGAGCAGCTGGCAAGTCAATAATACCAGTGGTAGCAGTCATCAAAGCGGTGACAACAAACATGGAGGGAATCAACATGCCAGAAATGGTAACCACTTCGGTGGTAATCATGGCCAAGATAATAGAAGAAATTATTCAAGTGGAAATTTCAAGAAGAGAAGATTTAACGATGACGGAAAGATGTTGGAACCAACACCAGTAACAAATTCTAGGGGAGGAGAACGATCGCCAGTTAGATGCTACAGATACGGAGAGGAGGGACATATAATTTCAAACTGTCCACAGCCTTCCAAGGTATGTTTTAGTTATGGAAAGACGGTCACATAGCTCGATTTTGTCCTGTAGTGAAATCAAGTCCAGTTGGGATGGTGGCACCAAAGGCAAAAACGGACAAAATAAAGTTTGCAATTTCAGGAAGAGCGTTTTTTATGACTTCTCAAAAAGAGAGTAACCCGAACGAAGTTAGAATGAGTTAGTTAATTATAAATTCTTGCGAAGTCTATACCTTATTAGATACCGGTTCACCCAATCTTTTATTTCTCCTACTTGTGCTCAACGTTTAAATTTAACTCCGGAGAAATTAGACTTTGACTTATTGGTTGAAACTCCATTAGGAGAAACCTTCGTTACCTCCACTGTTTATAAATCTTGTTTGATTCAAATTAACACTTTCACATTACCTGTCGATCTTATCTCTTTGAAAATACTTGCATTCGATGTGATTTTAGGAATTGGTTTGTTAACTACTCATCATGCTAAAATTAATTATTTTTGTAAGGTTGTTAGCTTTCGTATTCCTAACCATCCAATTATACGAATTCAAACAAACAAACCACTAAAGTCAATCATTGTCATCTCAAGCCATAAAGCTATTTGTTTATTGAAAAACGGATGTCAAGCTTTCTTAGCTCATGTCACGGATTTAAACAAATATACGTCAGATTTGAATGATATTTCTATTGTTAATAAATTTCCTGACGTATTCCCTGAATAACTTCCTAGCCTACCCCTAGAGCGTGAAATCGAATTTTGTATCGACCCTAAACCCGGTACAAAACCCTCAAATACTTCTTCATCCAAAACGAACGTATCATGCGCCAAATACGTTGGCTCGAGATGTTAAACATTACGACCATACCATTCAATATCATCATGGAAGAGCGAACCTGGTAGCTAACGAGTTGAGTAGAAGATCGTATGTGGTTACAAGTGCAATATTATTAACACAATGACCCATTTCGTATGACTTACAAAGGATAAAGAGAGAGTTAAAGACTCCAAGAACCTATGTGAAGATAGCGAATATACGATTAGAACCGACTTTAATCGATAAAGTTAAAGCCGCTCAAGCTACAAACTCAGAGCTGATGAATGTAAAGAAGAAGGTTCAAGAAGGCATTATTCTAGAAGCAAGAATCGACGAAGAGAGAAAATCTCAATCCTCGATTTAATTGGTCCATTTGAAATACTTGATTGAGTAGGAGCTTTGGCCTATAGACTCGCTTTACCGCTAAGTATGTCACGTGTTCATAACGTTTTTCACGTATCGATGTTACGTAAATATGTGGACGACCATAACCGCATTATTAAAATAGAACCGGACGAGATAGCGGAAGATTTAATGTATGAAGAGGTACCTGTCAAAATCTTGGATATAAAGGAATATATTCTACGCTCAAAGGTTATACCTCAAGAGTTAGAATCTAAACGAGGTATCCTCATCTCTTCGGCATACCAGGTACGTATGTAAATTTTGAGGGTGAAATTTCATAAGGAGGGGAGATTGTAAGACCATGAATTTTATGATATGAAAGTATTTGATTTTCTTATAATTATTATTCAATTTAATAAATGGTTTAATTGATAAAAGGTTAAAGTTAAGGGTGATATGTGAATTTTTCTTGCAAAGTAAGCAAGTTGATATAAAATATTCGTTGTGTCGGGGAATATTCATTTGGTCTGGGAATATTCTTTTTGTCAGGGAATATTCGTTCGATGACACAATCATTGGTGGACCCCACAATAGAAGTATTGTCGTAGTTAGAAAGCGATAGAAATATCTTTTTATAAAAATAACGACGAAAGTTTTACTATTAAACTGTTGAACTACCCGGTGGTAAAAGTACAGTAATACGCGTGGTTGCATAGTAGCACATGGTATTGATTATTGATGCTTATGTAAGAAGTCACTCAGTTTACTCAATTATTGCTACATTAATTGTTGCATAGTATCTCACGTTATTTGATTCAATTATTTTCACAGTATCATCTGCATAATATTTTATATTATTAAATCAATAATTGAGACAACAAAGTTATTCATATTATTATTTACAATATTGACGATGTCTAGAAAGTTCTGTCGAGGAGAGGTTTGGTCACCTAATTGCGCGCCAATAGGGAGAAATCCTTATCGGAAAGCCCCCTCTTTCCTGGGAATGATCTCGTTGTTAAATATTGTGAGTTATAATATTAATGATGAATAATTGTTGAAGTATTAAGAATGTGTTTATTGAAGATAAGTGAATTACAAAAGTTAGAGGGGAATACTGCAAACTTAGAAAATATTAGGGGTACTAAAGTGTAATAAGTTACATTAATCTGGACCATTGATGGTGGTTTTAATAGTAAATCAATCTGGACCATTGGTGGTGGTTTTAATAGTAAATCAATCTGGACCATTGATGGTGGTTTTAAAAGTAAATCAATCTGGACCGTCGGTTGTGGTTTTAAAAGTAAATGAATCTGGACCGTCGGTGGTGGTTTTAAAAGTAAATCAATCTGGACCGTCGGTTGTGGTTTTAATAGTAATCAATATGGACCGTCCGTTCTAATAGTGAATCAATCTGGACCGTTTGTGAATTAGTTACTATTTAGTCCATTCTCCTATAAATAGAAGCTTAATTCTTCTTTCATTCTCACCAATTCACTGAGATTCACAAGAGACACTATAGAGAAGAAACTATAGAGAGCAAAAAGAAGAGTATTCTACTACTTCACTATTGCAGTATCTAGCCTTCTACTAAGGTAAGAGATGTTATTTTTGTTTGGTAAGAGATATTATTTGTTGTGTTTGTAAGGGGTATTATTTCTTTCGTATTCATAAGGAATACTATTTTTCTTATTCATCATTTAATATATCGGAATAACCTGTCTATGCAGATTACGTACCGTATGACAGGTGAAAATCCATTTACAGTTTCGTATGTTATTT
Organism: Panax ginseng; assembly: GCA_020205605.1. NCBI lineage: Eukaryota > Viridiplantae > Streptophyta > Magnoliopsida > Apiales > Araliaceae > Panax > Panax ginseng. The sequence continues at coordinate 136,755,118 of CM035134.1, read as the reverse complement.
CTTTTCATATTCTTAAATCTAAACTCACTGTGGTAAGTATTGCTTCTATAATCCTTGAAATTATTGGAATATCCTTGAGTTTTGCGCTTTATCCAGTATCATTTTATTGGAATATTGATCTGAACTTTCTTATTAAATATAAATATTTTCACCCGGGGTACTATTCATGGGTTACTATTCACCCGGTTATTATTCACTCGGGTATTCGGGGAACTTTTCATGTCGGGGTACTATTCACGAGTTACTATTCATGGGTTATTATTCACCCAATTACTATTCACTCTAGTATTATTCACTCGGGTATTCGGGGCACTTTTCGTGCCGATATACTATTCACGAGTTACTATTTACCCAATTAATATTCATTCTAGTATTATTCACTCGGGTATTCGAAGCACTTTTCATGTCGGGATTACTATTCACGGGATACTATTCCCGAAGTACTATTCACGGGGTACTATTCACCCAAAAAATTTATTTCTTTTCTGTCCAAATTATTTTGATACGTGGATATTATTCTTGAATTTTACTCCACAAAGTAGTATCATGTTCACAATTTGGATATTTTTAAACTTTGGATAAATTTAAAGTCTTTAATAATTATCCTTGATTTTGTTTGATTAATGCTTATATCATTGTTATCATCCTCATGCTTATATTGTGATAAAAGTCATCTTTGGCTTACGTGCATAGATGGACTGTTGATTGGTATGATTTTGACTAGGGATAATTCGGTATGATCATGACCTTTGATGATTACACGAATATTCTTGGCCCGTAGTGCAGGATTAATTTGTGGACGTGATACTAATGAATATCCCTGTCCCGTAGTGCAGGGATGATTCGATGATGTGATTTATTTATTAAGCTGACCCAGCGATAAAGTTAATGATAAACTTTTTAAATCATAGAAGATAGTAGATATCATGCTCTACTTGACTCTTATAATGGATTACTTGTTCCCCTGCAGTTAAACTTGTTGTCTATTATATTTTATTAGTTTAACATTGTTGAAGGCTAATGATAACTTATTCTGCTTTATCTTAGTCATAATATTTCTTACTGGACTAGTTGAGCTCACCCTTTTACTTCCATTGTTCTCTTCAGGAAATGAGAACGTAGCCGGAACTAGTCGGGGAATGGAGTGATGGCCCGAGATGGTGTTATAGTAGTCTTCATTATTCTATAAAATAGTGTGCCAATAAATGTAATGAGGACTACATTTGAGTTTGGATATTATCTAGAAGACAATATTCGTGTAAAAACTCTCAGCAAATGTTGTATAATTAAGTTTGTATTTGTATTCTGTACCATGTATTTGGCGACCCAAGATGGGTGATGTATACCTATTTTGGGGTGTCATCACGATTTAGTATCAAAGCTTAGGGATATGATCCCAGGCTGAGATGTGAGACAAGAACTAGGAGAGGAGAGACGGGGAATTCCTTCGCTAGTATGACCTACCTAAGTTTATTTGGTATTTAATTGGTACTGCTTTGTGGAGTAAAATTCAATAATGTCTAAATTTTTAACATGATACTGCTTTGTGGAGTAAAATTCAAGAATAATATCCATGTATCAAAAATAATTTGGACAGAAAAGAAATAAATTTTTCGGTAAATAGTACCCCGTGAATAGTACCCTGTGAATAGTTGTGAGACCCCAGACTTTATGAATAAAGATTTTAATTTCTCGAAATATTTTTTTTGAATATTGTGGTGTGGATTTGATATAATGTTATAGTTGTGGGTAATATTTACAAATTTTGCAAAGTAAGCAAGTGGTTATATAATATTCAATTGGTCAGGGAATATTCGTTTTAACAGGGAATATTCGTACGATGGCATAATCATTGGTGGACCCCATAATGGAAGTATTGTCATAGTTAGAAAACGATATAATTATCTTTTTATAAAAATAATTGCGAAAGTGTTACCGTTAAAACTGTTGAACTTCCCGGTAGTAAAAGTATAGTAATATGCGTGGTTACATAGTAGCACACGGTATTGGTTATTGAGGCTTACGTGAGAAATCACTCGGTTATACTCAATTATTATTTCTACGACAAAGAATTCGCATCATATATCTCATATTATTGATTCAATTATTGTCATAGTATCATCTCGTATAATATGATATATTATTAAATCAATAATTGAGACGAAAAAGTTATTCATATTATTAAATTGTAATATTTACAATGTCTAGAAGAAGTTCATCGAGGAGAGGTTTGGCCATCTAATCAAGGGCCAATAAGGAGAAATCCTTATCGGAAAGCCCCCTCTTTCCTTGGAACGATCTGGTTATTAAATATTATGAGTTATAATATTAATGATGAATAAGTTCGTGTTGATTAAAGATGAAATTGATAGTTTCATTGTGTTGGAATTATTAGTGTTAGTGAAAATCGATATTTATTTCGATAATAATTGATGTCTGGAAGTTATCGGGTAATTAATCGGATAAATGAGGAATTAATTGCAATTAATTCACATGATTATAACTATTTGTTCACATGTGTGTACTAATGATTCATATTAATGTACTATTAGGGGACTTTGTGCAAGATTGATAATACTTGCATGACTAAGTTAAAGATGGAGGTATAGATGGATGTACTATACTGTTATTCGTATTTTCACATGATTATAACTATTGAATCACATGATTGAACTATTGATTCACATTATTTACTATTAGGGGAGGTGGTGCAAGTTTGATAATACTTGCAGGACTAAATTAAAAATGAAAGAAAAGTTAGAGGTATTGTATTGTAATTTTTTGAGCCCCAAAACGTGCAATTATCGAAACTATATTTTTCTATAAAAAGAAGCTCATTCTTCCTTCATTTCTCACCAATTCACTAAAGCTATAGAGGAATTATTATAGAGAGAAATTATAGAGAAAAAAGAAGAAAGAGAAGTCCGCTACCTCTCTATTCCAAAGATCCAAACTTTTATTCTATGGTAAGGGGTAATATTTCTTTCATTTTCATGAAGAGAGTTATTCTTATTCCATTCCTTATTATTATGTTGGAATAATATGTCTATGCGAAGTACCGCATACATGATGAAGTTCTTCTGTTATTTCATTCTTTATTATTACATTGGAATATCTCCATGCATGCGTATTACGCATGACCTTATTCCACTATTTATTATTCATTGGAATAACCTATCTATCACAATACCGCATACATGGTTAAATTCTTCATTATTCCATTCTTTATTATTATGTTGGAATATCCCATACGTGCGTATTACGCGCATGACTGGTTCCATTATTTATTATACGTTGGAATAACCTACTGTCATGCGATCTATCGCATGCACCGTGAATTATGTTGTTATTCCATTCTTTATTATTCATTGGAATATCACATGCGGATTTCGCATAACCTAGTTCCATTCTTTATTATTACATTTGGGAAGAACACATGCATGGCATGGCTTATCGCATGTATAGTGAATTCTTACGTTATTCCATTCTTTATTATTCATTTGGAATAACCTGTCTATGTGGATTACCACATGCATGGTGAATGATCCTTTGTATTCATTCCTTATTAAATTGTGGAAATGATCTGTCTACGTGGATTACCGCATGGCGGGCAAAAATCCATTTGCAGGTTCATATATTCTATTATACTCAGTTGGTTAAAGTTTTGGCTTCTATACTCCATGAAATTAGTAGAATATCCTGGATATTTGCGCTTCATCCAGTATATTTTCATGGAAATATTCTTTTGTGCATTCTTTAATTTTACTCCACAAAGCAGTATCATGTTGACAATTTGGACGTTTTTGAGTTCAGGATAAATTAACTTATAAATCTTTAAAATTTAATTCTTGAACTTGTTTTATTTAATTATTATGTCATCACTGTCATCATCCTCATGTTTATATTATGTTGAAAGTTATCGTGTATTCTGTGGTGCGTAGATGGACTTGGTAGGATTATGACCGAGGATTATTCGGTATAGTCATGACCGTAATGTTACAAATGATGTGGTAAAAGTCCTCATTGGCCCGTAGTGCATTGATGGACAGTTGTTGGCATGATCATGACCATTGATGAAAACAAGAAATCCTTGGCCCGTAGTGCATGGATAATTTGTGGTCATGATACTAATGAATATCCTTGGCCGTAGTGCAGGGAGGACATGGCTTATTTAATAAGCTGAGTCTCAGCGATAAAAGTGATGAAAAACCTTTTAAATCATAGAAGAAAATAGATTTTATTCTCTACTTGACTCTTCTAATGGATTGTTTGTTCCGCTGCAGTTAAACTTGATGTTTGTTATATTGTATCAGTTTAACACTGTTGAAGGCTAACGATAATTTAATCTGCATTATCTTAGCCATAATATTTCTTACTGGGCTAGTTGAGCTCACCCTTTTGCTTTCATTGTTCTCTTCAAGAAATGAGAACGTAGCAGGGACTAGTCGGGGAATGGAGTGACGGTCCAGATGATAGCATTAGTAGTCCTCACTATTCTATGAAATAGTGTGATAATAAATGTATTGAGGACTTATTTTGATTTTGAATACTGTCTAGAATACAATATTTGTATTAAAACTCACAGATCATGTTGTATATTTAAGATTGTATTTGTATTATATATCATGTATTTGGCGACTCAGAATAGGTGATGTATACCTATTTTGGGGGCATCACAGTTAGTATTAAAGCTTAGGGATATGATCCCTGGCTGAGATGTGAGACAAGAACTAGGAGGGGAGAGATGGGGAATTCCTTCGCTAGTATGACCTACCTAAGTTTATTTGGTATTTAATTGGTCGGTCAGAGTATAAGGATAATATGTGATATGTTAATTAACCCTTGTTTTATGGCAGTATTTGAAAATGACATCCGAGAATGTTGAAAATAGCAATGGAGCACAGGAGACCGTTGAGTCTCCACAGATCAATAATCAGGATAATGTGCATCAGGAAGGCGACAATCCTCATGCAAACGATAACACTGACCAAATGATGAACGATGGAATGTTCAGAGGCTTTATGCAATTCATGTAACATCAGGCGAGAGTGGCTCCTGTCCAAAATGCATGTGGAAACACTGGAAATTCTCAGACGGTCACTGCTAAACAGTTCAAGGAGCTGGGACCACCAGAGTTTTTTGTAGAGCCAAAACCACTTAAGGCGAAGACGTGGATAAAGCAGATCAAAAAGATATTTGATGTCTTGGGATGCTCCGAGGAGCAAAAGGTTCCCTTTGCCACCTTCATGTTATGCAAAGAGGCGATTCTTGGTGGGAATCAGAAAGCGTATCAACTTTGTTGACTTGAAGATGTCTTGGGAGAAGTTCAAGAATCGCCCAACGAAAAGTACTTTCCCAAAAGTATTCGTCACATGAAAGAGGTAGAGTTCATTAAACCGGAGCAAAAAACATGGCCGTGTCGCAGAAGACGCGAAGATAAGTTTGCCGAGTTGTCCGGTTTGCGTCCCATCCCATTTTGATAATGAGGAGAGAACGACGCAAATGTTTCTAAGAGGTTTGAAACACGAGATACGCCAATATCTTATCTATCATAAAGCGTGTTTGTATTAGGATGTTGTTAATAGGGCTCGATTATTGGAGCACGATAATGAGTCAACCCAACCAAAAAGAAGCGGTACGGCAAAATGATAATACCCGGTGGTAGCAATCATCAAGCGGTGACAATAAGCGTGGAGGAATCAACATGCGAAATGGTAACCACTTGGTGGTAATCATGGCCAAAACAATAAGAATGGACATTTCAAGAAGAGGAGATTCAACAATGATGGAAAGACGTCAGCATCAGCACCCGTTCTTAAGAAAGGAGAACGACCCCCAATTGTATGCTTCAAATGCGGAGGGGAGGGACATATCAGTCTAAACTGCGTGATGCAGTCTAAAACATGTTACAATTGTGGAAAAGAAGGTCACCTAGCCTGATTTTGTCGTGCACCAAAGTCAACTCCAGCTGGGACGGTGGCACCAAAGGCGGATACAGACAAAACAAAGTCTGTGGTTTTGGGGAGAGCATTTTCGTGACTTCTCAAAAAAAGAGAGTAACACGAAACGAAGTTATAGCAGGTTAGTTAATTATAAATTCTTGCGAAGTCTATACCTTATTAGATACCAGTTCTACCTATATTTTTATCTCTCTTGCTTGCGCTCAACGTTTAAATTTGACCCCAGAGAAGTTAGACTTTGACTTATTGGTTGAAACTTCGTTAGTAGAAACCTTCGTTACCTCCACTATTTATAAATCTTGTTTGATTCAAATCGACACTTTTACGTTACCTATCAATCTTATTTCTTTGAAAATACTTGCCTTTGATGTAATTTTAGGAATCGATTGGTTAGCTTTCATATTCCTAACCAACCTGTTATGCGAATTCAAGCAACCAAACCATTAAAGTCAATCACTATTATATCAAGCCATAAGTAAAGAGCCCCGAGCCTTTCGCTGGTGACTTCCTTGTGTGGAATGCACCGAAATAGAACTTTCTCAGACGGAAGAAGAAGTGAAATGTGATTGGCAAGTTGATAGGTATCAATGTGACGTCTTATCCAAGTCTTGGGATGAGAGTCACAGTTTTGAATGACATTTCTATTGTTAATAAATTTCCTGACGTATTCTTGAAGAACTTCCTAGCTTACCCCCTAGGCGTGAAATCGAATTTTGTATTGACCTCGACAAAACTCATTTCTAAAACCCTTAAATATTTCTTCACCTAGACGAGCGTATTATACGCCAAAGACGTTGGCTCGAAACATTGTTGAAGATTACGATTATACCATTCAATATCATCGTGGAAGAAGCGAACGTGGTAGGTACGGCGTTAAGTAGAAGATCGTATACGTTTACGAGTGCGACGTTGTTAACACAAAAACCCATTTTGTATAACTTACAAATGATGAAGATAGAGTTAAAGACTCTAGAGACCCACGTGAAGATAACGAATATACGATTAGAATCGACTTTAATCGATAAAGTTAAAGCCGCTCAAACTACACACCCGGAGCTGATGAATGTGAAGAAGAAGGTTCAAGAGGGCGTTATTCTAGAAGCAAGAATCGATGAAGAGAGGAAATCTCAACCCTCAATTTAATTGGCCCATTTGAAATTGTATATTTTCTCTTCTGGGTTATATTATACTAAAATGAGAGCAGTTGAAACAAATGTTGTAATACACCAGAAGTGTGCAATACACTAGAAGTGTTTGGATCCAAATGTTTTTATGATTTGGCATGATCATCTAGGATCAATAATGATGCATCGAATTATTGAAAACTCCCATGAACATCCTTTAAAGAACCAGAAGATTCCTTTACCTGTTGATTATATCAAAGTAAATTAATTACCAAATTATCACATTTAATTATTATTATTTTAATAGTCTTCCCACCATTAGGGGGAGAAAAGTCGTTGTTTGAAGCACGGCGTGAGATCATTGCCTGAAGCACGACGGGAGATTAATTAGAATGTTTTAACGTTATTTAATCTTGATCCTTATACAAATCAGTATGAACTAGAAGTTCAAAGGATAATTCATTTGCAATGAATTGTAAATTAATTACCAGAATTATTCACCGATAATAAGAAAATAGTGATATCTCAAACTCTAGCTACTAATACTCTAGCAGAGATTGATGTCCCTGTAGGACAATCAATTAATGCATCAGTAAATTGAATCAAAGTCACACCTGAAACATAGAATTTTCTAGAAGAAGAAAGTACAAGAAAAAAAAGTTGCAGCCTATAAAGAGGCTATACCCATGAAACAGGCTACAAAATTTATCAATCTATCCAAAACTTATGAACAAAAATCTCCTGTAAATAAAACTCTTGAAGAGTTATTCCCTGAAGAGGACGAGTTATCCCCTGAAGAGGATCAGATACCTGAAAATAATGAGATCTCGAAACATTATGTATATACAGGAGAAGTATATATTGGATAGAAATAAAATCTTTATCGACAACATATTTTTATATAAATTTGCTATGGATATTACCAGAAGTAATGATCATATATATGAACCACAAATTGTTAGGAACACAAAGTCTGGAGTTGACTCGAAGTATTCCTTCTTCATCGATTCTTGCTTCCAAAATAGCACCTTCTTACACTTTTTTTTTCATACGCATTAGCTCCAGGTCTGTAGCATGGGCAACTTTAACTTTATTGATTAAAGTCGATTCTACTCGTATATTCGCCATCATCACATGGGTCCCTAGAGTCTTTAACTCTATCTCCATCGCTTGTAAGTCATATAAAATGGGCCTTTGCGTTGACAATATCGTACTCGTACCCATATATGATCTTCTACTTAATGTGTCAGCTACCATGTTCGTTTTTCTAGGATGGTATTGAATGGTATGATCATAATCTTTCAACAGCTCAAGCCATCGTCGTTGCCGCATGTTGAGTTCCTTTTGAGTGAAAAAATATTTGAGGCTTTTATGATCCGTATAGATGTGACGCCCCCAAAATAGGTATACATCACCCATTTTGAGTCGTCAATAACATGGTACAGAAACAACTACAACTTTATTAATACATCATATAAACTGTGAGTTTAAATACAAATATTGTCATCTAGACAATATCCATACCCAACTAAGTCCTCATTACAATTATTGGTACATTATTTTACAAAAATGGTGAGGACTACTAAAACAACTTCTAGAACCATCATTCCACACCCCGACTCGTACTCGCTACACTCTCGCCTCCTGAGAAGAAAAATGGAACAAAAAGGAAAAGGGTGAGCTCAACTAGCCTAGTAAAGAATATTATGACTAAGATAATATAGAACAAATTATCGTTAGTCTTCAACAGGGAATAATCTGATAGAATACAATTGACAACAAGTTTCAAATCAATATTCGCAGTGGAAATAATAATTCATAGAAGAGTTACGTATACTATAATCTATGAATTTAAAAGTCCATCATCATTATTTTATCCCTGTAACATCAATCAATATTCATCTTGAATCAAATATTCATCTTTGCACTGCAGGCCAAAGATATTCATCAGTCGGTCATGTTCATCTCAAAACCTGCTCATCTTTGCACTACGGGCCAAAGATATTCATAATAAAATCAATCATCTTTGCACTACAGGCCAAATATATTCAGTAACACCATCATTTAGGACTGAGGATGTTGAAAAATATTTAAAGAAAACGAATCCAGTGAAACAAAAGAACAAAGGTTAAGGATTTGTACTTTACACAATCCGAGTTCAAAAATACTTCATAAATAATTATACTGAAGTAAAATTCAAGAATGATCAAAACATAGATAAAATCAAAGCTAGTATCCATAATAGATATTTTCGACAAAAAACAAAAATTTAATTTTTCTATGAATATAATACGTCAGATTCGTGAATAGTCAGATATCGTGAATAGTGTCGTATATCGTGAATAGTAACCCAAATAATCGAAAGACAAGAATTTCACAAAAAAAATCTTACCAATATTCTGGCATAATGATATTAGAAGAAATAATACCATTTTAAAAAAATAATATCCCTTACCTCGAAAAGACGGTACTCTTGACTGGAATACTAGATATAGTGTTGAAGGGAACTTGCACCGTATAGCAACACTCAAGGTATCAAAATACTCACAAGAATACGCTCAATATATCGAGAGGGAAATAAAGAGAAAACTTCAGTTTCTGGTGTGATTTTCAATTCTAACCTAAGCATCCTATTTATAGGAAAATGCTTAGAACACCAAAGCAGAAAATTTAATAAAATAATAATATATTTATACAAATTTCCTTAGCACACCAAGAATCTGAATTCAGCAACTTATCACATGTTTAATGAGGCCACAAAATGTAAAAAAAACATTTTTCTTTAAAAAAATAATTACAACTTCCAAAAATCAATTATTTCGGAACTTCGAAACTTCAATAATTCACAATAAATAGCCCTTTTATCAGAAAAATTCGAATCACATGTCCTCTCCATAGGAAATTTCATTCTCTACAACTTTGCAAAAGAAAGGTTTTCCAAATTCCAAACAGAAATTGACCGAAATCCACAAACGGGCGATTTTACAGGCTATAATCAAATTTCGGTCAAGAAATGGGGTCTACCGACACACAAAACATGTGTTAATCATTTATTGCAACAAAAATACTATTCCTCCTCATATACTCATATATCCCACATTCATTGTAAAAATATCACCATTATTATATTATTAAAATATAATAATATATTTTATCAGAAAAAATAAAATATCAATTTTTCAACAATTGTCACCTTAAAATTTTCTCCATCTATATCCACATAAAACCAATATTTTCCTTATCATATAAATCAATAATTAATCATTCACAAATAATATTATATAATCACAATCATCGACAACAACTGTGCAGGTTCCTGGGAAAGAGGGGCTTTCAATAAGGATCTCTCCTTCTTGGCGTGCAATTAGATGACCAAACCTCTCCTTAGATGTAGCGAACTTTCTAGACATTGCCAATAATGTTATCTAATAATATTATTAGGATAATATGAATTATTGCTCTCGATAATGGAAAATCTTGTGCGATGACAATTATTAAAACAACAATAATATCAACGTAGCAATCATTGAATCAATAAAATATAATATTGAGCAGAAGAATTATCGTAACAATTATTGAGTAGTGCCTTTCACGTAAGAATCAATAATCGGTGCAATATCGTGGTAATGATCTTTGTGTTTTAACCAAGGGTATTCTAATAACAAAGATAACTTGATGTAACAACCACGCTGTTTATTTATAAATAACTTATTCTTGTCATTTTCTTCCTCCAATCGCTTTCCGTTATGGGGCCACACAAGGCTGCGCCGTCGTACGAATATTCCCCGAAAGTAAGAATATTCCACGACCAAATGAATATTCTCCGATAAAATGAATATTTTAAAACCACTTGCTTGTTTGAAATAATTGCGCATTTTACCCATAACTCACCACATTAATCAAATCAACCCTTACTATTTCAACATAATAAATAGAGGAAATTAAATTTTATTAATAATAATTTGGGGTCTTACAATAGATCTCCACCTTCTCTCCATACAGGTAATGCCTCCAAATCTTAAGCGCAAAAATGACAGCTGCCAACTTTAGATCATGAGTAGGATAATTCCTCTCATATCCTTTGAGTTGTCGTGAGGCATAGGCTATGACTTTTTCATGTTGTATGAGAACACATCTTAAACCTTTGCCTGAAGCATCACTGTAGATGACAAATCCCTCCGAACCAGATGGTATTGTCAGAACAGGTGATGAAATGAGTCTCCTCTTGAGTTCTTGAAAACTCTTCTCACATTCCTCGCTCCAACTGAATTTTGTATTTTGTCGAGTCAGCTGAGTTAATGGAGTAGCAATTCGAGAAAACCCTTCTACGAATCTCCGATAATAACCAGCTAAGCCGGGAAAGCTACGTACTTCAGTTACTGACTTAGGTTGCTCCCAGATTTGAATTACTTCAATCTTTGCCGGGTCAATATATATTCCATGATTTGATATTACGTGCCCAAGGAATGTTACTTCCTCATGCCAGAACTCACATTTCTTCAACTTGGCATATAACTTGTTCTCACGAAGCTTTTGGAGTATCAACCTTAAGTGTTGCTCATGATCTTCACGGTTTTTGGAGTAAATAAGGATGTCATCAATAAAGACGACCACAAAGTGATCCAAATATTCTTTGAATACTCGGTTCATCATATCCATGAAGGCAGCAGTAGCATTAGTCAATCCAAAAGACATGACTAGGAATTTGTAATGCCCGTACCGAGTCCTGAAAGTAGTCTTTGGGATGTCATTGGTTTTAATCTTTAACTGATGATATCCGGAACGAAGATCGATCTTTGAAAAGAATTTGGCGCCTTGCAACTGGTCAAACAGGTCATCAATGCGTGGCAACGGATACCTATTTTTTATGGTGACATGATTCAACTCCATATAATTAATACAAAGTCACATACTTCCATCCTTCTTCATCACGAATAGAACAGAAGCACCCCAAGGAGACGTACTAGGACAAATGCAACTGATGTCTAACAATTCATGTAGTTGAGTTTTTAACTCCTGAAGTTCAATAGGAGCCATTCGATATGGGGCTTTGGAAATGGGTTTTGTACCGGATTCAAGGTCGATACAAAAGTTAATTTCACGCTCTGGGGGTAGGCCAGGAAGTTCATCAGAGAATACGTCAGGAAATTTATTAACAATAGAAATATCATTCAAGACTGACGTATTTTTGTTTAAATATGTGACATGAGCTAAGAAAGCTTAACATCCGTTTTTCAATAAACGAATAGCTTTATGGCTTGAGATGACAGTGATTGACTTTAATGGTTTGGTTGCTTAAAATTGCATAATAGGTTTGTAAGGAATATGAAAGCTAACAACTTTACGAAAATAATCAATTTTAGCATGATGAGTAGTCAACCAATCAATTCCTAAAATCACATCGAATGCAAGTATTTTTAAAGAGATAAGATCGAAAGGTAACGTGCGGTTACCGATTTGAATCAAACAAGACTTATAAACAGTGGATGTAATGAAGGTTTCTCCCAACAGAGTTTCAACAGATAAATCAAAGTCTAATTTCTCTAGAGTCAAATTTAAACGTTGAGCGCAAGTAGGAAAAATAAAAGAATGGGTATAACTAGTATCAAATAAGGTATAGACTTCGCTAGAGATTTGATTAGTTTACCCGTGATCACCTCATTCGGATTCCTCGCTTTTTGGGAGGTTATGACAAATGCTCTCCCTTGAACTAACAGTTTTGTCTTATCTGGGACGGCCTTTGATGCCTCCATACCAGCTAGACTTGACTTTGGTGCACGAAAAAATCGGCCTAGGTGACCTTCTCTTCCACAATTGTAACATGATTTGGACTGTTGCGTACAGTTTGGACAGATGTGTCCCTCCCTTCCGTATTTGTAACATACGACCGACGGTCGTTCTCCTTCCTTAACAACAGGTGTTGGTGCTACCGTCTTTCCATCATTATTGAATCTTGACCATGATTACCACCAAAGTGGTTACCATTTCTGGCATGTTGATTCCCTCCACGTTTGTTGTCACCGCTTCGATGACTGCTACCACTGGTATTATTGACTTGCCAGATGCTCTCTCTTGGTTAGGTTGACTCATTATCGCGCTCCAATAACTGAGCCCAATTTACAACATCTGAATACAAACACAGTTTGTGAGAAATGAGGTATTGACGTATTTCGGGTCTCAAACCTCGTAGAAACATTCACATTATTCTCTCCTCATTATCAACCAAATGGGATGCGAACAGGGACAACTCGACAAATTTAGCCTCGTACTGCGATATTGTTTTGCTCCAACTTGATAAACTCCACTTCCTTCATGTGACGAATACTTTCAGGAAAATACTTGTCGTTGAATAGTTCTTGGAACTTTTCCCAAGACATTTTGAGTGAGATGAAATTTGAGTACGTTTCTTGATTCCAACCGATGAATCGCCTCTCCTCTGAACATGAAGGTGGCAAAGGGAACCTTTTGCTCCTTGGAGCATCCCAAGACATCAAATATTTTGGTGATCTTCTTTATCCACGTCTCCGCCTTAAGTGGTTTTGGCTCTCCCAAAAACTCCGGTGGTCCCAGCTCCTTGAACTTCTTAACAGTGACCATCCGAGAGTTGCCAGTGTTTCCACCTGCATTTTGAACAGGAGCCACTCTCTCCTGATGTTGTATGAATTGCATAAAGCCTCTAAACATCCCATCGTTCATTATTTGATCGGTGTTGTTGTTTACCTGAGGATTATTGTCTTCCTGTTGTACATTATCCTGGATATTGATCATTAGCGACTCAACGGTCTCATATGCTTCATTGCTTATCTCAACATTTTCAGATGCCATTTTCAAACACTGCCACAAAACAAGGGTTAATTGACATGCCATATATTATCCATATACTCTGACCGACCAATTAAATACCAAATAAACTTAAGTAGGTTATACTAGCGAAGGAATTCCCCGCCTCTCCCCTCCTAGTTCTTGTCTCACATCTCAACCAGGGATCATATCCCTAAGCTTTGATACCAATTGTGACGCCCCAAAATAGGTATACATCACCCATCTTGGGTGCGCCAAATACATAGTCTTGAATACAAATACAAACTTAATTATACAACATGAGTCATGAGTTTTTACACGAATATTGTCTTCTAGACAATATCCAAACTCAAATGGAGTCCTCATTACATTTATTGTCACACTATTTTATAGAATAGTGAGGACTACTATAACACCATCTCAGACCATCACTCCGTTCCCCGACTAGTGTTGCCTCTTTTCTTAGTTCTAACAAAAGAGCTCTAACTCATGCAAGCATACATGTGTCAACAAATAATACAGAGTAAGTAGAGTATCGTCCCACAGAGAAAGTTGTTTAATTTAAACCATTATAAACCAACTAAATCACTATTTTTATATGCTTAAACTAAATATTATAATTGTGAATTACTCTAAATGCAAATAATAACTAAAATAAGAATAATAACGAAAGATATCAAATCTGGGAATAATGGGATCCTAACTTCATTTAATACTTCATCTAATTACCACCATCATGCAAGAAAGTTCACATATCACAGGAAAGTAGTCAAGAGCACTAAAATATACATAGCCATTTTTTAATGTACTATGACCTACTTACATAGCATCCACATGTGATAGACACCATGTAATCATCAATATAACCAAAATCACTATATGTCTATGTGAAATTGCAACCATATTGAATTTAAGCACAAGCCCTTATTTTAACTCATACGGTGAAACAATATATGTCTATCTGGTTCACGAAATACACAAGCCATGCAAAATAGCCCCATATACATATGCTATCATGATTACAATCCATAGTCGCATGTTCATTTTCAATTCCATACAAGCAGTTAAAATGAATGGTGATCAGTCATTTAGGCATGCAAAACAACCATGATAGAAATTTCTTATGATATGTAAAACAGTCCAGCAATCAAGCATGCAACTAAACTACATATTAAAATCCGTTAGAATCCCATAATGGAGTTTAGTTCATGACTGAACCAAAAGCCATTATGGGATCAAAGCTAAACATGGCTAATAAGCAAACAATTGAAAGATGAAGGGATAGAAATCCAATATTATAATCCAATATTAACGTTCAAATTCTCATATAAATCCAGCAAAATAACAAGAGTTATCCACAATGATTGGAAATCCCACGAAGAATTAGAAAAGATAAAATTTAGGCTTCGTTTTGGAATCTCTCCCAGAGTGTAAACCCTAGTTCCAATATGAAGATACGTAAAAAGTAATGAATGATACGTCTGACACCAGTCAGAAATCATTTTTAATTGATTACAACCCTTAAAATTAAAAATTAAAATAAATAGCTCAATGACGAATGATCATCAGCCTTGGCGCACGACGACCTTCCTTCGTAATCCTCACGCGCAGGCGACTTTGTATGCGATTTTATGCAACTTTCGGGTGGTCATGGCAGGTAGCGTGTGTCTTTGACATGTATAGTCACGCAACCTGCAGTCTTGATTACGGTTCTACCATCTTTACTCTTCGACTTGTTTTGTTGTTCACTCTTTTGTCCATCCATGCTTAGTCTCCTACTCCACTTGATCCTCATGTCATGCATCCAACAGCCTCATGCCATTTACATCACCAAATTATGCCATATCCTGCACTTTTACACCAAAGGAGTTATAAGTAAATGCAATGCAAAATAACATGAAATGCAACTAAAAACACACTAAAATGTACTTGAGATGAGCATAGTTCGCGTGAATTAGTATTTAATAAGTAGGTGTTAAACCCACTTATCAACTTGTTCCGACTACGTTCTCATTTCCTGAAGAGAACAATTGAAGTAAAAGGGTGAGCTCAACTAGCCCAATAAGAAATATTATGACTAAGATAATGTAGAATAAGTTATCATTAGCCTTCAACAATGTTAAACCGATAGAATATATTATACAACAAGTTTAACTGTAGTGGAACAAGCAATCCATTAGAAGAGTCAAGTAGAGCATGATATCTACTATCTTCTATGATTTAAAAAGTTTATCATTAACTTTATCGCTGTGACTCAGCTTAATAAATAAATCACATCATCGAATCATCCCTGCACTACGGGCCAAGGATATTCATTAGTATCACGTCCACAAATTATTCTTGCACTACGGGCCAAGAATATTTGTGTAATCATCAATGGTCATGATCATACCGAATTATCCCTGGTCATAATCATACCAATCAATAGTCCATCTATGCACGTAAGCCAAAGATGACTTTCATCACAATATAAGCATGAGGAAGATGACAATGATATAAGAATTCAATTAAAAGAAAGCAAATGATAAATTTTTAATGATTTATAATTTAATTTATCCAGAATTCAATAATGTCCAAATTATCAACATGATACTGCTTTGTGGAGTAAAATTCAAGAATAATATCCATGTATCAAAAATAATTTAGAAAGAAAAGAAATAAATTTTTTGATGAATAGTACCCCATGAATAGTACCCTGTGAATAGTACTTCGAGAATAGTACCTCGACATGAAAAGTGCCCTGAATACCCGAGTCAACAATATTTGAGTGATTAGTAATCGGGTGAATAGTAACCTGTGAATAGTAACTCGTGAATAGTACTCTGACATGAAAAGTGTCCCGAATACCCGAGTGAATAATATTCTAGTAAATAGTAACCAGGTGAATAGTAACCCATGAATAGTACCCCAGGTGAAAATATTAATATTTAATAAGAAAGTTCAGATCAATATTCCAATGAAACGATACTGGATGAAGCACAAAACTTAAAAATATTCGACTAATTTCAACGATTATAAAAGCAATACTTACCATAGTAAGTTTAGATTTAAGAATATGAAAAAAAAATAACATACAAAACTGCGAATGAATTTTCACCTATCATACGGTACGTAATCCGCGTAGATAGGTTATTCCAACATATTAAAGGATGAATACGAAAAATAGTATTCCTTATGAATACGAAAGAAATAATACCCCTTACCTTAGTAGAAGGTTGGATACTGCAATAGTGAAGTAGCAGAATACTCTTCTTCTCGCTCTCTATAGTTTCTCTCTCTATAGTGTCTCTTGTGAATCTCAGTGAATTGGTGAGAATGAAAGAAAAAATAAGCTTCTATTTATAGGAGAACAGACTAAATAGTAACTAATTCATAAACGGTCCAGATTGATTTACTATTAGAACGGACGGTTCATATTGATTACTATTAAAACCACAACCGACGGTCCAGATTGATATACTTTTAAAACCACCACCGCGGTCCAGATTGATTTACTTTTAAAACCCCCACTGACGGTCCAAATTGATTTACTATTAAAACCACCACCGACAGTCTAGATTGATTTACTATTAAAACCACCATCAATGGTCCAGATTGATATACTATTACAACCACCATCAATGGTCCAGATTGATTAACTATTAAAACCACCATCAATGGTCCAGATTGGTTATCTATTAAAACCACCATCGACGGTCCATAAAATTAGTAAATCTTCCCATGGAATACTAAATCAAACTTACAACAAACGCCTCATAACAATCCCTATATTTATTTCAAAAATTGAATAAATATTTACCATAAATTATTTATCTTTAATAAACACATTTTTAATCTATTAACAATTATTCATCATTAATATTATAACTCATAATATTTAACAACCAGATCATTCCTAGGAAAGAGGGGGCTTTTCAATAAGGATTTCTCCCTATTGGCACGCAATTAGGTGACCAAACCTCTCCTCGACAGAACTTTTTAGACATCGTCAATATTGCAAATAATAATATGAATAACTTTGTCGTATCAATTATTGATTTAATAATATAAAATATTAATACTGTGACAATAATTAAATCAAATAACGCGAGATACTATGTAGCAATTACTGTAGCAATAATTGAGTATAACTGAGTGACTTCTCACTAAGCATCAATAATCAATACAGGTGTCTTCTTACTATGCACGACCACAGCGTATTCGTACTTTTACCACCGGGTAGTTCAACAATTTAACTATAAAACTTTCGCCGTTATTTTTATAAAAAGATATTTATGTCGTTTTCTAACTACGACAATACTTTCGTTGTGGGGTCCACCAATAATTGTGTCATCGTACGAATTTTCCTTGACCAATCGAATATTTTATAAAAACTTATTTACTTTGCAAAATTTATAAATATTACCCACAACTATAACATTATATCATATCCACACCATAATATTCAAAAATATATTTCGAGAAAAAAATATTCTTTATTCATAAAAGTTGGGGTCTTACACCGACCCCCTCACCACGACCAACTACCGAGGTCAGTTCCTCCCAAGGGACTCCTACCACTTTTTGGCCGAAGAGCCCTTCGAAAGTATTCCCCTTCGACCAGCTGGAGCACTTCAGATTGCCTGGAGACGAAGAGTGGTTCAAGGGATACACTTCCAAGGACTAATTGGTCGAACATGTCAAGCTCCAGTGTTAGGTAAATCTGATAGACTAAAATATCTATTTGATCATCTTGTTTTCATCATGTCTGACCCGTATCTCCCATTCATTGCAAGCCAATGTCGTCCTATCCCGAGCTATTCTACCTCTATCCAAGGCCACTAAAAAAGAAGTACAGCTGAGGGGCGAGGTGGAGATGCTTGAGGGTAAAGTCCGAGGCTTGAAATCAGAGCTTAAGAAAGAGAAGGACCTTCATGCCGCTACAAGGAATAAGGTGACCCAGGCTGAACGATAGACCAACGATCTCCAAAAACAACACTACACCCTTTAAAAGGAGTATGTTGGCCTCGACAAGTATGCTAAACAAGTCATCGAGGAACAGGGCCTACTATCGGAGAAGTCCAAGGATCAGGATAAGGCCATTCTTGCCCTCGAGGATAAGATATCAGATATGCACATCCAGATGATGTCGCTGATTCAGGAGAACACTACCTTGGGGAAAGAATGTGCCAATGCCAAGCAGCTAGCAATCAAGGAATATGAAGAGTTGTCCGCCCTTACCAATAAGATCATGACCCAGTTTACTGAAGGTTATGAAGCTTTCAGGGAAAAGGCTCGGGCAAAGATGTCTGCTGCTGGGCTCGATACCGCTGTCCTCGACTCCTCTGACGAAGAGTCCGAAGCCGAAGATGAGGTCCCAAACACTTAGGCGTTTTAGGATTTTCTTGCAATTTTTGTAATCATTTTTTATTTTTCTTTTGTTTGTAACTTCCCCGATCAGTTATGTTTGTGACTTATCCGATCAATTATGTTGTTTATAACTTTTTTGATCGGTTTTGTTCAAAGCTTATCTGACCAATTTTGTAGAAACTTATGAACATAAA
This sequence comes from Panax ginseng, assembly GCA_020205605.1. Taxonomy (NCBI): domain Eukaryota; kingdom Viridiplantae; phylum Streptophyta; class Magnoliopsida; order Apiales; family Araliaceae; genus Panax; species Panax ginseng. Next base: position 136,735,690 of record CM035134.1, on the reverse strand, counting down.
TGAAGTACAAAATTTTTTCGAAGAGAAATTCTCATTTATTTTATTGATGAATGAAATAATCTACAAATGTAAAGGAAAGAATAACATAACTTTTACTGATAATATTTTTAAGTCTTCCAGCATGCCATGTCTTCTTTACCTCCGATCCATCCATTGCTCGAAGCTGATAAGTACCTAGCTTCGACACTTCTATTACTTCATAAGGCCCCTCCCAGTTCGGTATTAACTTGCCCGCGTTTTGGGGGGTAGATGCCTCTGATTCCCGAAGCACCAAATCTCCAACCTCGAACCTTCTTTGTTTTACCTTCTGGTTATAGTGTTGGGCAGTTCACTTCTGATATATAGCCAATCTTACCAGAGTTGAATCCTGAACTTCGTCTAGAAGATCTAAGTTTAGTTGTAGGCCGTCATCATTGTATAAATCCTTATATTGATTGACCCAAAGCGTAGGAGACCCGATCTCAACAGGTATAAGTGCATCGATCCCGTAGGCCAATCGGAATGGTGAATCCCCAGTTTTTATCCTCGGGGTAGTCCGATATTCCCATAAGACACTAAGTAATTATTCGGGCCAATGCCCTTTCAATTCATCCAACCTTCTCTTAATACCATTAAGTAGAGTCCGATTGGTGACTTCTACCTGGCCATTTGACTGAGGGTGGGCAACTGAAGTCTTTCAATGTTGAATACCCAACTCTTTAGAACATCTTCAAATTTTAATCCCACAAACTGTTTGCCATTATCCGAAACCAAGACCATCTAGATGCCGAATCGATATACAATATATTCTTTGAAAAACTTAAGACATTTATGTTCAGTGATCTTCTGTAATGGTTTGGCTTCTACCCACTTGGTCATATAGTCAATAGCCATGATCACAAAACTGACTTGTCTCTTAGCCTTCGGTAGTGGTCCCAAGATATCAATTCCCCACATAGAAAATGGGATCGAGGATAAGACTGAATATAGCTCTTCGGGAGGCTGATGAGGGATGGAACTATTTAGCTGACACTTAGGATATTTTTTGATAAAATCCTTTACTTCTTGAAAGATGGTCGGCCAATAGTAACCTTGCCTCAGAATTTTTTATGCCAATGATTTGGCCCCCATGTGGTTTCCATAAATTCCTTCATGCACTTCCTGAAGTGTGTACTCAACTTCCGAAGGTGTCAAACACTTGAGTAGTGGAGAACTGAACGCCTTTCAGTACATATATCCATCAATAAGAATGAAATTCAAACTCCTGTGTTTCATTTTCCTTGCATATATGGGATTTGTAGGTAGAACCCCATCAGCCAAATAGGAGATATAAGGAATGAGCCAGCAATCTAGCTGATCCAAAGCTAATACATCAACCTTCTGAACACTTGGTCTGTCTAATACTTCCAAATATACTGAGCCGGTAAAAGAGCTTGTTTTAGTCGTTGCCAATCGGGCCAAAGCATCTGCTATCGTGTTATCTGGCCGATCTATCCCTTAGCAATCGTACGAATTGAAGTATGTGAGTTTATCTTTTACCTCAGCCAGGTATTTTGTCATCGTTGCCCCCCGAGATTCATACTCTCCAGATATCTGTTTAATAACCCGTTGGGAGTCACTATAAATAACTAACTTCTGACAAGCTTCGGGCCAACCAAAGTCCAACCAAGATCGCTTCATATTTTGCTTCATTGTTCGTGGCCTTGAACTAAAACTGAATGGCTTGTTGGACCTTGAACCCTTCGGGACTTGTTAGAATAACCCCTGCTCCACCGATGTCCAAAGTTGATGACCCTTCTATGTAGAGAGTCCATAAAGTTTGCACCGGTTGCGTTTCGGCAACCAAACCCACATCCGGTTCTGAAAAAGAACACTCTACAACAAAATCTACTAAGACTTGTCCTTTGATGGCTGTTCAGGGGTGGTATTCTAGAATGAACTGAGTCAACTCCATTGCCCATGTTGCGAGCCCACCCGAGACTTCTAACCTGTGCAGTACCTTCTTCAATGGTTGATCAGTATACACTACCACCAACCGACCCTGAATATAGTGTCGTAGCTTATTGCTTGCTATGATTAGAGCATAGACAAACATTTCCAGGTTCGGGTATCTAGTCTCTGCATCTCGAATGACGTGCCTAACATAGTAGCCCAGGAACTATTTTCCCCCTTTGTCCCATACCAACGCTGCTCCCACTGCCATCGAGCTTGCAGCCAGATATAAGTACAAAGGTTCCGAAGGGATAAGCTTCATCAACAGAAGTGCCGAAGACAAGTATCGCTTGATCCCTTGGAATGCGTCTTCACACTTTAAAGTCCATTGGAAACTTTTCTTATTTTTTGGCCCCTTCAAAGTATCAAAAAATGGCAAACACCTTTCGGCTGATCTTGACACAAACCTCTGAAGGGCGGCTATCTGACATGTCAACCTCTGCACATCCTTATGTGACTTCGGTGATTTCATATCTAAGATTGTCTGGATCTTCTCCGGGTTTGCCTTAATACCTCTTTTTGCTGATCAGATATCCCAAAAAATTTCCTAACCCCAATCCGAAGGTACACTTGGTTGGGTTCAGACGCAGCTTATGTTCCCTGATCATTTTAAAGTAGCTTTCTATGACCTCCAGATGGTCTCGGACTGACATGCTTTTTATAATCATGTCATCCACATAGACTTCCATGCTTCGGCCTAACTGTCTTGTAAACACATAATTCATCATCCGCTGATATATTACCCCGACATTGAGCAGTCCGAAGATCATTTTCCGATAGGCATAAATGGCCTGATGCGTGATGAAACTGGTCTTCAGGATATCCTCCTTCCTCATTGAGATCAGATGGTATCCCGAAAAGGCATCTATGAAACTCAGCTTGCCATATCCCAAAGTGGTGTCGATCAACTGATCAATATTGGGCAAAGGGTATAAATCTTTCGGGTAGGCTCTATTTAGATTCGTGTAGTCGATGTATAGTCTCCATTTCCCATTCTGTTTCTGTACCAATACCACGTTCGTCAGCCACTCGGGGTAATCAATCTCGAAGATGAAATCTGCCTCCAGAAGTTTGGCAATCTCCTCATCAATGATCCTCGTCTCTCTGGGGCAAAAATTCTTCATTTTTGTATGACTGGCTTCTTTTTGGGATCTACATGCAACCTATGTAATGCAATCGAATCATTTACCCATGTCATATCACTGGGTACCCATGCAAAGATGTCGGCATAGACCCAAAGTAGATCTATTAGCCCATTCCAAAATGGTTCTGTCAATCCCGATCCTATTTTTATCAATTTCTCCTCATTCCCCTGGATTAACTCCACATCCTCCGTCTCTTCGGTAAGCAAGACAAGTGGCTTTGTACTAACTTCAATGAATGGCTCTATCTCGATGGCCATTGTCTGCTTCTTCTTACCCCAACTCTCGAGGAGATCAATGTATTTTAATAACACCTTCGGCCGATATCAAGATCCCTTTTTACCTCCCTAATCTCGTTCGGTGTTGGAAACTTGATTTTGAAATGAGATATGGACGTAACTGCTTGCAACGATGCCAGGGTCGACCTTCCCAAGATTGCATTATATGACGAATCTACCTGGACCACAAAAAATCTGACCATAACCTCAACCTGTTGAGGTGCTATGCCGAACCTGACAGGAAACTCAATCGTGCCCGACACATGCACAGGGTCTCTACTGAATCCGTACAATGGGCCTCCCCCCCAGCTCCATCTTCTTTCCATCTAAATCCATCCTCTGGTAGGCATGGGTATACAATATGTCGATCGAAGACCCGTTGTCGATCATCATTCTTCTCATGTCTATCGGTCAGACATGGGTTGTTATCACCAATGCCCCGTCATGCGGCTCTATGGGGTCAGCAGGGCAGTCCTCATCTGAGAAAGAAATGACTGACCCCTGGATGGCCCAATCTCTTCTTGCCGATGATCCTGCTACTGACAACACTGCGTCGAGATGCTCACTTCTTTTCCTTCCGGTCACACGCCCTATAGAATCACTAGAAATAACGCCAATTATGCCTCAAACAGGCGGTTCTATTTTGGATGTGTGTCCCGTGCCGGCCCTCTATTTTCCTCCCTCTGCTATGTCTCGATATTTTCTAGACCTGCTACATACTGAACCAACTGGCCGTTCTGCACATTTTTCTCTATCAGATCACTCAAATCGTAGCACTTTTCTTTTGTGTGTTCTGAGCTCTGATGATACTCATAGAATTTATCCCGATTCCTCTTCCCAGGTTTCGGGTTTGTCGAATAGGGCTCAAAGAATGACTTGTTCAGGATCTCTTCCAGCATCATAGCCCGATCGGTATTGAGAGGGGTATAGACCTTGTTAACATTTCTATTTGGGAAGGGTGGTCGGCCACTGCCCGATCCCCCACCATTATAGTTCTTTTTCCCCTGGTTATTCGATCTCCCTGGATTGTTGTCCGAATGTTGATAGGTCAGTTTGTCTCTGTCTTTAGACTTTTTATAGGACTGGGAGTATGGCTTGAAGTTACCCATAACTTCCTCTATGGCGATGAACCCTTCGGCTCGATGAAAAGCTTCAGTCAAGTCAGTGGGATGATTGATCACTAGGTCCTTCATCAACTTCTTTGATTTTCCTATATCAAGACCTGTTGTGAAAAATCCCAAGGCCTGAGGGGAATTCAACTCCAAAACTGATCCTATTGCTTCTCGGAACCTCTTGACATACTGACCGAGGCTTTCGTCTGAACGTTACCTCACTTGCATGAGAGAAATAGTGATCTTCCCTCTTTATTTGTTGCTCCCGAACTGGGCATGGAATTTTTCCCGAAGGTCATTCCACGAACTGATCGATCCTGATGCCAAAGTCTCATCCATTCCCTGGCACTCTTCTTTAAAGTTGTGGCAAACATATGGCATTTAGCGGCATCCAAATGCCTATAATAAGTCATCAGTCTATCATACCCGTCAAAATGGTCATATCCCAATCCATCATACGTCTCCATCGGGGGCATCTTCTTCTTCGGGTTAGCTGTGACCTGATTGATTTTGGGTGAGAATGGTGAACTGGGGTAGCTTGAGGGTGTTCTCATCTGGTTCTTTGCTGCCAGTAGCTTTTCCAATTCTTTAACTCTTTTGGCGAGGAGATCGGACTCCTCTTTACGAGGGGACGACCTAGGCCTGTCCCTCTCGTATTCAGGAGACGCGACCCTCCTCCTTTGTCCCGATCTGCCCTGGTATTCTGACTTTCGGTCTAGGGAATGACTCCTTCTTTAGCTCTACCTTCCCGAGAGTGACTCCTGGGTCTGCTCTTAGCCCTTCTAGCCTCATCCGGATGAGGTGTCCTGGATCGGCTCTGATGTCTGGGCCTCTTCGTTGAAGCCTCTTGTTCTCCGGCCATTTTGGCCATCTGCTCCTCAAGCTCTTCCTGCTGAAGGTGTAGGGCCATCATGGCGTCCTTGTTCTGCTGCATCTTTTTTAGAAAAATGAATTGATGCTGGTCTCGGCTGTTCTCAGCCTGATCCTTCCCTCGCCTTTCATATGCTCGGGACTGGTTGTCCTTGGCATGACTGAGGGGGAAAGGAGTATGCTGACTGGTCAAAAATAGTCGTCGTCGTGTTGACTGGGCATGTTCCGAGTTACCTTCCTTTTTTTGGCAGTCTGGTGAGTTTTAAATTTTTCCTGGTTTGAAGCGCTGTTATCTTTGCTCTCCATGTCCTTCAACCAAAAAAATTCACAATGATTGTTAAAGCACTAAAAGTCCTCCTTATAGTGCTAATGTTAATGCCAAGTTTTGCCGGCGCGTCCAATCACCAAATTCACTCGCTTAAACCTGCACAATAACTGATCACACAAGAAGCTTGACGGCTTTTTGCCGTCGAGGGATAGCTCCGGTGTGAGAATGAGTACAGGATGGTACAAGGTTTAACAATGGAGGCTTTAGCATTTAGTGCTCAAGAGTGTCTTACCTATTAATCGAAGTCAAGCCTTGTATTTATAGCCATTCTCATCACCTTAAAGTCCACTTCCGAATCGAATTAGGACTCCTAAACATGGCAGTTACCATTGTTTAGGTCCAACACAATCTCCTTAAAAGGTACAAGTTGGATATGATCTAAACACTTCCCTTTGGAGTTAATATTTAAATATGGCTAGGATTGGAATCCTTAACCATTTAAAATCTTTATCACTCCGGACTCTATACAAAGAATAACATTCTGTACAAGCCCAAATCAACCGAACCCCTCTGAATTAGTCTGGGCTCCGGCTCAAAGGACTCGGATGCCTGACCCCGAACAATGCCAAACCAAACAGTAAAAATACCTTTCTCAACCCAAGCCTTCAGCCCACATAGGGATCGGTAGATCACACTCGAACATACACCATTAAATCTACTAACATGATAAACTTGGATGTTGGAAGCTTATATGAAATGGAGAATCATGCACAAAAGGAGTTCAATTTTATTGTAAAAAAATACAATGAGTCACAATACTAGTGAGATTGATCCACTGCATAAATTCAAATAATAAATTGAGCCCTATATAGAAATTACATACCGAGAAACTTGTACTGGAATTATTATCAAGAAAGCCATAGTTTTATTTAAAAAAATGCATTTACTCCTTGATGAAGCGTCGATGATCAATATTAGCTAGCTAGAACGTTAATAGATGGTGCTATAATAAGGATTTGCAATGAGGTAGGCTTTAACTGAAATAACCCGAGTCAAATTTTGAGTTCAAAATAAATTTTGGTCAAATCCCGAGTTCGAATCGATTCTGTTAGTTCCCGGAGGCACAAGAGATCTAAAAGGGGGGGTTGAATAGATCCTGTAAAACTTTTTTTTCTTCTTTACTTGCTAAGTGATTATGAGATAATTTATAGTAGAATCAATTCATGCACAATGGAATAGATTACGAACCCTTTTAAGGATATAACATTAAACACAGTTCTAATGTTGAGTTATAGCAGTTATAGTACTGAATATAAATGACATAAAGTAAATAACACTAGTGGTTTTAAGTGGTTTAGAGACTAAATGCTCATAATCCACTCTTTTGCTTCAACAAGCAGGGATTCCACTAAGGATTTGATCAACTTTGAATCACTAAGATTCCTTCAAGGCCAGTAGCCTTAAAACTCTAGTTTATTAAGAACTCTTCAAGCCCAACAGACTTGGAAACTCTAGTTCACTAAGAACTTTTCAAGCCCAGAAGACTTGAAAACTGTAGACTAAGCCCGCCCAACAAACTTGACTTTGGTATAGTCACAAAGACAAGGACCCCTCGGGCCCTGGATGTTTGGATGGTTGTTTGTTATTATTGTTGAGCTGCTAAAATGATATTTAGCTTGTTCATCTTCTGGTACTTAGTAGCTCATTGTGATCGTATGACATTCAACATTGGTACTTGATCACGTCTAATGGACTGCTAAGATGTACGTTCTGTTTGACATCTTGTTGGTACTTAGCAGTCTGACTCATCCCTTGATGCTGCTATTCTTTATTTTTGATGCTCGTCTTTATCTGATATTCAACATTACACATTATCACCAAAAAAGGTACTACTAAGTCTTTGCATATCAACTTGACTTCTTTGGGTACTTAACAGTCCTTGAACACTGATTGTCTTGTGCACATATTCGGCTCTGTATCTTCTTCTATTCAGTTTAGTGTGTTCATGGTGAAACGTAGAGTGGCTCAAGTATTCTGCTTTCTGATCTGCCACTCTAGTTGTTGTCTTCTTAGCCTTCCGACTCTCAGTACAGATGTCACGTTGTTATCATACTCCTTTGTATTGAGTAAAGCTTTGTCACTGTAAAACTCTCATTAGGTATGCTTCACTCTCTCTATGGTAGTCTCATTGTCACTGAGACATTTTTCTCTGTTAAGCTCCAAATAACTCACTTCATCTCAAGTCAACAACTTATATCTCTTTGAAGCTTCAGCTCTTTATAGGTTCATCCATCATCTTCCCGTTGGAATATAGCCGTTAAGAGCTTCTTGAAAAGCTTCAAATATTCTGAGATCTTTGATGTAGACATTCTGGTTGATGTGACAACTCCTTTTTTGACTTGCCTGACACAACAGTCTACTCTTTCACCTAACACCTCTGAAATGTCACTTTCAGCAGACTAGTTGGTAGTCACCTTTTCATTATCTTCTCTTTCCTCGGTTTAGACCAAGGATGTTGGTGAGTGCATCAGAATCTTCAATTAGAAACGTTCGGATGTTGGTCTTCATTATTAGACATTGCTAAGTCTCAATAATCAGACAAATGAACTCTACGATTCTATTGCTGACGTTCATGTACTTGGTCATAGTTTGTCTATATGGAAATCGTATGGTAACTTAACTGATATCTCTTCGGTTTCCAGAGAGCTCTGTGATTTGACAATGTTGTATCATCTTGTACTTTGCTCTTGGAGTCTGTTCTACGATCATGCTTGTCTTGCCTTGCTTCAAGAACTATAAAATTAGATGACTGTTTTAGTCGTTTGGTATGTATGTCTCTTTTGATTAGTCATGCTCAGCTTCCTTAACTTTTTGTCATGTGATCTCTTGATCATTCTTTATGGTGAGTGTAGACACTCAAAAATTTTCATTCCTGTTACTAACCATGCAGAAGAGCATAATCATCTTTTATCTTCCAGAGATAACCCTAGAAGTCAAATTATCAAATCTAGCCCCGGAGATAACCCCAGGAAATCAAATCCAAACTTCGGAGAAAACCCCGGGAGATCAAATCCAAACTCCGGAGAAAACCCCGGGATATCAAATTTAAACCTTGGAGACAACCCCGGGAGACCAAATCCAAGCCCAGAGATAACCCCGGGAGATCGAATCCAGCCCCAGAGATAACCCCGGGAGATTAAGTTCAAAGCCCGGAGACAACCCCATGAAATCAAACCAACCTCAGAGACAACCCTGAGGACTGACAAAATTCAACATCAAACCAACCTTAGAGACAACCCTGAGGACTGTCAAAAGTCAACGACAGTCTAATCTCGGAGACAACCTTGAGAAAAGATAACTACAACTGCATCAAGCTCGGAACCAACCCGGGAGGGGCAAAATGATAATTTTTCCGAATCAACATCAATTCAGCCCAAATCACTGCAAAAGAAGTCATGCAGAACCATAACATCAATCCCGAGTGAAAACAACACAAGGCAGCTCAATGGATGGACTGCGAAGACTCGAAGATCTAGTCATGGACACATCTTCTCGAATTCAAAAAATGTCAAATCCCATTTCATTATGTAGTTCTCGTCAAGGGCTTTCCGGAAAGGTATAGTACGCCTCCATCGGATTCCCGGATTGAAAGTTATGAAGGTTCGAGCAGACATCGCGTGCATCTACTTTTGTCTATAAATAAGACCCCCCATTAGCCATAAAAAAGGAGAAAAAGAGAGAAAAATCTGTTCATTTCAGCTCTTAACCCCTCCTATAGTGTTCCAAACTTCAATATTCTTCTTTCTAAACACTTGTATACATATATACTACGACATATCTAATTTTAACCGGTGGAAACTGAATTTTCAAGCTTCAAAAGCGGTCTGAAGCCTTCTTTGCAGCACACTATAAGATTTTTTCAAATTTGAAGCTTTCTCTTGCTTTGATATATATATATATATATATATATATATATATATATATATATATATATATATATATTTACATTTACCGATTTGGCCAGGATTGCTAATTCGTGGCATTTTACTTCTTTAATATATATTTACCAGTTTGGTCTGGATTCTAAATTTGTGGCATTTTTACTGCTTATATATATATATATCAAATACACACGTAAGCAAATCTTTTAACGTCTATTAAAAGAAATACTTGAACACAGAGAAAAATAATTTATGAATTTAACTACGTTAACAATTAGATTAAAGACCTGATCTCAAAAACGTAAATAGTTAAAGAACTAAATAATTAATTTACCCATTTTTCAAATTCTTTTTTCCCAATCATATGTCCATTGCATAATCACCTTATTATAATCCTTAATTGGAAATTTTTATACATTGTTCCCTTTCGTGAGGTTAACCATCATTTAAGATTGAAACTTTAGAAAGGTCCATAACAACTTGAACGAGAAATTGAGACGAAAAGTCCATGTTGTGTTATAAATGACAAACTATTAACTGTATCTAATTTAAAAAAGATACTCATAGCTCCAAACAATGATCCGTACGTGCGCCTAAAGCCCCACACCAAAGGTCGCAGGACTCTGGTGGGAGGTGCACCACGTCATTACAACCAAATCTGAACCATCCCTTTAGTACAAAAAGTTAACTAAACAATTGTCCTTATGTTTATAAAGCATTAAATAGTTTAACTCCTTATCAATGTGGGACTTAAAAGAAATAATTTTTACAAACAACAATACACCTTTTCATATACATCACTTTGGATACAATTAAAATACAATATATAATTTTTACATGAATCAAATATTGTTCTCTCTAAATCTCTTTATTATAGACTATCAAATGCACTTGTAATTTTATATAAATTCAACTAATTAATGAATTTAAATTAAATTCAAAATTAATTAAAATTCATAAAAGAAAAGATACATTTAGCAAAGATCTCCTAAAAAAAATTGAGATAACTTGTGCTTGTATTTGAAAGTGTAAACTTCTATACAAAAGAAAGAATTTTCTTTTTTGAGGATGAAAAATAAAGAAATTCAACACATAATCCTTACGTAAGAATTTTAAGGTTATGATATGATTCAAAACAATTTTTAGTGTAATATTTATTACTTACTATAGTTAATAGCACAAAAAAATTAATTTATTGTATGAGTCAACTAGGTAAGTTTTGGTGGATCATGAGTTGTATCATATAAAGCATATTTTTTTTCCAGTTTTTTGTTAAATGAAAATTTTAAAAACATTACTCAAAGATTTAAGTACTAAAATTTTACCTATCGAAACCAACGATCCAGATCTTAAACTCACCCCTTATCTAACATACCTTGTATACTCCATTTAGCGACGGACTAGGCTACGATTCGGTCCGTTGCTATATTTAGAACCGTCGTCTTAACTTTTAGCGATGGACTACATATAACGACGGACCGAACCTATAGCGACGGACCGAATCGTCTCCCAGTCCGTCCTTAAAGAAGATATGCAAGATATGCTAGATAAGGGATGAGCTTAAGATCCGGATCGTCGAAACCAAATAGAGTTCCATCATTTATAGGATATATCATACTTATCATTAAAGAGCTATATTATCTCCTCCAACAAGAAATTTTTTCAAGTTTCTTTTGTAGCATATGTATATATACTAATAACCTAAAATTATGAGATTGTTAATTTTTTGTATATATTGTCCCTATTTCAAACTACAAGATTATTATTGAATTTTTAATAGTTAATGAGATATTTTTTATCTTAAAATTGATGAATTTTTTAATTTTATTAGTAAATAAAATTATAAGACATTGTAAACTATTTAAAAATACGACTAACTACTCTCATTTTATATTACTTGATCATTGTTAACCTTTTAAAGTCAATTTAAAATTGATATACAATGTAAGACCCCAACTTTTAATAATTAAAATTTATTTTTTATTATTATTCTAAACAATAAGGTGTTAAATTAATAAAAATGTTAAAGTTAAAGATGACATGTGCAAATTATAAAAAAAAAGTATGTTGGGGAATATTCAGTATGTCGGGAAATATTCGGTATGTCGGAGAATATTCAGTAAAGTATGACTGCGCCGAATCAACCAATCATTTGTGGAACCCACAAGGAAATAATTTTCGGATACATAAAATGACATAGACAAGATTTTTAATAAAAATTGTCGGCGAAACTATTACCTTTAACTGTTAAAATACTCGGTGATAAAAGACCAGTAGCACACGATACTCTACAGTAGCACACACTATTCTACAGTAACACACAATATTGTACAATATTTCTTATTATTGAACCAATAATTTTAATAGTAACAACTGCACAATATTTTATATTATTGAACCAATAATTGTCACAATATAAAATGCACAATATTTCACATTATTGAATTAATAATAGTTACCGTAAGTAGTAATGAAAAGTTACGTAATTAAAAGACACATGTATTAAATAGTTAGACATACTCATTATTTGAAGAACATTTGATATCTATGATATTAATACATTAAGACAATAATGCAGAAGATGAATAATATAATAATAATTGTGAATAGTAAATAAAAATGTAATCTTAAAATGTGATACGTGTAACTAATTTGTGGTAGATTAAAGATAATCTTGAAATGTGGAACATGTGAATAACTAATATGTGGCAGATTAAAGAAAGTCTTGAAATGTAAAATGTGTGGATAAGTGATGAATATTATGAATTAAAGATAATCTTGAAATGTGAAAAGTGTGATTGAGTAATGTGTGATAGATGTTGGTTAAATTTTGACTATAAATATAGGGGTTTAGTATAAGGAGTTTCATAACTTTCTTATTTATCATTCCTTCCATTATAAAAATTATTGTGTAAATGTCTCTCTGAGTGTGCTAAAACTTTCTTACGTATTGATGAATATCAGTAAGAGTGAAATAATTGTTCAAATGAGTTTTTCTATAAAAATTGCACAAACACACACACACATCACACAGTGTTTACAACTTTTCCTTTAGAAGATTCATTTTGAAAAACTTCCTCTGGGAATATTGTTTTGAAATATTACTTTATTCTTTCAAAAACTATGTTGAAGTTTATTATACTTTATACTATCAAGTCATCTTTGACGATTTAATAATATACGAGTTAGTGTACATCATGAAACTTATGTAGTAGTTACTAATTAAATTATAAATATACATATAGGTTGATCAACTACATAGAAAACAATATCTAATCACGTGCTAAGATAAGGGATATCATTTTCTTTTTTATTTCTAAATTTATGGTAAGAAATTATTATTCGTTTCTACAGTCTTATCATTAAACAGGAAAAATTATTGAAATGATTAGAATATCCTTAATAGTTGATGTTTCATCTAATATCTTTTGACCTGAACCTTTCTATTGAATTTAAACTGTTATATTTGAACTATGAGCCTTATATTTTATTCTTGAACTTGAATTGATATTCTGGATATCGTGTTGACAATTTGGACATTATTGAACTATAGACATATTAAATTACAAATCTCTAATGTTCATTCTTTATCTTATTATTCTTATTATTTATGTTCATCCTTCAATTATTGTTATAGTTTTTCAGGACTTAAGTTGTACATGTGGGTGAAAGTTCTCTTTGGTTTGGGTGCAAAGAGAAACTGTTGATTGAAATGATCATGACCATTGGTGTTACAGTGGAATGTTGTTGGGTCTCCAATTTTTAGTTTTATTTTAATGATAACAATAATTAGTAAATAAATTAATTAAAAGGGTAGAATCCTCACCATAGGATTTTTATTATAATTGTTTTATTTATCTTATTTACTTTGACCAAAAATATTTTCCAAATCTTATTTAATTGATTTTTTTGATCTTGATGTTTTAAAGTGTTAAATAAATTGGGTCATGCATTATGGGACAAAAGTCATATGTTGATTATCAAATGCTTGTTTGACCGAATTTCAAAAGAAGATGAAGATTTTTTTATATGGGAAATTTTTATTTATTCTCAAATTAATTTTATTATTTAAATATCTCAAAAATTATTTTATTTTAAAATTGGGAAAAATTACTTTATTATATATATATATATATATTAAATGTGATGACATGCATGTATTTATTATATAATATACAAATGTGTGTGTATATGTTATATAATATATAATAAGAAACCGTGTGTAATGTATATATATATATATATATATATATATAATTAATGCATCATTCATTATACATGTGGCATATTAATTGTCTAAATTCATGGCACTCATTTTGGACAAAACCGTGCATCTCTTGCATGCATTAATCATGTATATCATATAAATAGATTAACATTAATATTATTATAGGGCAAATGTGCAAAAAAGCCCCTAGGATACTGCTCCGGGGTCTTACACGATTTCTTATAGTCTTCAGTAACCTTTTATTGATATTATTTATATAAATATCGTAAAATAGATATGACACTTGATAGCTCAAAACAACACTAAGATACTGCTCCAAAAAGAGTAGTCATCCGAATCGGATTTGAGAATCGTAGTGATCTATTGAAAATATTTATATAAATATCAATTGTGAAAATTATAAATTTTGTCATACTTAGACGCCGCAAGGCTACGGAGATAAACCTCTGCGGAGAGGAATCCGACCGTACGATTCCTTATAGTACTAAGTGACATTATTTATAAAAGTTCACATAATAGATAAAATATTCTTATATATTGTTTGAGTTAAACAACAATATTTGTTATATCAAGTATTGCTTAACTGATTTATTTATTATACTTGATATCTGTCATCAAAAGTATTTGATCATAAATTTATTTATTCATAAAATACTTGTTGCATAATATAAAATTTATTTAAACTTTTATTTCACAAACTTAAGTGAATATATCTGCTTAAATAGAGGCATATTTGATTCAAAGCTTAAAACAACTTATCTGCTTACTCAGAAGCATTTTCACTTTGAAAGTTATTTAAACTTAAAGTGACTTTTCTTTAATCCATAAAAAATAAATAATTCTTCATAAATTTGCATTAAATTATATATCTGCTTAAACAGAAGCATTTTTGAGTAAAAGCTAAAATTGACTTATTTGCTTATTCAAGAAGCATCTTTTCACACAAAATATAAAAGTGCATAATTTACATATTTGCTTACACAGAAGCGCTATTTGATCAAAGCATAAATTACTATCTGCTTACAAAGAAACATAATTTCTCAAGTATAAAAGTCTTTGAACTTTTATAAATATATTTGCTCTTTAATTAAAATCTACTTATTTGAGAAGCATCAATCTGTACTAAATTATATCTGCTTATTTAAGAAGCATCCTTATGTACTAAATTCTTATCTGCTTATTTGAGAAGCACATTGTTGTAAAATCATTTGTAAAAAGAGAAAAGGTCAGAGTTAGTTTATTTTATGTACCTGTGAGAAAGATTTAATTATTCTTCACCAAGACCAGGAGTCTTAGAGAGGGTAAACAAAAGTTGGGTCTCTAGTGTACTTGTGAGGTGAGGAAGAGGCATTGTTTCAAGACCAGATCATAGAATAGAACTGAACTCAAAAGAAGTACAACTAAGCTTGAGGAGGGAGCGGGAGCTTGCTGTCCAAGATAGATTAGTTGGGAACAATTAGAAGTTTGACTATAAAACTTTGTAAAGGCTTCTCCGCCTGTTGAAAGAGTATTTATTACTGATAGTAATAGGATCTCAAGTCTTGGAGAGGAGCTTGAGACTGGACGTAGCATCATACCTGGAATGTATGTTATAAACCAGACAAATCTTTGTGCATTGTGTGATTAATTTTTTACTGTCTTGCGTATTAATTTCTAACACTGCAAATTAATTATACAAAAAATCAAAAAAGGCCTAAGATAATTTTTAAATCTGTAATAATCTATTCAACCCCCCCTTCTAGATTATTATTTGACTTTCAATTGGTATCAAAGCGGTACTCTTTAACTTGTTTGTTGAGTAAATACAGACATACCTAAGAGTAGATCCATCTATGGCTTACAATGCTACTGGTTGCGGAGAAGGACTATCAATGACCAGACCTCCACTATTTGATGGTGCAAACTTTGCCACCTAGAAGAGCAGATTCAGAATCTATGCCAAATCACAAGGAATCAAAGTTTGGCTTGCAATAGAACAAGGTGTAAAAGTTCCAACAAAAATCGTGGGAGAAAAGATCGTTGAGAAAGATGTTGATGAATTCAATACCGATGATGAAAAGACTATGAACATTGCATCCCTATTTGAACAAGTCTTTGACCAAAGGCTCTCATTGAAAAAAGAATACAAAAGAGTTAGCAATTGCAAGAATGCAAAAGAAATCTGAGAAAAATTGATTCTAACTTATGAAGGAACCAGACATATTAAAGAAACCAGAAAAGATGCTTTAATCCAGGAGTATGAAAGTTTCAAGCTGGAAGAAGGTGAAAAGATCATTGATATGGAAACACATTTTTCCAGAATCATTGATGAACTGGAACATCTGGGGAAGGCATATACAACTAATGAGAAAAATAGAAGAATTCTCAAAGCCCTTCCATCCATCTGGAACATAAAGGTTATTGCTATTAAGGAAAGGCAAGACCTAACTACTTATCCTCTTGGTAGTCTTATTGGAAATCTGCGTGCCCACGAAGTCGACATGTTAGTCGAAAAAGCAGGATCGGATATAAATATCAAAAAGAAAGGAATTGCTTTCAAAGATTTACTTATAAATTAAGAAAGATTTGATGAAGAAGTTGCTGAACAAACTGAGGAAAATGTAAATCTGTGCTTAATGGCAAACAATGAGTCATCACCAAGATCCGAGGTACATTTTGAACATCAATTATCTAGTACTTCATTTGTCATGCATACCTTAGATAATATAAATAAAAAACATCATAAACTACAAGAAGCATATAATTATTTATATGAAGATAATAAAATTATTAAAGAAGATTTATTGAATTAAAATTTTTATTAGAAAAATTATTAAAATTAACAAAAATTTGGAAATGGAAAATGCAAACTTGATTATAACTAATGAAAGTTTTAATGAAGTAAACTTGGAAAATAATTCCTTAAAAGAAGAATTAGAATAATTTAAAAGAATAAATAAAAATCTTGAAATAGAAAATTCAACACTTGCTGTAATTAATGAAAATACTCAAATAAAAAATCAAGTGTTAAGGGAAGATATTAAAAATCTTAATTTTAAAAATGCATCTCTAAAGATAGAATTAGAAAAACAAAATGAAATTTCTTCTTTAATAAATCAAATTAATATTTTAACTAAAGAACGTGATGATTTAAATTTTATAGTTCTTAAGTTCACAAAAGGGAAAGAAAACCTTGATGTCATGCTTAATCAACAAAGATGTGGATTTAACAAAGAAGGATTAGGATACATTGGAGAATTTATGTGAGACCTTGAATTTTATGAAATAAAAATATTCAATTTTTCTATTTTGGTGAATATTGAAATTGATAAAAGTTTAAAGTTAAGGGTGACATTTGAAAATTTTTCAAAGTAAGTGACGATGAAGTTTTGTTTTATTAGTATTATTAATGTAATAAAATAGAAAAACTTTTTATATAAAATAGAATACTTTTATAAAGTTATTCATTTTATTAGGCTAATAGTAAAATCTTTTATATAAAGCAGAATATTTTTATAAAGTTATCTATTTTATTAGATAATAATTAAAATATATTATATTTTATTATGCATAGTATTTGCATAGTGCATGCATAATATTTGCATAGTAAAATCTTTTTATATAAAATAGAATACTTTTATAAAGTTATTCGTTTTATTAGATTATAAATAGAATATATTATATTTTATTGTAAACCAATCTGGACCGTTCATGAATTAGTTACTATGCAGTCCATTCTTCTATAAATAGAAGTTCATTCCTTCATTATTTCTTACGAATTCACTGAAACTCTAGAGAGAGAAATTATAAAGAGAACTCTTCTTCTACAATCTTGAGTGTATTTCTTTAGAGTTTAAGGAAGCTTTGAGCGTAGTACAAGTTTTCTTCGAGTATATCCTCGCCCTACCAGTCGGAATACTCTTCTTTCAAAGGTAAGGGATATTATTTGTTGTACTCGTAAGGAGTATTATTTCTTTTGTATTCATGAAGAGAACTTCTGTTATTCCATTATTTATTATTCTGTATGAATAACCTGTATACGCGGTCTACCCTATACTTGGTGAAATTCTTCTATTATTCCATTATTTATTATTCTATTGGAATAACCTGTATACGCGGTCTACCCTATACTTGGTGAAATTCTTTTGTTATTCAATTCTTAATTATTCTGTCGGAATATATCTGTTCATAATGCGTTACTTTGGGACTGGTTAAAATCTTTATTATTCATTGGAATATCCATCATGCATGCGTTTACGCCGGACTGGTTCCGTTATTTATTATTATGTTGGAATAACTTTGTCATGCGCAAATACCGCATGCATGGTGATTTCATTGTTATTCCATTCTTTATTATTCGGTTGGAACATATCTGTCGATGCTTAATTTTGCACGGCTTTGGTTCCGTTATTTATTATTCATTTGAATAACTCAATACATCTCAATACCGCATGCATGGTGATTTACATTGTTATTCCATTCTTTATTATTACATTGGAATATCACTTGCCGGTCGTATTACGCTCTGACCTAATTCCAATTAATTATTATTACATTGGAATAACTTGTCTATGTGAAGTACCGCATACATGGTGATTTCTTTTATTATTCCATTCTTTATTATACTCAGTTGGTTAAAGTTTTGACTGCTATACTCCATAAAATTAGTGGAATATCCTTGATATTTGCGCTTCATCCAGTATCTTTTCATGAAAATATTCTTCTGAGCATTCTTGAATTTTACTCTATAAAGAAGTATTATGTTAACAATTTGGACGTTATTAGTTCCTAGATAATTTAATTCTTGAACTTGTTTTATTGAATTATTGTGTCATTGTCATGATGAGTTATGTTGGTTATTATGTGAAAACATGAAAGTTTCTTAGAAATCACAAAGGGTTAAAAATTAGATTTTGGTGAAAATGAAACATGAAATTCAATTGTCCATATCTCCTATTATATTTTGAATTTTTAAGTGTGGTCAAGTCCTAAAGTTAGATCTATGAGTTTCCTAAGTTAACCAAGTGGAATCACTGGAAAAGGTGTTGTAGATTTTCGTGTGGACTAATTTTAGCAAAGTACGAAAAACTGCAAAATATGAAAAAGGTTGATGTCACGATTTTAAAAGGGCTGTTTCGGCCACTTAATTTGTGAGAAAAATTCCGGCCTTTTGGGACTTGAAAGTATATGGTATAAAGTATCTCCTTTCCAAAAATGAGCTCATTCCGACTTAAAATGAGCAAGTTATGACCATTTCAATATTTAGGTTTTTCCGACGAAAAATACTATATAGGAGTTCTATAACTCAGATGACCATGAAATTTAAACCTGAAGCTCACGTTAACATGTGTAAGATCCTGCCAAGATTTGGAAATTTCTGGAGTTAAACTTAAGGTAGCTAATTTCTTAAGGAATTAATTAGAAATTGATTTTTGAAAAATAGTAAATGAATTTTAAAAATTTCGAGAAAAATATATGTTCATTATGGGACTATATTTTGCTAAACCCCAGAAAAGAAATATTTTTGGGACTGATTTGGTATTTTTCATGAAAATAATTTAGTTACAAACATATGAGTTAAATATGTTATGTGAAGTAACAAAGTTGGAAAATAGGATTTTATGGCTTGAAATCCTATATAAGGTATATGCATATTTTTGATGAGGAATTTAATCATTGGTGATGAAATCTTATGAGTATGATATTTTTGAATGATTAAATGCATTATTTGGTAAAGTGTAAACAATTGAAATAAATGTTTTATAAGTTTAAGAAGTGATTAAAATATTGTTATGATATTAATAATATTAGATTATGAGTGGTTGATAATATTTGGATAAATTTAAAGTCTTTAATATTTATCCTTTTTTTCGTTTGATTAATACTTATATCATTGTCATCATCCTTATGTATATATTATGTTGAAAGTCATATGTGGCATGTAATGCATAGATGGACTTGGTATGATTATGACCATGGATTATTCGGTATAATCATGACCGTAATATTACAAATGATGTGGAAAAAGTCATCATTGGCCGTAGTGCATTGATGGATAGTTTTTGGTATGATTATGGCTATGGATTCTCTTCGGCCAAGGGTGCAAAGATGAATTGTTTTATGGCATGATCATGACCGTTAATAAAAATACGACTCTCTTTGGCCCGTTGTGCATGGATAATCCGTGGTCGTGATACTAAAAGAATATCCTTGGCCTATAGTGCAGGGATGATTTGATGATGTGAATTAATTATTGAGCTGAGTCTCAGCAATGAAATATTAATTCATGGATGTGATAATAATGAATATCATTGGCCGTAGTGCATGGATAATTCATGGATGTGATATTAACGAATATCCTTGGCCGTAGTGCAGGGGTGATTCGATGATGTGAATTATTTATTAAGTTGAGTCTTAGCGATAAAATATTGATATTAAGCTTTTAAATTCGTAGAAGATAGTAGATATCATGCTCTACTTGACTCTTCTAAAGTACAGCTGTATGTCTTTGGCCTGTAGTACAAAGATGAATTATTAATGAATATCTTTGGTCGTAGTGCAAAGATGAATTTATTAGTATGATTATCAGGGATTATGATTTGGTATAACCATGATTTTTGATGTTTCAGGTGAAGATAGGTGATGAAAATTGTCTTCGTCCTGGGTGCGAAAAGGAATTCAGAATCACAATTATGATTATGAGTTATTCATATGATTATGGACAAGAATTGTTGATTGATGTTACAGGTATAAAACATTATTGGTGGACTTTTAACATGGAGAAGATAATATACTTAATGGTCTATTTGACTCTTTTAATGGATTGCTCGTTTCGCTGTAACTATGGTTGAAAAGTTTTATCATCTACCATATGTTCTAAATCTCTGATTTATTATTGACAAAAGCTATTGATAATTTAATTATCTTTAGTTATGATATTCTTTATTAGGTTAGTTGTGCTCACCCTTTTGCTTCACAATTCCTTTCGGGGTAATAAGAGTGTAATTTGGGTCGAGCGGGGATATGAGGGAAGAGCGGTGGTCATAATTTGTTGAGGGTTCTCCCTAAATAGTATGGAAATAATTTTATTGAGAACTTTATATAAGTGTGTCGCCGTATTGTATCGTCATTTGATATTTTATTTTGGTGAACCAAATAGGGTGAAAGTGCTAACTCAACTTTGGAAGGGTGTTTTGTCACTATCATACAAGATGTCTAATGACATATAACCTCGTGTTATCATAAAAGCAGGTTGTGCACATCCACTTCTTTGAGTATATCTACTTGAAGCACTACCTATATGATCTTGGAGTTTATTTGAAATATAATTTTCACTTGGAGCAAAGTGGAGATTGTTATATGTCAAGAGAAGACTCACCATTGGAAGGAACATGATAGTAATCTTCTCATTTTTCTTTGGGGTCTATTGGGTCAACCAAGGATAATTATCTGGACATATGATATCTATCATAACTTAGATTCATAGCCTCCTATGTACGAAGGTTTCCTTGAGCACTTTTCAAATATTTTAATTTCTAAAACAGTTTTTGATTGTACCTTTATGTAAGGTGCAATTGTGACATGAGTCAGAGTTGGTATATGTATTTGTATTTAAACTCACAGTATACATGTCGTCGTATTTTGCACGACAGTTGTATAAATAAAGTTGTAAATAATTTTTATAGTGTATTTTTCTGGTGACTCAAGATGGGTGATGTATACCTGTTTTGGGAGCGTCACAATTTAGTAAAAATAAAGGACTTTATCATGTTAAAAGTAAAGAAAAACAAAATTATACATCTCCATTTACTAAATGTTCTTTCTGTAACAAAAATGGTCATTCTTTTCACATGTGTAATGCTCGAAATGGAAATTATAAAGAAAAAATGATTTGGGTGCCTAAAGGAACATACATTGCACCAATTATTAATACAAAAAAAGAGTTTTATAATAAAAGTCAAAAATCTCATAGAAATTTTCATCAAAATTTTTCAAGATATAATAATAGAGTAAATCATACATCATATAAACCTGCTACTCATAATATGCTTTGTTTCTACTAAGATTGATTATCATGTACCCATTTTTGTAAAGGAAAACACAAATATTCCTTATACAAAATGGACAACTCACCCAAAGGACCCTTCTTATTAAATGATACCAGTTCTTGAAATTGATAAATGTTGCAGGTATGTCTTGAAGCTGACTCTACTAAAAATAACTGACGACATCATTGTTGGGTCTATTGATATTACTTTGTGAAATGATTTCTCTGAAAGCATGAGTAAGGTTTTTAAAATGAGCATGAAAGAAGAATTAAACATCTTCCTAGGAGTAGAAATAAAATCAGGTGAAAAAGATTCTGACTATGCAGGTCATCATAATTGTTCAAGTACAAGTGACACATGTCAGTTTTCTCATAATTATATATGCATTTATATATATATATATATATATATGTCCATATAAATATTTTTTAAATATATATATATTTATAAGAATAATTTTTTTGAAAAAATATATATTTAATTTTTAAATTTATTCTCTTTAAAAAAAAACACACACACACACACACACATATATATATATAATAGATTTAATATGGAACATTCTTTTAAATTTCTATACATCTAACGTTAAATAATATCCATTCTTGTATAGTAATTTTGGACAATCAAAGGCAACCACACATTCAAATCATGCAAGAGGCAACTAAATTTTTAAAAGAATTTTTTTTCTAATCACTTTTTCTGCAGGTTCTGAAAAGTAATTTATACTACTCTTTACCCTCCATTTTTTCTATGATGACAAAGGGGGAGAAGAAAAATATTATTGGGGAGAAGAAAAATAATTGTTATATATTGTTGCATGTTAGTTTTTCAAAAATTTTAAAATTTTTTTGATGATTGCATAAATTGAGGGGGAGCTTTTATGGAAAATATTTTTAGTTGATTGTCATCCTCAAAAAGGGGGAGATTGTTGGGTCTCCAACTTTTAGCTTTATTTTGATGATAACAATAATTAGTAAATAAATTAATTAAAAGGGTAGAATCCTCTCCATAGGATTTTTATTATAATTTTTTTATTTATCTTATTTACTTTGACCAAAAATATTTTCCAAATCTTATTTAATTGATTTTTTTGATCTTGATATTTTAAAGTGTTAAATAAATTGGGTCATGCATTATGGGACAAAAGTCATATGTTGATTATCAAATGCTTGTTTGACCGAATTTGAAAAGAAGATGGAGATTTTTTTATATGGGTAATTTTTATTTATTCTCAAATTAATTTTATTATTTAAATATCTCAAAAATTATTTTATTTCAAAATTGGGAAAAATTACTTTATTATATATATATTATAAGTTTTATATTATTATATATTCAAAAACCAAATATATATATATATATATATATATATATATCTTTGTAAAAACAAGTGGAGCTTAACTAACTTAGTTGGCTTATTGATTAAATTAAATGCTAGCTTTTAATTTAAACATAAATTACTAAGTATATTATGTATATATATATAATATGGTGTATATATATATATATATATATATATATATATATATATATATATATATATGTGCTAACATGCGTGCATTTATTAAATAATACACAAATGTGTGTGTATGTGTCATGGGCGGATCTACCCTAGGGGCAGGGGGGCACATGTCCCCACTGAATTTTTTGTGTCCTCCTTGGCTCTTTCCCTTTTTCTATAGTACACACCCCCATCACCACCTTCTTTTTGTATAAGTGACTTTTTAAATTAATGATAATTTTGTATTACTTCTTTTATTCCTCTCTCCATGTGTAATATTTGGCTCAAAAAGTAAGTACTCTCTTCTACTTTCTTTTCTTTTTTAACTAACATCCTGTAAAGTTTTTAATTTAGTTGTAGAAAAAAAATAAGAAGAAGACTCGAAATATACTCATTTTTTAAATATTTTTTTTCTAATTAAAACTCAAAAACATCACTTTTCTTAAAAAAAATTCTCTTCTATTACAAAATTGACATTACAAAATTCTCTTCTAACGGAAAGTACTCTGAATTCTGAAAATTAATTAACTGCTGGAACGGGAAGTACTAGAGGAGCACATCTAGGGCTATAAAAGAGGAGCAACCGAGCAAGGAGCCATCAGCCAAGGACTAAGGAACTGCTGGAACTTCGAATTAAAGGTCTAATTATTTTTCATGTAGCAATTAGCATCTAATTTTCATGTACGCCTATCACTTTGATTTTCCCTTGAGTTCAAACTTCAATTTTTTCGTCTGGATTATTTGATTTTTATATTCCGTGATCAATTTTGGGCAAATTCACTTCGGTTATCACCTAATAAATTTTCCAACAACAATAAGTGGCTTCAGATAGTATCACAATCCCCTTTTCTTTCTCCAAATCCATAACTAAAATTTTGCATCAAATTAAGGCTGAACCCAATAAAGCTAAATATTCAATCTTTGTCAATTTGTGAGATTTTTATTCTAGTACTGAACCCAATACTACATTTTATCAGTTTTTATTTTCAAAACTATATCATCAACCAAATTGACCCAAAAAAAACTAGATATTATTCTAATTTCCAGTTCTGCTACTTTTTTGTATCTGACTCTATATGCAAAAGCCTTCATTTTTCCCAGATCTCCAACACATTCTCAATTTTCAAACTTAATAAATTTTTCTTACAATTGCTCATTACTTTTTCTTCTTTTTTTTAAATGTATGAAATGCATGCAAGTCAAACAAGTACAATTAGATTGGGACAGATCTGACAGTCTGATTTATTGACTTCAATAAAGTTTTAAGATACTCCAATCCGTTAGTGAGACAATTAAAGGAAGTATTCATTCATGCCAACAAAAAGAATCGATGACAGTTTGCCAACACTATCATTTTGATGTGTTTAATTCAGCAATAGATTTTCATGAAGAGTTGAATTCCAGATTTAGTGATGAAACAGTGGAACTCCTTATACTTAGCTCAGCTTTAGAACCGAAGGACAACTTTAAATCATTCAAAGTTGATGATACTTGCAAGGTTGCTGAGAAATTTTATCCAGAAGATTTCAGTGAGCAAGAAATGCATTATTTGAGATGTCAACTAAATCATTATAAAATTGATGTGCTCCGTCATCAGAGCTTTCAAAATATGTCTACATCATCTTTGAATTGTGTATGCATGGATTAGTTGGAACAAATAAGTTGTAGACTTATAATTTGATTGATAGATTGATTCATCTTGTTTTGACTCTACCTGTTTCCACAGCCACAACAGAACGAACATTTTCAGCTATGAAACATGTTAAAACTGCTCTTCGCAATAAAATGGAAGAGGAGTTTTTAGCAGATTCTATGATGATTTACATTGAACGAGAGCTTCTTGAAGATATCGATTCAGATTCCATAATAGACGAATTCTATTCTACAAAGCATAGAATGATGCAACTTAAATAGTGTGTTTTGTTTTCCTTTTTTCTTGCATGTTATGTACCTTTGAACCTTACTAGTACTATGTATGATTTTGAATTTGTGATTGATCTTGGTGGGACAATTTTTTGTGGATATAATTAATACTTGGTAGCCCAGTAGAAAATTAATTCCTGGCTCCGCCCTTGTATATATATATATATATATATATATATTATAACAATTAATGCATCATTTATTATACATGTGGCATATTAATTGTCTAAATTCATGGCACTCATTTTGGACAAAACCATGCATCTCTTGCATGCATTAATTATATAAATAGATTAACATTATAAATATTATTATATATATACGGGTGTGTGTGTGGTGAATATTATATATATATATTAATGTAATATATGCATGCATTCTTCTTGTTATATAGTAGTATAACATATATTTGTTAAAGTAAGTGCATGCATTCTTTTTAAGTACTGGCATCTTTTTTATTCAAAATATGTGTATATATATATATATATATATATATATATATATATATATATATATATATATATATATATATTTCTTGATCTTGATGTTTTAAAGTGTTAAATAAATTGGGTCATGCATTATGGGACAAAAGTCATATGTTGATTATCAAATACTTGTTTGACCGAATTTGAAAAGAAGATGGAGATTTTGTTATATGGGCAATTTTTATTTATTCTCAAATTAATTTTATTATTTAAATATTTCAAAAATTATTTTATTTTAAAATTGGACAAAATTACTTTATTAACATTATAAATATTATTATATATATACGGGTGTGTGTGTGGTGAATATTATATATATATATATATATATATATATATATAAATTCATGCATGCATTCCTTTTACAATATAATATGCAAGTATGTGTATGAAGAAATGTGCTGGCATTCAAAAACCGTGTATAAGCTTGCATGCATTAAAAATATGTAGTATCTAAAATACATGCATGCACATGCATTAAAAATATGTAGTATCTAAAATACATATATGCATTAAAATATATGTAGTGTCTAAGATTGTCGTTTAATGTTTTTGTACATGGATTAAGAAAGTATTATTTACCAAGTAAAATTTGTTTGAAATTTCATCACTACCCCTTTATGGGAAGTTAAAAGCTATTAATACAAGGGGAAGAATTTCTTGGGACAATGAGAGAAGGTAGGGGTAATATAAGAAATTAAATAATTTAGTCTCCTCGAAAGTTATAAACGACAAACTTTTTGGAATAAATTCTACCTTCTAAAACGATAATCTTTTAGGAACGGAGGGAGTATCATACATGTGTGTGTGTGCTCATTTAATGAAGCTTTTGACCAAAGTTTAAATGCTGAGAATTTAAAATGGAGACATTCATTATGGGACACAATTTTTGAAGCATGTGTTGTTTTATTTTTTGGTCCACACATTTTTGCTATATTAAAGATGGCTTTGGCCTAATTTAATTCTTTCTGGAAGAATGAAGAATTTGGCAATCCGTGTGCTTCTTCTTTAATCTAAACCATTGATTTTAAATTAAAGCAATCCTAGCCATTCATTTAAAATTAAAATTTTAAAATTACCTTTTTGCTCCTGACTTCAAAAATTTATAAATAGGAGGCCTTTCTTTCATTTTCAATTTGTCAAATCACTTGAAAAGAAAAACTTATTTTTTTCCCACATATTCTCTAAAAAGCTTTCTCTCTCTTCTTACAAAAGTTCTGATTATTTGAGAAGAGAAAATTGGTCTAAGCATATTGAGATAAGTTGTTTGATTTATTTTATTTGAATTATCCCTTGCTTATTTATATTTATAGATATACGAATATAAATTGTTATACACAATTCTATATATCTATATTTCATCTATTTATCAAATAAAAGGATACTTGAGCACCGCAAGGCTACGGAGATAAACCTCTACGGAGAGGAATCCGACTGTATGATTTGTGACGCCCCCAAAATAGGTCCAATCCATCCAACCTATCCTGAGTCGCCAAATACATGGTACAGAAAATAACTACAACTTTATTACTATAATTGTCGTGCAAAATACAACAATACATATACTGTGAGTTTTAATACCAACTGTGACTCATGTCCCAACTATGGACAACACCTCACATTGATATATTACATAAACGTACAATCAATAACTGTTTAGAAATTAAAATCTTTTGGAAGTGCTCAAGAAAACCTTCGTACATAGGAAGCCATGAATCTAAGTTATGATAGATATCATATGTCCAGAGAATTATCCTTGGTTGATCCAATAGACCCCAAAGAAAAACAAGAAGATTACTATCATGTTCCTTCCAATGGTGAGTCTTCTCTTGACATATAACTATCTCCACTGTCTCCAGTTGAAAATTATATTTCAAATAAACTCCAAGATCATATAGGTAGTGCTTTCGAGATATACTCGACAAGTGGATGTACAACCACATCTTATGATAACTTCGTAGGTCATTAGACATCTTGTATGATAGTGGCAAAACGCCCTTCCAAAGTTGGGTTCACCTTACCCTATTCGGTTCACCAAAATTAAATATCAAATGATGTATACAATACGACACACTTATCTATAGTTCTCAATAAAATTATTTCCATACTAATTAGGGAGAACCTCAACAGCTATAGACCAACGTTCTATTTCCCTGTTACCCCTGCTCGACCCAGCTACACTCTTGTTATCTGAAAGGAATTGTGAAGCAAAAGGGTGAGCACAACTAGCTCAGTAAAGAATATCATGATTAAAGATAATTAAATTATCAATAGCCTTCATCAGCAATAAATCAAAGATTTAGAACATATGGTAGATGATATAACTTTTCAACCATAGTTGCAGCGGAACAAGCAATCCATTAGAAGAGTCAAATAGACCATAAAGTCTATTATCTTCTCCATGTTAAAAGTCCACCAACAATGCTTTAATTCTTGTAACATATATTAACAGTTCATATCCACAATCATGTGAATAACTCACAACCATAATTGTGGTTCTAAATTCCTCTTCTCATCTAGGACGAAGATAATTTACATCACCTGTCTTTACCTGAAACATCAAAGATCATGGTTATACCAAATCACAGTTCCCGTTCATAATCATACTAATAAATTCATCTGTGCACTACGGGCCAAAGATATTCATGAATAGTTCATCTTTGCACTACATGCCAAAGATATTCAGCAACAGGTCATCTTTGCACTACATGCCAAAGATATTCAACAACAGGTCATTTTTTCACTACGGACCAAAGATATTCATTCAATAATTCATCTTTACACTACAGGCCAAAGATATTCAACAACATGTCATCTTTACACTACGGGCCAAAGATATTAATATCTTAAAGAAATATATAATCATTTCAGAATTTATATAAACAATAATTATAACCATGTTGATCAATTCACTTTTGCACTTAAGCTAAAAATATTCAATTATAAATTCAATGGTCATGATCATACCAGTCAACAATTCATCTTTGCACTACTGGCCAAAGGAAACTCATAGTCACGATCATACCAATAATCTACCCATCTTTACACTCAAGTCAAAGAAAAATTTCTTCACTAGAGTTATAAAAATGTTATATATGATAATAAAAATAATATGATCAAAACATGGATTTAATTTCAAGAGTAAGATTCATAAATAAACGATAATTTGGTCCAAAAAAGAAACCAATTTTATCGTGAATAGTATCCCGTGAATAGTAACTCGTGAATAGTAACCCTGACACAAAAAGATAAACTTTCACAATAAAATCCATATCAATATTTATAACACCTTAATCCAAATGTGATAAATCACTTAATAATCTCATAATCTAATATCATTAATATTACCACAATATCTTAATCATTTCTTAAACTTATAAACAATTTATTTTAATTGTTCACACTTTACTAATTAATGCATTTAATCATCCTAAAATGTCAAACTCATAAGATTTCATCACCAATAACCAACAACCTCATCAAAAATCTGCATATACCATATATAGGATTCTCAAGCCATAAAATCCTATTTTCCAATTTTGTTACTTCACATAACATATTTAATTCATTTACTCACAACTAGTCCATTTTCATGAAAAATATCAAATCAGTTCCAAAAATATTTCTTTTCTGGGATTTAGCAGAATATAGTCCCATATTGAATATATATTTTTCTCGAAATTTTTAAAATTCATTTACTATTTTTCACATGGCCAAAACTGCCGAATATTTAGACATTTATCATAAATTGTACGTTTGTCCAAAAATTCTGAAATTTACAAAGTATACTTATGTTATATATATGTAATCCCAATAAAAATTTCACCAATTTTTGAGTTAACCACAAGGAGTTATAAGGGTTTACTTTTAAAAAAGTCTTTTCTCATAAAATCCATAACTCCTAATCTATCCATCCATAAATCACCATTTTTGGACACAATCGAGAAAACTCATCAAAATATCATTTCAAATTTTTCTAGAATTTTTGAAGATCAGAAAAATTACGAAACTGAAGAAACATAATAACCCTTAAAATCCCTTACCCCAAAAGAGTAGTACTTCTGACCGGAATGTAAAACCGAAGGAACCTTGCACTGAATAGCAACTGTCAAAGTATCTAAATACTCACAAAACTACGCTCGATAATATAGAGAGAAAGAAAACTTATTTCTGGTGTGATTTCAATTCTAAGTCAGCACTCTATTTATAGGAAAATATTAGCACGCCGAAGCAGACTTGACCTGCTACCTGATGGCTTTACCTACTACTATTGCCACCCACCACATTTGAATTAGAATTTTAGCACATTTATTCACCAGCCATAGGTAGGGCCCACGCATTCTAGAATTTTTCACCAAAATGATAAATTTCGAAACTTCAACAATTTCTGAACCAGTCACCTCTCAAAATTCATAACGATTCATACGTTCATTTTTAACGATTCAAAATTTGTAGACATATACTCAACTTATATATGTATAACATATTCAAAAATAACAACGATCCAACGGTCGGATTAAAAATTATAACTCACGTAATATATCGCAAGAACACTGATTTGATTTTTAATACTTCCATTCCAACAAAAATACTGATAAAACACCTCAACATTAATTCCTTCAATTATAACCACATAAAATAAATAAATCCATCATTTATATCCGCATCAAATAAATATTTCCTTATCACTAATTAATTATTCACAAATAATATTACAGAATCACAATAATGACAACCAGACAGTTCCTAGGAAAGAGGGGGCTTTCCAATAAGGATTTCTCCTTACTACTTGCAGCATGATTAGGTGACCAAACCTCTCCTTGACAGAACTTTCTAGACATTGTCAATAATGCTATCTAATAATATTATTCAAATAAAATGAATTATTGATCTGATAATGGGAAATACTGTGCAGTGACAATTATTGAAACAATAATAATATAAAATATCAACGCAACAATTATTGAATCAATAAAATAGAATATTGAACAGTAATTACTGTAACAATTATTGAGTAGTTCCTTCTTACTTAAGAATCAATAATTCAAAAATACTGTGCAATACCGTGTGCTACTGTGCAACCACGCATATTATTATATTTTAACCACCGGGTATTCCAACAGTGTTAACGGTAACTACTACGTCGTTATTTATAAAAAGTCAAACTTGTCATTTTCTCTATCTGACAGTTATTATGTTATGGGGCCCATAAATGACTGCGCCGTCGTACGAATATTCCCCGACAAGAAGAATATTTCACGACCAAACGAATATTCCCCGACAGAAATGAGCATTTTATAACTACTTGCGTATTTTGAAAATTTTACATATATCACCCTTAACTTTAAACTTTTATCAATTTAATCATTTATTGAATAATAATTATAAGAAAAATTATTTTATAAAATCTGGGGTCTTACAATCTCCCCTCCTTATGAAATTTCGTCCCCGAAATTTACGTACCTGGTATTTCAAAGAGTTGAGAATACCTTGCTTGCATTTCAGATTTCATCTTCCCTGTCATCGTGATTTCTCCATTTCTCATCTCCTGTATTTCAAATATCATTCTAGAATACAGCTTCAAAACAAAGGTCAATTGACATATCACAATTTGTCAACTTAAGTAAGAAAATTCAGCTTAGGTAGGACACACACTAGCGAAGGATATTACTCATCTCTCTCTTCCCAGTTCTAATCCCGGATCTCCGCCAGAGATCATATCCCTAAGTTTTGATACCAACTGTGACGCCCCCAAAATAGGTCCAATCCATCCAACCTATTCTGAGTCATCAAATACATGGTACAGAAAACAACTACAACTTTATTACTACAATTGTCGTGCAAAATACAACAACACATATACTGTGAGTTTTAATACCAACTGTGACTCATGTCCCAACTATGGACAACACCTCACATTGATACATTACATAAACGTACAGTCAATAACTGTTTTAGAAATTAAAATTTTTGGGAAGTGCTCAAGGAAACCTTCGTACATAGGAGGCTATGAATCTAAGTTATGATAAATATCATATGTCCAGAGAATTATCCTTGGTTGATCCAATAGACCCCAAAGAAAAATGAGAAGATTACTATCACGTTCCTTCCAATGGTGAGTCTTCTCTTGATATATAACTATCTCCCTTGTCTCTCAGGTTGAAAATTATATTTCAAATAAACTCCAAGATCATATAGGTAGTGCTCGTAGATATACTCAGCAAGTGGATGTGCACAACCGTGTATTATGATAACTCGTATGTAAGACCCCAACTTTTATGAATAAAGATGAATTTTCTATAAGTATCATTTTTGAATGAATTTGATATAATGTAATAGTTGTGGGTAATATTTAGAAATTTTACAAAGTACGCAAGTTGTTTAGAATATTCGATTGGTCGGGGAATATTCGTTTTAACAGGGAATATTCATACGACGACACAATCATTGGTGGACCCCACAACGGAACTATTGTCAGATTGAGAAAATGACAAAAATATTTTTATAAAAATAACGGCGGAAGTTTTACCGTTAACTGTTAAAACACCCGATGTTAAAAGTACAGGAATACGCGTGGTTGCATAGTAGCACACAGTATAGATTATTAATGCTTACGTGAGAAGTCACTCAGTTTGATTTAATTATTGTCGATATTTTATATATTATTAAATCAATAGTTGAGATAACAAAGTTGTTAATATTATTATTTGCATTATTAACGATGTATAGAAGTTCTGCCAAGGAGAGGTTTGGTCACCTAATTGCGCGTCAATAGGGAGAAATCCTTATTGGAAAGCCCCCTCTTTCTTAGGAACGACCTGATCGATTAATAATGTGAATTGTAATAATGATGATGAGTTCTGTTTTATTAGTATTATTAATGTAATAAAACAGAAAAGCTTTTTATATAAAACAGAATACTTTTATAAAGTTATTCGTTTTATTAGGCTAATAGTAAAATCTTTTTATATAAAACAGAATACTTTTATAAAGTTATTCGTTTTATTAGACAATAATTAGAATATATTATATTTTATTATGCATAGTGTTGCATAATGCCTGCATAGTGTTTTGTATAGTAAAATCTTTTTATATAAAACAGAATGATTTTATAAATTTATTCGTTTTATTAGGTAATAAATAGAATATATTATATTTTATTGTAAACCAATCTAGACCGTCCGTTTAAAAGTAAATTAATCTGGACCGTTCATGGATTGGTTACTATTCAGTTCATTCTTCTATAAATAGAAGCTCATTCCTTCATTATTTCTTATGAATTCACTGAAACTCTAGAGAGAGAAACTATAGAGAGAAAGAAGAAAAGTATTCTGCTACTTCACTACTTCTTTATCCAGTTCTTCTTTATAAGGTAAGGGGTATTATTTCTTTCGTATTCATGAAGAGAACTTCTATTATTCCATTCCTTATTATTATGTTGGAATAACCTGTATATGCGAAGTACCCTATATATGGTGATATTTTTCTGTTATTCCATTCCTTATTATTATGTTGGAATAACTTTGTTGTATGCCAATCACCGCATACATGGTGAAATTCTTTTATTATTCTATTCTTTATTATTCGCTTGGAATATCCTATCTATGCGTTCTGTGGGACCGGGTTCCATCATTTATTATTACATTGGAATAACTTTGTACATCAAGTACTGCATGCATGGTGATTTCATTGTTATTCCATTCTTTATTATTCTCGTCGAGAATATCTTGTGCATGCGTTTACATGGGACTGGTTCCATCATTTATTATTACATTGGAATAACTTTGTCTATAAGAAGTACCGCATGCATGGTGATTTACATTGTTATTCTATTCTTTATTATTCAGCGTGAATATCTTGTTCGTGCGTTTCGCCTAAACACGGTTCCATTATTTATTATTTCGTTGGAATAACTCATACATCAAGTACCGCATGCATGGTGATTTCTTTTATTATTCCATTCTTTATTATACTCAGTTGGTTAAAGTTTTGACTTCTATACTCCATGAAATTAGTGGAATATCCTTGATATTTGCGCTTCATCCAGTATCTTTTCATGGAAATATTCTTCTGAGCATTCTCGAATTTTACTTTACAAAGAAGTATCATGTTGACAATTTGGACGTTGTTATTAGTTCCTGGATAAATTAATTCTTGAATTTGTTTTATTGAATTCTTATAACATTGTCATCATCCTCATGTTTATATTGTGTTGAAAGTCATCTTTGGCTTACGTGCATAGATGGACTTAGTATGATTATGACCAGGGATCATTCAGTATAATCATGACCTGTAATGTTATAAATGATGTGATAAAAGTCCTCAGTGGCCTGTAATGCATTGATGGATAGTTTTTGGTATGATTATGACCAGGGGTTATTCGGTATAGTCATGACCATTGATGATTTAATGAATATCCTTAACCGTGGTACAGGGATGATTAGATGTTGTGGTTTATTTATTG
Organism: Panax ginseng; assembly: GCA_020205605.1. Classification (NCBI taxonomy): domain Eukaryota; kingdom Viridiplantae; phylum Streptophyta; class Magnoliopsida; order Apiales; family Araliaceae; genus Panax; species Panax ginseng. The sequence continues at coordinate 136,701,477 of CM035134.1, read as the reverse complement.
TTGAGTCTCGTGATGATAAAATTGATGAAAAACTTTTAAATCATAGAAGATAGTAGATTTTATTCTCCACTTGACTCTTCTAATGGATTGCTTTTTCCGATGCAGTTAAACTTGATGTCTATTGTATTTTATCAGTTTAACATTGTTGAAGACTAATGATAATTTATTCTGTATTATCTTAGTCATAATATTTCTTACTGGGCTAGTTGAGCTCACCCTTTCTTTCACTTTATTCTCTTGAAATGAGAATATAATTTGGGACAAGTCGGGGAAAGGAGTGACAGTCCAGATGATAGAATTAGTAGTCCTCACTATTCTGTTAAATAGTATGACAATAAATGTAATGAGGACTCTATTTGAGAGTGGATATTGTCTAGAAGGCAATATTCCTATTTAAACTCTCAGCTATGTTTTATCATATATTACACGACATTTGTATAATTAAGTTTGTATTTGTATTTTGTACCATGTATTGGGCGACTCAAGATGGGTGATGTATACCTATTTTTGGACCGTCACAGTTGGTATCAAAGCTTAGGGATATGATCCCTGGCTGAAATGTGAGATAAGAACTAGGAGGGGAGAGACGGAGAATTCCTTCGCTAGTAGGACCTACCTAAGTTTATTTGGCATTTAATTGGTCGGTCGGAGTATAGGGATAATATGTGATATATTAATTAACCCTTGTTTTGTGGCAGTATTTGAAAATGGCATCCGAAAATGTTGAGATAAGCAATGAAGCACAGGAGACCGTTGAGTCTCCACAGATCAATAATCGAGGATAATGCAGCAGGATGGCGATAATCCTCCTGTAAACAACAACACTGATCAAATGATGAACGACGGTACGTTTAGGATCTTTTTAGAATTCATGCAACATCAGGCGAAGGCGGCTCCTGTCCAAAATGCAAGTGGAAACACTGATAACTCTCGGACGGTCACCGCCAAGCAGTTCAAGGAGCTGGGACCACCAGAGTTTTTTGGAGAGCCAAAACCACTTAAGGCGGAGACATGGATAAAGTAGATCAACAAGATATTTGATGTCTTGGGATGCTCTGAGGAGCAAAAGGTTCCCTTTGCTACCTTCATGTTACGTGCAGAAGCAGATTACTGGTGGGAATCTATAAAGCGTACTCAACCTGCCGCACTGAAGATGTCTTGGGCGAAGTTCCAAGAGCTATTCAAGGACAAGTACTTTCTTGAAAGTATTCGTCACATGAAGGAGGTAGAGTTCATCAAGCTTGAACAAAACAATATGACCGTGGCGCAGTACAAAGCTAAGTTTGTTGAGTTATCTCGGTTTGCATCCCACTTAGTTGATAATGAGGAGAGAATGACGCGGATGTTTCTAAGAGGTTTGAAACCCGAGATACGTCAATACCTTATCTCTCATAAACTGTGTTTGTATTCAGATGTTGTGAATAGGGCTCAGTTATTGGAGCGCGATAATGAGTCAACCCAACCAAGAGAGAGCAGCCAACAACTTGATAATACCAGTGGTAGCAGTCATCGAAGCGGTGACAAAAAACGTGGAGGGAATCAACATGCCAGAAATGATAACCACTTCGGTGGTAATCATGGCCAAGACAATAGGAGTAGAAAGTTCAAGAAGAAGGTTCAAGAAAGATGGAGCGACGTCAAGACCAAAGACCATTTGTTAAGGAAGGAGAACGACCACCGGTCGTATGTTACAAATGTGGAGGGGAAGGACACATAAGTCCAAACTGCACGATGTCGTCCAAAGTATGTTACAATTGTGGAAAAGAAGGTCACCTAGCCCGATTTTGTCGTGCACCAAAGTTAAGTCCAGCTGGGATAGAGGCATCCAAGGGTGTCCCAGACAAGACAAAACCGGTAGTTCAAGGAAGAGCGTTTGTCCTAACCTCCCAAAAAGCGAGGAATCCGAATGAGGTGATCACGGATAAGCTAATCATAAACTCTAGCGAAGTTTATACTTTATTTGATACCGGTTCTACCCATTCCTTTATTTCTCATACTTGCGCTCAACATTTAAATTTGACTCCAGAGAAATTAGACTTTGACTTATATTTTGAAACTCCGTTGGGAGAAACCTTCATTACATCCACAATTTAAAAGTCTTATTTGATTCAAATTAGTAACCGCACGTTAACTGTCGATCTTATTTCTTTGAAAATACTTGCATTTTATGTGATTCTAGGGATTGATTGGTTAACTACTCATCATGCAAAAATTGATTGTTTTCGTAAGGTTGTTAGCTTTCATATTCCTAACCAACCTATTATGCTAATTCAAGCAACCAAACCATTAAAATCCATCCTTTGTCATCTCAAGCCATAAAAGCTATTCGTTTATTGAAAAATGGATGTCAAGCTTTCTTAGCTCATATCACGGATCTAAACAAAAATACGTCGCTTTTGAATGATATTTCTATTATTAATGAATTTCTGGACGTATTCACTCAAGAACTTCTGGCCTACCCCAGGCGTGAAATTGAATTTTGTATCGACCTTGACCCAAAGACAAAACCCATTTCCAAAGCCCCATATCGAATGACTCTGTTGAACTTCGAGGAGTTAAAACCCAACTACAAGAATTGTTAGGCATCGGTTTCATTATCTCAAAGTACGTCTCCATAGGGGTGCTCTGTTCTATTCGTGAAGAAGAAAGATGGAAGTATACGACTTTGTATTGATTATCGGGAGTTGAATCATGTCACCATCAAAAATAGGTACCCATTGCCTCGCATTGATGACCTGTTTGACCAGTTGCAAGGAGCCAAATTCTTTTCAAAGATTGATCTTCGTTCCAGATATCATCAGTTGAAGATTAAAACTGATGACATTCGAAAGACTGCTTTCAGAACTCGGTACGGGCATTATGAATTCGTATTTATGTCTTTTGGATTGACTAATGCTCTTGATGCCTTCATGGACATGATGAACTGAGTATTCAAGGAATATTTGGATCACTTTGTGGTCGTCTTTATTGATGACATCCTCATATACTCCAAAACCCGTGAAGACCATGAGCAACACTTGAGGCTGATACTCCAAAAGCTTCGTGAATATAAGCTTTATGCCAAGTTAAAGAAATGCGAGTTCTGGCTTAAGGAAGTAGCATTCCTTGGGCACGTAGTATCAAGTCATGGAATATCTGTTGACCCAGCAAAGATTGAAGCTATTCAAAGCTGGGAGCAACCTAAATCAGTGACCGAAGTACATAGCTTTCTCGACTTAGTTGGTTATTATCGGAGATTCGTAGAAGGTTTTTTTCGAATCGCTACTCCCTTAACTCAGCTAACTCGGAAAGATACAAAATTCGGTTGGAACAAGGAATGTGAGAAGGGTTTTCAAGAACTCAAGAGAAGACTCATTTCAGCACCTGTTCTGATAATACCATCTGGCTCGGAGGGATTTGTCATCTACAGTGATGCTTCAGGCAAAGGGTTAGGATGTGTTCTCATGCAACATGGGAAAGTCATAGCCTATGCCTGTCGACAACTTAAAGAATATGAGAGGAATTATCTTACTCATGATCTAGAGTTGGCAGCTATTGTCTTCGCACTTAAAATTTGGAGGCATTACTTGTATGGGGAGAAAGTGGAGATCTTTACGGATCATAAAAGCCTCAAATATTTCTTCACTCAAAAGGAACTCAACATGCGACAGCGACGTTGGCTTGAACTTTTGAAAGATTATGATCATACCATCCAATACCATCCTGGAAAAGCGAATGTAGTAGCTGACGCATTGAGTAGAAGATCATATGCAGGTACGAGTGCGATATTGTCAACGCAAAGGCCCATTTTTTATGACTTACAAAGGATGGAAATAGAGATAAAGACTCTAGGGACCCACGTGATGATGGTGAATATACGAGTAGAACTGACTTTAATCGATAAAGTTAAAGCTGCTCAAGCTACAGACCTGGAGCTGATGCATATGAGGAAGAAAGTATGAGAAGGTGCAATGCCGGAAGCAAGGATCGATGAAGAAGGAATACTTCGAGTCAACTCCAGACTTTGTGTTCCTAACGACCTTGAGTTAAAGTATAAAATCATGATGGAGGCGCACAACACACCATTTGCAATCCATCACGGGAGTACAAAAAAATGTATCATGATCTTGACATACATTTTGGTGGGGCAATATGAAGAGAGAGATAGTATTTGTTTATCTCAAGGTGTCTAACTTGTCGACGAGTCAAGGCGGAGCATCAAGTACCAAAAGGTCCATTGCAACCACTTGAAATTCCAGAATGGAAGTGGGAGCACATTACCATGGATTTCGTTACTGGTCTTCCCAAGGTTTCTCAAGGCATAGATGCAATTTGGGTCATTGTTGATAGATTGACCAATTCTGTTCATTTCTTACCAATACAAGAAACTTATACACTTGAATGTCTTTCTCGTATATACATAAACGAGGTTGTAAGATTGTATGGTATGCCAGTATCCATAGTTTCTGATCGAGACCCAAGATTTATTTTAAGATTTTGGGTTAGTTTGCAAAAATCTATGGGCACGGATTTACGATTTAGTTCGGCATATCATCCTCAGACGGACGAACAATCAGAGAGGACTATTCAAACTCTTGAAGATTTATTAAGACTCTGTGTCCTTGACTTCAAGGGAAGTTGGGACAAGTTCTTACCATTGGTGGATTCCTACAACAACAGTTATCAAGTAAGTATTGGCATGGCTCCATTCGAGGCGTTGTATGGAAGAAAGTGTCGTTCTCCAGTATGCTGGGATGAGGTGGGTGAAGCAACGTTGTTGGGACCGGAGTTGGTACGTATGACTACGGAAAAGATTCAAACGATTCGGCAACGTATAAAAACCTCACAAGATCGACAAAAGAGTTATGCTGATCTTCATCGAAAGGATGTGGAATTCGATATTGGAGATCATGTGTTGTTACATGTTGCTCCATGGAAAGGAGTTACGAGATTCAGAAAGAGAGGAAAGCTCAATCCTCGATTCATTGGCCCATTTTAATCCTCGATCGAGTAGGGCGTAGGCGTATAGACTCGCTTTTACCGCCAAATATGTCTCGTGTTCATAACGCTTTTTCATATATCCATGTTACGTAAATATGTGGAAGACCGAACCACATTATTGAGTTAGAAACAGGATGAAATAAAGGAAGATTTAACGTATGAAGAGATTATTGTTCAAATCTTGGATAAGAAGGAACATATTCTACGCTCCAAGGTTATACCTCAAGTCAAAGTTTTGTGGAAAAACCACGATGTTGAGGAAATGACATGGGAGTTAGAATCTGAAATGAAATCAAGGTATCCTTACCTCTTCGACATACCATGTATGTACCCTAATTTCGAGGGCGAAATTTCATAAGAAGGGGAGATTGTAAGACCCCAACTTTTATGAATAAAGATGAATTTTCTATAATTATCATTTTTGAATGAATTTGATATAATGTTATAGTTGTGGGTAATATTTAGAAATTTTACAAAGTACGTAAGTTGTTTATAATATTCGATTGGTCGGGGAATATTCGTTTTAACAGGGAATATTCGTACGACGACACAATCATTGGTGGACCCCAAAACTGAATTATTGTCGGATTGAGAAAACGACAAAAATATTTTTATAAAAATAACGACGGAAGTTTTACCGTTAACTGTTGAAACACCCGGTGTTAAAAGTACAGGAATACGCGTGGTTGCATAGTAGCACACGGTATAGATTATTAATGCTTACGTGAGAAGTCACTCAGTTTGATTCAATTATTGTCGATATTTTATATATTATTAAATCAATAGTTGAGATAACAAAGTTGTTAATATTATTATTTGCATTATTAACGATGTCTAGAAGTTCTGCCAAGGAGAGGTTTGGTCACCTAATTGCGCGTCAATAGGGAGAAATCCTTATTGGAAAGCTCCATCTTTCCTGGGAACGACCTGGTCGATTAATAATGTGAATTGTAATAATGATGATGAGTTTTGTTTTATTAGTATTATTAATGTAATAAAACAGAAAAGTTTTTTATATAAAACAGAATACTTTTATAAAGTTATTCGTTTTATTAGGCTAATAGTAAAATTTTTTTATATAAAATGAATACTTTTATAAAGTTATTCGTTTTATTAGAACAATAATTAGAATATATTATATTTTATTATGCATAGTGTGTATGCGTAGTACTGCATAGTATTTTGTATAGTAAAATCTTTTTATATAAAACATAATACTTTTATAAAGTTATTCATTTTATTAGGTAATAAATAGAATATATTATATTTTATTGTAAACCAATCTGGACCGTTCGTTTAAAAGTAAATTAATCTGGACCGTCCGTTTAAAAGTAAATTAATCTGGACCGTTCATGGATTGGTTACTATTCAGTCCATTCTTCTATAAATAGAAGCTCATTCCTTCATTATTTCTTACGATTTCACTAAAACTCTAGAGAGAGAGAAACTATAGAGAGAAAGAAGAAAAGTATTCTGCTACTTCACTACTTCTTTATCCAGTTCTTCTTTATAAGGTAAGAGGTATTATTTCTTTCGTATTCATGAAGAGAACTTTTGTTATTCCATTCCTTATTATTATGTTGGAATAACCTGTATATGCGAAGTACCGCATACATGGTGATATTTTTCTATTATTCCATTCCTTATTATTATGTTGGAATAACTTGTATATGCGAAGTACCGCATATATGGTGAAATTCTTCTATTATTCTATTCTTTATTATTCTGTCGGAATATCCTGTTTGTGCGTTCTGGGATCCGTTCCATCATTTATTATTACATTGGAATAACTACATCATGCAAATCGCATGCATGGTGATTTCTGTTGTTATTCCATTCTTTATTATTCTGTCGGAATATCCTGTCTGTGCATTTACACCGGACCTAGTTCCATCATTTATTATTCTGTTGGAATAACCTGTCTATGCGAAGTACCGCATGCATGGTGATTTCTTTTATTATTCCATTCTTTATTATACCTAGTTGGTTAAAATTTTGACTTCTATACTCATGCTTATATTATGTCATTGTCGTCATCCTCATGCTTATATTGTGATGAAAGTCATCTTTGGCTTACGTGCATAGATGGACTTAGTATAATTATGACCAGGGATCATTCGGTATAATCATGACCTGTAATGTTATAAATGATGTGATAAAAGTTCTCAGTGGCCTGTAATGCATTGATGGATAGTTTTTTGGTATGATTATGACCAGGGGTTATTCGGTATAGTCATGACCATTGATGATTTAATGAATATCCTTGGCCGAAGTGGTACATGGATGATTAGATGTTGTGGTTTATTTATTGTCGAGTCTCAAATGATAAAAATTGATGAAAAACTTTTAAATCATAGAAGATAGTAGATTTTATTCTCTACTTGACTCTTCTAATGGATTGCTTATTCCGTTGCAGTTAAACTTGATGTCTATTGTATTTTATCAGTTTAAAATTGTTGAAGACTAATGATAATTTATTCTGTATTATCTTAGTCATAATATTTCTTACTGGGCTAGTTGAGCTCACCCTTTCTTTCACTGTTCTCTTCAGGAAATGAGAATATAGCTGGGACGAGTCGGGGAAAAGAGTGACGGTCCAGATGATAGCATTAGTAGTCCTCACTATTCTGTTAAATAGTGTGATAATAAATGTAATGAAGACTCTATTTGAGAGTGGATATTGTCTAGAAGGCAATATTCCTGTTTAAACTTTCAGCTATGTTTTGTCGTATATTACACGATGTTTCTATAATTAAGTTTGTATTTGTATTTTATACCATGTATTGGGCGACTCAAGATGGGTGATGTATACCTATTTTGGGGGCGTCACATCGTAGGTCATTAGACATATTGTATGATAGTGGCAAAACACCCTTCCAAAGTTGGGTTCACCTTACCCTATTCGGTTAACAAAAATTAAATATCAAATGACGTATACAATACGACACACTTATCTATAGTTCTCAATAAAATTATTTCCATACTATTTAGGGAGAACCTCAACAGCTATAGACCACCGTTCTATTTCCCTGTTACCCCCGCTCGACCCAGCTACACTCTTGTTACCTGAAAGGAATTGTGAAGCAAAAGGGTGAGCACAACTAGCTCAGTAAATAATATCATGACTAAAGATAATTAAATTATCAATAGCCTTCATCAGCAATAAATCAAAGATTTAGAACATATGGTAGATGATAAAACTTTTCAACCATAGTTATAGCGGAACGAGCAATCCATTAGAAGAGTCAAATAGACCATAAAGTCTATTATCTTCTCCATGTTAAAAGTCCACCAACAATGCTTTAATTCCTATAACATCAATTAACAGTTCCTGTCCACAATCATCTGAATAACTCATAACCATAATTGTGGTTCTAAATTCCGCTTCACATCTAGGACGAAGATAATTTATATCAACTGTCTTTACCTGAAATATCAAAGATCATGGTTATACCAAATCATAGTTCTTGTTCATAATCATACTAATAAATTCATCTTTACATTACGGACCAAAGATATTCATTAACAGTTCATCTTTGCACTACATGCCAAAGATATTCAGCAACAGGTCATCTTTGCACTACATGCTAAAGATATTCAACAACAGGTCATCTTTGCACTACGGGCCAAAGATATTCATCAAAAATTCATCTTTGCACTACAGGCCAAAGATATTCAACAACATGTCATCTTTGCACTACGGGCCAAAGATATTAATGTAAGACCCCAGTTTCTTATAAATGAAATTGAATTTCTTCTATTTATTATTTTGAAATAGTAAGGGTTGATTTGATTAATGTGGTTAGTTATGGGTAAAATGCGCAAATATTTCAAATAAGCAAGTGGTTATAAAATATTCATTGTTGTCGGGGAATATTCGGTTGGTCGTGCAATATTCTTCTGGCGTCAAGAGAATATTCAGTATGATTGGTAGTTGACCTTGTATGGGCCCCATGCTTGGAAAGTGATTGGATGAAGAAAATGACAAGTATAAGTTGTTTATAAATAACGGCGTAGTTGTTAACGTTAATACTATTGGAATACCTGGTGGTTAAAACACAGTAGCACACGGTATTGCACCGATTATTGATTCTTACGTAAGAAGGCACTACTCAATAATTGTTACAGTAATTACTGTTCAATATTTTATTTTATTGATTCAATAATTGCTACATGGATATTTTATATTATTGTTGTTTCAATAATTGTCACTACATAGTATTTTCATTATCGGATCAATAATTCATATTATTTGAATAATATTATTAGATAACATTATTGGAAATGTCTAGAAAGTTACATCTACAAGGAGAGGTTTGGTCACCTAATGCATATTAGTAAGGAGAAAACCTTATTGGAAAGTCCCTCTTTCCTGGAAGGCTATCGGTTGTCGATGATTGTGATTCTGTAATATTATTTGTGAATAATTAATTATTAATTTATATGATAAGAAAAATATTCATTTTATGTGGATATAGATGGAGAAAATTTTTAATGTGACAATTGTTGAAAAATTGTTATTTTATCTTTTACGATAAATAATCCATTTAAATATATTGTTATATTTTAATAATAGAATAATGGTGATATTTTTACAATGAATGTGGGATATATGAGTATATGAGGAGGAGGAGTATTTTTGTTACAATTAATGTTTAAAACATGTTAAACATGTTGGTGGATCCCATTTCTTGACTGAAATTGGTTTATAGCCCGTAAAATCGCCCGTTTGTGGATTTCGGTTAACTTCTGGTTGGAATTTGGAAAAACTTAAACTTACAAAGTTGTAGAGAATGGAATTTTCTATGGAAAGGACATGTGGTTCAAATTTGTCTAAAAAAAGGGCTATTTATTATGAATTATTGAAGTTCTGAAGTTCCAAAATAATTGATTTTTGGAAGTTTTAATTATTTATTTTATGAAAAAAGTTTTTCTTAATTTTTCTAGAAGGTGGGCATGTGGGAAATTTGATTTCAAAGGATGCGTAAGAATTTTGTTATTAATAATAATATTTTATTAAATTTTCTGCTTTGGTGTTCTAAGCATTTTCCTATAAATAGGATGCTTAGGTTAGAATTGAAAATCACACTAAAAACTGAAGTTTTCTCTCCCTTTCTCTCTCTATATTATCGAGCGTATTCTTGTGAGTATTTTGATACTTTGAGTGTTCTTATATCACACATACAAGTTCCTTGACCTTATATTCGGTATTTCAACTAGAAGTACAGTCTTTTCAAGGTAAGGGATATTATTTTTTTTAAAATGATATTATTTCTTCTAATATCATTATACCGGATTATTGGTAAGATTTTTCTTGTGAAATTCTTGTCTTTTAGTGTCGGGATTACTATTCACGTATACGGCACTATTCACGAATACGGCACTATTCACAGGAAAATTAAATTTTCGTTTTTATCCAAAATATCTATTATGGATTCTAGCTTTGATTGTATCCATGTTTTGATCATTCTTGAATTTTACTTCACTATGATTATTAATGAAGTATTTTTGAACTTGGACTGTTTAAAGTACGAATCCTTAATATTTGTTCTTTTGTTTCACTTGATTCGTTTTCTTTAAAATATTTTTCATCATCCTCGGTCCCTAAATGATGGTATTATCGAATATCTTTGGGCTCAGAAAAGTGCAACGATATACAGTGTTGAGATGAACATGACCAATCGATGAATATCTTTGGCCTGTAGTGCAAAGATGAATATTTGATTCAAGATAAATATTGATCGATGTTACAGGGATAAAATATTGATGATGAATTTTTAAATTCATAGATAAAAGTAGATTTCATTCTCTACGTAATTCTTCTATAAATTATTATTTCCGCTGTGAATATTGATCTGAAACTTGTTGTCTATTGTATTTTATCAGATTTTTCCCTATAGAAGACTAACGATAATTTGTTCTATATTATCTTAGTCATAATATTCTTTACTGGGCTAGTTGAGCTCACCCTTTTTCCTTTTGGTTCCATTTTTCTTCTCGTGAGGCGAGAATGTAGCGAAGTACTTCAATCAGAGTATGGAATGAAGGTTCTAGAAAGTCATTTTAGCGATCCTCACCATTTTGTAAAATAATGTACCAATAATTGTAATGAGGACTTATTTGGGTGTGAATATTGTCAGGCGGCAATATTTGTATTTAAACTTACGATTTTCATGTTGTATTAATAAAGTTGTATTTGCTTTTACAGCCATGTTATTGACGACTCAAAATGGGTGATGTATACCTATTTTGGGGGCGTCACAATTGGTATCAAAGCTTAGGGATATGATCTCTGGCGAAGATCGGGGAATAGAACTAGGAGGGGAGAGGTGAGTAAATCCTTCGCTAGTGTGTCCTACCTAAGCTTATTTGTTAGTTGGTCAGTATATAGGGATATTATGTGATATGTTGATTTCCTTAATTAACCCTTGTTTTATGGCAGTATTTGAGAATGTTGACTGAGAATGTTAACAGTGGAGTAAATGAGACCGTGGACACACCTTTGCTCACTAATGAGGAGAACGTGCAACATGCTGGCAATGTCCTCCTGTGAACAACACCACTGAGCAGATGATGAACGACGGGATGTTTAGAATCTTTTTGCAGTTCAAGCAAAATCAGACAAGGGAGACTCGTGTACAAAATACAGGTGAAAATGATAACAACATACGGTTTGTTACAGCTAAGCAGTTCAAAGAGTTGGGACCACCAGAATTCTGGGGAAAGCCGGATCCGATTAAGGAGGAAACGTGGGTCAAACAAATTACTAAGATATTCGATGTCTTGGGATGCACGGAGGAACTGAAGGTTCCATTCGCCACTTTATGTTCGTAATGAGGCGATTCATCGGTGGGAATCTATGAAGCCACCCATCCACCGCTTTTCAAAGATGTCATAGGAGACGTTTTAAAGCTGTTCAATGACAAGTACTTTCCTGAAAGTATTCATTTTATGAAGGAAGTGGAGTTTATTAGACTGGAACAAAATAACATGACGGTGTCCCAGTACGAGGCGAAGTTTGCGAGTTATCTGTGTTTGCACCTCATTTGGTGGAGAATGAGGAACGTGGGGACGCGGATGTTTCGATAGGTTTGAAACCCTAAGGCATACGTCAATATCTCATTTCTCATAAGTTTTCTCTCTATTCAGATGTTTTCAATAGGGCTCAATTATTAGAGCGAGATAACGAGTACGTTCAACCGAGGGACCACAACCAGGATCATACCCCAAGGATGTAGATCATCAAAACAACAATAACCAATGGAGAAAGAAAAATACGACAAAAGCGGTAACCACTCTGGTGGTAGCCATGGCCATGAAAAATAGAAGAAGTTTAGTGGGGGATTTTAAAAGAGGAGATTCAACAATGATAATGCGAAGACGCCAAAGACCAAAGAAAGAATCGGTTCTAAGGGAGGAGAAACGACCACCACCGGTCATATGCTATAAATGCGGGAAAGAGGGATATATCAACCCAAACTGCCCACAACAGTTCAAGGTATGTTATAATTATGGAAAAGAAGGACATATCGCTTGAGATTGTACAGTAGCGAAACCAAGTCAAGCGGGGATGGTAACTCAAAAGGTTGTCCCAGAAAAGTCAAAGTCAACGGTTCCTGGAAGAGCGTTTGTCGTGACTGGTCAAAATGCGAGGAACCCAAACGAGGTGATCACGGGTAAGCTAATCATAAATTCTTGCGAAGTTTATACCTTACTTGATACCGGTGCTACCCATTCATTTATCTCTCCTGCTTGTGCTCAACGTTTAAACTTAACTCCAGAGAAATTAGACTTTGATTTATCTGTGGAGACTCCGTTAGGAGAAACTTTCATCACATCCACTGTTTATAAATCTTGTTTAATCCAAGTTGGCACCATCACATTACTTGTTGACCTTATCTCTTTAAAGATACTTGCTTTTGATGTGATTTTAGGGATTGATTGGTTAACTACACATCATGCCAAAATTGATTATTTTCGTAAGGTTGTTAGTTTTCATATTCCTAACCAACCTGTTATACGAATTCAAGCAACTAAACCATTAAAATCAATCACTATCATATCTAGTCATAAAGCTATTCGTTTATTTAAAAATGGATGTCAAGCTTTCTTAGCCCATGTTATGGATTTGAATAAAGACACGTCAGATTTGAATAATATTCCTATTGTTAGTAAATTTCCTGGCGTGTTTCCTGAAAAACTTCCAGGTGTACCCCCAGAACGTGAAGTTAAATTCTTTATTGATCTTGAACCTGGTACAAAGCCCATTTCTAAAACCCCATATCGAATGGCTCCTATTGAACTTCAGGAGTTAAAGGTCCAACTACAGAAGTTGTTGGACATCGGTTTCATTCATCCTAGTACATCTGCTTGGGGTGCTCCTGTTTTATTTGTAAAGAAGAAAGACGCGAGTATGCGACTTTGTATTGACTATCGAGAATTGAACCATGTCACCATCAAGAATAGGTATCCGTTACCTTGTATTGATGACCTGTTTGACCAGTTGCAAGGAGCATAATTCTTTTCAAAGATCGATCTTCGTTCTGGATATCATCAGTTGAAGATTAGAACTGAGGATATTCCAAAGACTGCCTTCAGAACTCGGTACGGGATTATGAATTCTTAGACATGTCTTTTGGATTGACTAATGCTCCTGCGGCTTTCATGGATATGATGAATCGAGTATTCAAGGATTATTTGGATCAGTTCGTTGTTATCTTTATTGATGACATCCTCATATATTCCAAAAGTCGTGAAGATCATGAGCACCATTTGACGCTGGTACTCCAAAGGCTTCGTGAAAATAAGCTATATGTCAAGTTGAAGAAATGCGAGTTCTGGCTTGAAGAAGTAGCATTCCTTGGGCACGTGGTGTCAAATCATGGAGTATCTGTTGACCCAGCGAAGATTGAAGCAATACAAAGTTGGGAGCAACCAAAGACGGTAACCGAAGTACGCAGCTTTCTGGGCTTAGCTGGTTATTATTGGAGATTTGTTGAAGGATTTTCTTGAATCGCTACTCCGTTAACTTAGCTGACTCGGAAAGATACAAAATTTGTATGGAGTGAGGAATGCGAAAAGAGTTTCCAAGAGCTTAAGAGGAGACTCATTTCGGCACCTGTTCTGACAATACCATCTGGTTCGGATGGATTTGTTATATACAGCGATGCTTCAAGCAAAGAGTTAAGATGTGTTCTCATGCAACATGGGAAAGTCATAGCCTATGCCTCGCGACAACTTAAAGAATATGAGAGGAATTATCCTACTCATGATCTAGAGTTGGCAGAAGTCATTTTCGCACTAAAGATCTGGAGACACTATCTATATGGAGAGAAAGTGGAGATATATTCAGACCATAAAAGCCTCAAATATTTCTTCACCCAAAAGGAACTCAACATGCGACAACGACGTTGGCTCGAGCTGTTAAAAGATTATGACCACACCATTCAATACCATCCTGGAAAAGCAAACGTGGTAGCTGACGCGTTGAGTAGAAGATCATATGCAGGAACGAGTATGATGATGTCAAGTATACGCATAGAACCAACTTTAATCGATAAAGTTAAAGTTACTCAAGCCACCGACTCGGAGCTAATGCGTATGAAGAAGAAAGTACAAGAAGGTGTTATTCCGGAAGCGAGAATCGATGAAGAAGGAATACTTCGAGTTCACTCCAGACTTTGTGTTCCTAATGATTCTGATTTGAAGAACAAGATCATGATGGAGGTACACAATACACCATTTGCAATCCATCCTGGAAGTACCAAAATGTATCGTGATCTTCGACATACATTTTGGTGGAACAATATGAAGAGAGAGATGGCGAAGTTTATCTCGAGGTGTTTAACTTGTCAACGTGTAAAGGCAAAACATCAAGTGCCTAAGGGTCCATTGCAACCACTTGAGATTCTGAAATGGAAGTGGGAACACATTACCATGGATTTCGTTACGGGTCTTCCCACGGTTTCTCAAGGCATAAATGTTATTTGGGTTATTGTTGATAGATTAACCAAGTCTGCTCATTTCTTGCCGATACGGGAGACTTATTCCCTTGAACGTCTTGCTCATATGTATGTTAATGAGATTGTGAGATTGCATGGCATGCCAGTATCCATAGTTTCGGATCGTGACCCAAGATTCACTTCACGATTTTGGGTTAGCTTGCAAAAAGCTATGGGTACGGATTTACGATTCAGTTCGGCATACCATCCTCAAACGGACGGATAATTAGAGAGGACTATTCAAACTCTTGAAGATTTATTAAGACTGTGTCCTAGACTTCAAAGGGAGTTGGGATAATTATCTACCATTGTTGGAATTCTCCTACAACAATAGTTATCAGGCAAGTATAGGTGTGGCTCCATTCGAAGCATTGTATGGACGAAAGTGTCGCTCTCCAGTATGTTGGGATGAGGTGGGTGAAGCAACATTGTTGGGACCAGAGTTGGTACGTATGACTACGAAAAAGATCCAAATGATTCGACAACGTATAAAAATGGCTCAAGATCTACAAAAGAGTTATGCGGATCTTCATCGAAAGGACGTCGAATTTAGTATTGGGGATCATGTATTGTTGTTTGTTGCCCCATGGAAGGGAGTTACATGATTTGGGAAGAGAGGAAAGCTCAATCCACGATTTATTGGCCCATTTTAGATTCTTGACCGAGTAGGAAATGTAGCCTATAGACTCGCGTTACCTCCAAGTATGTCTCGTGTTCATAATGTTTTTCACATATATGTGCTTCGTAAATATGTGAAAGATCCGAACCATGTTATTAAGATAGAACCGGACGAAATAGCCGAAGACTTAACGTATGAAGAGGTACCTGTCAAGATCTTGGATAGGAAGGAGCATGTCCTACGTACAAAGGTTATATCATAAGTCAAAGTTTTGTGGAGGAACCATGCTATTGAGGAAATGACATGGGAGTTGGAAATGGAAATGAAAGCGAGGTATCCTCACCTTTTCGAAACACCAGGTACGTATGTCAATTTCGAGGACGAAATTTCATAAAGAGGGGAGGTTGTAAGACCCCAGTTTATTATAAATAAAATTGAATTTCCTCTATTTATTATTTTGAAATAGTAAGGGTTGTTTTTATTAATGTGGTTAGTTATGGGTAAAATGCGCAAATATTTCAAATAAGCAAGTGACTATAAAATATTCATTGTTATCGGGGAATATTCGTTTAGTCGTGCAATATTCTTACTGTCGGGGAATATTAAATGCGGCAATGTACCAATTAATTGTGTGGGCCCCATAATGGAAAGCGATTGGATGAAGAAAACGACAAGTATAAGTTGTTTATAAATAAGCAATTGTAGTTGTTACAGAATTAATCTTTGTTGGAATACCGTGGTTAAAAACACGTAGAAAGATTATTGCGATTACCGATTATTGATTCTTACGTAAGAAGGCACTACTCAATAATTGTTATAGTAGTTACTGTTCAATATTTTATTTCATTGATTCAATAATTGCTACGTGGATATTTTATATTATTGTTGTTTCAATAATTGTCACTACATAGTATTTTCATTATCAGATCAATAATTCATATTATTTGAATAATATTATTAGATAACATTATTGGCAATGTCTAGAAAGTTCTATCTAAGGAGAGGTTTGGTCACCTAATTGCGCGCTAGTAAGGAGAAATCCTTATTGGAAAGCCCCCTCTTTCTTGGGAACTGCCTGGTTGTCAGTATTGTGATTCTGTAATATTATTTGTGAATAATTAATTATTAATTTATATAATAAGGAAAATATTCATTTTATGTGGATATAGATGGAGAAAATTTTTAATGTGACAATTGTTGAAAAATTGTTATTTTATCTTTTCTGATAAATAATTCATTTAAATATAGTGTTATATTTTAATAATATAATAATGGTGATATTTTTACAATGAATGTGGGATATATGAGTATATGAGGAGGAGGAGTATTTTTATTACAATTAATGTTTAAAACATGTTAAACATGTCGGTGGACCCCATTTCTTGACTGAAATTGGTTTATAGCCCGTAAAATCGCTTGGTTTGTGGATTTGATGGCCAACTTCGCTTGAAATTTGGAAAAACTTAAACTTACAAAGTTGTAGAGAATGGAATTTCCTATGGACAAGACATGTGGTTTGAATTTTTATGACAAAAGGGCTATTTATTATGAATTATTGAAGTTTCAAAGTTCCGAAATAATTGATTTTTGGAAGTTTTAATTATTTATTTTATGAAAAATGTTTTTTTTACTTTTTCTAGAAGGTGGGCATGTGGGAAATCTGATTTCAAAGGATGCGTATGAATTTTGTTATTAAAAATAATATTTTATTAAATTTTCTGCTTTGGTGTTCTAAGCATTTTCCTATAAATAGGGTGCTTAGGTTAGAATTAAAAATCACACCAGAAACTGAAGTTTTCTCTCCCTTTCTCTCTCTATATTATCGAGTGTATTCTTATGAGTATTTTGATACTTTTGAGTGTTGCTATCTGTGTGTAAGTTACCTTCAAAGACTATATCCTAGATTCCAACCGGTAGCGCATGGTCTTTTCAAGGTAAGTGGATATTATTTTTTTAAAATGATATTATTTCTTCTAATATCATTATACCGAATTATTGGTAAGATTTTCTTGTGAAATTCTTATCTTTTAGTATCTAAGTTACTTATTCACGATACAACACTATTCACGATACTTAAGACTATTCACGAATACTAAGACTATTCACGGGAAAATTAAATTTTGTTTTTATCCAAAATATCTATTATGGATACTAGCTTTGATTGTATCCATGTTTTTATCATTCTTGAATTTTACTTCACTATGATTATTAATGAAGTATTTTTGAACTTGGACTGTTTAAAGTACAAATCCTTAATATTTGTTCTTTTGTTTCACCTTTGGATTCGTTTTCTTTAAAATATTTTTCATCATCCTCGGTCTAAATGATGGTATTATTGAATATCTTTGGCATTCAGTAGTGAAAAGATGGTTGATTTTCCTATGAATATCTTTGGCCTGTAGTGCAAAGATGTACAGTATTGAGATGATACATACCGGTGATGAATATCTTTGGCTGTAGTGCAAAGATGAATATTGATTGATGTTCTGAGGATAAAATATTGATGATGGATTTTTAAATTCATAGATAAAAGTAGATTTCATTCTCTACGTAATTCTTCTATAAATTATTATTTTTTGCGAATATTGATCCGAAACTTGTTGTCTATTGTATTTTATCGATTTTTCCCCTGCAGAAGACTAACGATAATTTGTTCTATATTATCTTAGTCATAATATTCTTTCTTTGGGCTAGTTGAGCTCACCCTTTTTCCTTTTTGTTCCATTTTTCTTCTCAGGAGGCGAGAATGTAGCGAGTACTAGTCGGGGTATGGAATGAAGGTTCTAGAAAGTCATTTTAGTAGTCCTCACCATTTTTGTAAAATAATGTACCAATAATTATAATGAGAACTTATTTGGGTGTGAATATTGTCTAGATGGAAATATTTGTATTTAAACTCACGGTTTTCATGTTGTATTAATAAAGTTGTATTTGCTTTCATTTACATGTTATTATTTGACTCAAAATGGGTGATGTATACCTATTTTGGGGGCGTCACATTTGGTATCGAGCTTAGGGATATGATCTCTGGCGGAGATCGGGGAATAGAACTAGGAGAGAGAGACGAGTAAATCCTTGTTGCTAGTGTGTCCTACCTAAGCTTATTTGTTAGTTAGTCAAGATATAGGGATATTATGTGATATATTGATTTCCTTAATTAACCCTTGTTTTATGGCAAGATTTGAGAAATGTCATCGAGAATGTTAATGATGGAGTAAATGAGACCGTGGAGACACCTTTTTTGTTCACTAATGAGGAGAACGTGCAACAGGCTGGCAATGTTCCTCCTGTGAACAACACCACTGAGCAGATGATGAACGACGGGATGTTTAGAAGCTTTTGCGATTCATGCAAAATCGATTTAGGAGACTCGTGTACAAAATACTGTGTGGAAATGATAACAACAACGACGGTTTGTTACAAAACAAGCAGCGATTCAAAGAGTTGGGACCACCGTAAGTGGGAAAACCGGATCCGAGTAAAGGCGTAAACGTGGGTCAAACAAATTACTAAGATATTTGATGTCTTGGGATGCATGGAGGAACATAATGTTCCATTCGCCACTTTTATGTTCCGTAATGAGGCGATTCTTGGTGGGAATCGTGAAGCGTACTCCATCCACCGCTTTTCAAGATGTCATGGGAGACGTTTTAGAAACTGTTCAATGACAAGTACTTTTCTGAAAGTATTCGTTATATGAAGGAAGTGGAGTTTATTAGACTGGAACAAAATAACATGACGGTGTCCCAAAGACGAGGTTAAGTTTGCAGAGTTATCGTGTTTGCACCTCATTTGGTGGAGAATGAGGAACGTGGGGCGCGGATGTTTCGAGAGGTTTGAAACCCAAAGATACGTCATTATCTCATTTCTCATAAATTTTCTCTCTTCGGATGTTGTCAGCGTGGCTCAATTATTAGAAGCGAGATAAC
Organism: Panax ginseng; assembly: GCA_020205605.1. Taxonomy (NCBI): domain Eukaryota; kingdom Viridiplantae; phylum Streptophyta; class Magnoliopsida; order Apiales; family Araliaceae; genus Panax; species Panax ginseng. Next base: position 136,681,948 of record CM035134.1, on the reverse strand, counting down.
GAGTACGTTCAACCAAGGGACCACAACCAGGATCATATCGCAAGTGATGACAAAGAATCATCAAAACAATGATAACCAGCGGAGAAAGAAAAATACGCACAAAAGCGGTAACCACTCTGGTGGTAGCCATGGCCATTAAATAGAAGAAGCGAGTCGGGGGGGATTTTAAAAAGAGGAGATTCAACAATGACAATGCGAAGACATCAGCACCAGCAGTAACTGGTTCTAAGGGAGGAGAACGACCACCGGTCATATGCTATAAATGCAGGAAAGAGGGACATATCAGTCCAAACTGACCACAACAGTTCAAGGTATGTTATAATTATGGAAAAGAAGGACATATCGCTCGAGATTGTACAGTAGCGAAACCAAGTCAAGCGGGGATGGTGACTCAAAAGGCTGTCCCAGAAAAGTCAAAGTCAATGGTTCTAGAAAGTCATTTTAGTAGTCCTCACCATTTTTGTAAAATAATGTACCAATAATTGTAATGAGGACTTATTTGGGTGTGAATATTGTCTAGACGACAATATTTGTATTTAAACTCACAGTTTTCATGTTGTATTAATAAAGTTGTAGCTGTTTTTGTACCATGTTATTGACGACTCAAAATGGGTGATGTATACCTATTTTGGGGGCGTCACAATTAATATCTCAAAGAAATATATAATCATTTCAGAATTTATATAAACAATAACTATAACCATGTTTATCAATTCACCTTTGCACTTGAGCTAAAAATATTCAATTATAAATTCAATGGTCATGATCATTCCAGTCAACAATTCATCTTTGCACTACTGGCCAAATAGAACCCATAGTCACAATCATACCAATAATCTACCCATCTTTACACTCAAGTCAAACAGAAATTTCTTCACCAGGGTTATAAAAATGTTATATATGATAACAAAAATAATATGATCAAAACATGGATTTAATTTTAAGAGTTAGATTCATAAATCAACGATAATTTGGTCAGAAAAAGAAACCAATTTTATCGTGAATAGTATCCCGTGAATAGTAACTCGTGAATAATAACCCTGACACAAAAAGATAAACTTTCTCAATAAAATCCATATCAATATTTATAACACCTTAATCCAAATGTTATAAATCACTTAATAATCTCATAATCTAATATCATTAATATTACCACAATATCTTAATCATTTCTTAAACTTATAAACAATTTATTTTAATTATTTATATTTTACTAATTAATGTATTTAATCATTCTAAAATGCCAAACTCATAAGATTTCATCACCAATAACCAACAACCTCATCAAAAATCTGCATATACCATATATAGGATTCCTAAGCCATAAAATCCTATATTTTAATTTTGTTACTTCACATAACATATTTAATTCATTTACTCATAACTAGTCCATTTTCATGAAAAATACCAAATCAATTCAAAAAATTTTCTTTTATGGGATTTAGCAGAATATAGTCCCATATTGAACATATATTTTTCTCGGAATTTTTAAAATTCATTTACTATTTTTCACATGGCCAGAACTGTCGAATATTTAGACATTTATCATAAATCGTACGTTTGTCTAAAAATTCTAAAATTTACAGAGTATACTTATGTTATATATATGTACTCCCAATAAAAATTTCACCAATTTTGGAGTTAACCACAAGGAGTTATAAGGGTTTACTTTTAAAATAGTATTTTCTCATAAAATTTATAACTCCTAATCTATCCATCCAAAAATCGCCATTTTTTGACACAATCAAGAAAACTTATCAAAATATCATTTCAAATTTTTCCAGAATTTTTAAAGATCAGAAAAATTACAAAACTAAAGAAACATAATAACCCTTAAAATCCCTTACCTCAAAAGAGTAGTACTTCTGATCGGAATGTAAAGCCGAAGAAACCATGCACTGAATAGCAAATCTCAAAGTATCTAAATACTCACAAAAATACGCTCGACAATAAAGAGAGAAAGAAAACTTGTTTCTGGTGTGATTTTCAATTCTAACTCAGCACTATATTTATAGGAAAATATTAACACGTCTAAGCAGACTTGACCTGCTACCTGATGGCTTTACCTGTTATTATTCCCACCCACCACATTTGAATTAGAATTTTAGCACATTTCTTCACCAACCATAGGTGGGGCCCACGCATTCTAGAATTTTCCACCAAAATGATAAATTCTTAAACTTTAACAATTTCTGAACCAGTCACCTCTTAAATTTCATAACAATTCATACGTTCATTTTTAACGATTCAAAATTGTGGACATATACTACACTTATATATGTATAACATATTCAAAAATCACAACGATCCAACGGTCGGATTAAAAATTATAACCCACGCAATATATCGCAATAACACTGATTTGATTTTTAATACTTCCATTCCACAAAATAATCGATAAAACACCTCAACATTAATTCCTTCAATTATAACCACATAAAATAAATAAATCCATCATTTATATCCGCATCAAATAAATATTTTCTTATCAATAATTAATTATTCACAAATAATATTACAGAATCACAATAATGACAACCAGGCAGTTCATAGGAAAAGGGGGCTTAACAATAAGGATTTCTCCTTACTAGCTCGCAATTAGGTGACCAAACCTCTCTTTGACAGAACTTTCTAGACATTGCCAATAATGCTATCAAATAATATTATTCAAATAATATGAATTATTGATCTGATAATGGGAAATACTGTGCAGTGACAATTATTGAAATAACAATAATATAAAATATCAACGCAACAATTATTGAATCAATAAAATAGAATATTAAACAGTAATTACTGTAACAATTATTGAGTAGTGCCTTCTTACGTAAGAATCAATAATTTAAAAATATTGTGCAATACTGTGTGCTACTGTGCAACCACGCATATTACTATATTTTAACCACCGGGTATTCCAATAGTGTTAATTCAGAACTACTACTCAAGTTATTTATAAAAACTCAAACTTGTCATTTTCTTCATCCGACAGCTTATTACATTATGGGGCCCACAAATGATCTGGCATGCAATCTTACTTAATATTCCCGACAACAAGAATATTCCACGACCAAACTAATATTCCCACACGTAAATGAGTATTTTATAACCACTTGCGTATTTTGAAAATTTTACATATATCACCCTTAACTTTAAACTTTTATCAATTTAACCATTTACTGAATAATAATTATAAGAAAAATTGAATACTTTTATTTCATAAAATTCGGGGTCTTACACGATTCCTTATAGTCTTCAGTAACCTTTTATTGATATTATTTATATAAATATCGTAAAATAGATACGACACTTGATAGCTCAAAACAACACTAAGATACTGCTCCAAAAAGAGTAGTCATCCGAACCGGATTTGAGAATCGTAGTGATCTATTGAAAATATTTATATAAATATCAATTGTGAAAATTATAAATTTTGTCATACTTAGACGTCGCAAGGCTGCGGAGATAAACCTCTGCGGAGAGGAATCCGACCGTACGATTCCTTATAGTACTAAGTGACATTATTTATAAAAGTTCACATAATAGATAAAATATTCGTATATATTGTTTGAGTTAAACAACAATATTGGTTATATCAAGTATTGCTTAACTGATTTATTTATTATGCTTGATATCTGTCATCACAAGTATTTGATCAAAAATTCATTTATTCATAAAATATTTGTTGCATAATATAAAAGTTATTTAAACTTTTATTTCACAAACTTAAGTGAATATATCTGCTTAAATAGAAGCATATTTGATTCAAAGCTTAAAACAACTTATCTGCTTACTTAGAAACATTTTCACTTTGAAAGTTATTTAAACTTAAAGTGACTTTTCTTTAATCCATAAAGAATAAACAATTCTTCATAAATTTGCATTAAATTATATATCTGCTTAAACAGAAGTATTTTTGAGTAAAAACTAAAATTGACTTATTTGCTTATTCAAGAAGCATCTTTTTCACACAAAATATAAAAGTGCATAATTTACATATTTGCTTACACAGAAACACTATATGATAAAAGCATAAATTACTATCTGCTTACAAAGAAGCATAATTTCTCAAGTATAAAAGTCTTTTAACTTTTATAAATATATTTTCTCTTTAATTGATATCTACTTATTTGAGAAGCATCAATCTGTACTAAATTATATCTGCTTATTTAAGAAGCATCCTTATATACTAAATTCTTATCTGCTTATTTGAAAAGCACATTGTTGTAAAATCATTTGTAAAAAGAGAAAAGGTCAGAGTTAGTTTATTTTATGTACCTGTGAGAAAGACGAGTAATTCTTCGACCAAGACCATAGTCTTAAAGAGGTCAGCGGGAAGTTGAGTCTCTAGTGTACTTGTGAGGTGAGGAAGAGGCTGTTGTTTCAAGACTAGATCATAGAATAGAACTGAACTCAAAAGAAGTACAACTAAGCTTGAGGAGGGAGCGGGGAGCTTGCTGTCCAAGATAGATTAGTTGAGAACAGTTGGAAGTTTGACTATAAAACTTTGTAAAGGCTTCTCCGCCTGTTGAAGGAGTATTTATTACTGATAGTAATAGGATCTCAAGTCCTGGAGAGGAGCTTGAGACTGGATAGCAAAGACATGCAGAGATGTATGTTGTGAACCAGACAAATCTCTGTGCATTGTGTGATTGATTTTTTACTGTCTTGCATATTAATTTATAACACTGCAAATTAATTATACAAAAAATCAAAAAGGCCTAAGATAATTTTTAAATCTGTAATAATCTATTCAATCCCCCTTCTAGATTATTATTTGACTTTCAAATGTCTTTGGTCTGGGTGCAAAGACAATATGATTGTTTAATATTTTTAGCATGTGTGGTAAAGACACGTGGTGAAAGCTCTCTTTGACTTGGGTGCAAAGAAGAACTGTTGATTGACTTGATCATGACCATTGGTGTTACAGTTGATGATATCTTGATGGTGAATTTTTTTTATAGGAGAAGATAGTAGACATTATGATCTATTTGACTTTTCAAATGGATTGTTCATTTTGCTGCAGTTGTTTGTTGAAAACTTATGTTGTCTATCATTTTCTAAATCTCTGATTTTGAAGGCGAATGATAACTTAATATTCGTTATCTTAGTCATGATATTCTTTACTGACTATTTGAGCTCACCCTTTGTTCATAATTTCTTTCAAGAAATAAGAGTGTAACTGGGACTAACGGAGAGAACAGAGGAATAAAATGATGGTCCGAGTTAGTAGATGTATTAATCCTCTCCAAGTTATAAAATAGTGTGTCAATAATTATACTGAGGACTAAGTTTGTTGTCGTACTATAAATGATATTATAATAATTATAAATAAGAGAATTTATGTATATTGTTTGTATTTTGACAACTCAAATTGGGTGGTGTAGACCCTATTTTGGGGGCATCACATAGAATCTTTTTATTTTAATCAGTACAATGATGAATATTATAAATTATTTAAAAAGTATTACTCATTGTAAGATTTATTGTTCATAATTTTTAATTAGTTATCTTAATTTTAAGTTTGAAAATATCTCAACTTAATTTTCAAAACTCAACCATTATCAAATGTTTTGGAACGGAGGGAGTATAATATTTTAATTTTTTTTATAATTATAAATGAATTATATTAATTTTTATTTAAAAATATTTCAAATTAATTTTTAAAAAATTGATAACGATCTTATATTTTGAAAGAAACGGAGTATTACATGTAATATTGACAGTGATTTGTGGTAAAGCTACATATACCAATTCTCTAAATTTCTAAAGTGAATAATAATACAAGATTTTCCTATTTTAAAATTATTAACTTGTTTTATATATGACATGATATCGATGCATTTATATAATAAAAAATAATAAGAGTCGTGTTATATATTGCAACAATTTCTTATCAATTTACGATTGCGACGTATATCAAGACATGAGAAAGAATAAAATTATAAGGTTAATTAACTATATCAAATGTATCATTAAAATATTATTAATTATTATTATTCACAAAGCCCGCAACAGAAAATTAATAGACAAGGCCCCAAGATATATCATATTTCAAACAATAATTAATCAACAAGGGTAAAAAAGGCCCTTGCCTTCTATAAACGTGCATGCTAGTCATTTTACAAGTGACTATCTTATTGTATCCAACAATCTTAGTGTGTGTACTTTATTCTTATGCGGGAAAGTAATATATGAAAATAACAAAAAATATATGTGAAAATATTAATTTTCTAAAATATAGTATAACAGGTCTTTCAATTTTTTTTTGATATTTTCTTAGATTTTATTCTTTTACTTTCCTTTTTTTTTCTCTTATTCTCTTGAGTTTAGAGGTTCAAAAATCTAAATTGGCAAAAAGGGCAGTTGATATATATATATATATATATATATATATATATATATATATATATATATATATATATATGAAATTCATCAATGACAAACATTTGCTAAAAGTCTTTGCAAAGAATCGAAAGTTAATGATCGTTGATCCGGACAATGGAATCTTGAGATTAAACTTTATATTCTCCCTTGGCTACAGTACATCAGCGGTACTATTCTACTTTTCAAAACCGAGCGAAGTTACCAAGCTACCCTTGTTAAATATGAAGTACCCCTGCCGCATAAACCTATAGCGGCAGGGCCCCACCAGTTTGTCTAGATTTTTTTTATGACCAATCAAATCAAACCAGCTTTTTGTTTTTATGACCATGCAAATCAAATCAGCCTTTTTAGTTAGACCAATTAATCCGGATGTTGACTCTACCGCCAATGGCTGTAGCGGCAGTCCGTGTAGTGTTTTAAAATCCATGCTTGCTTCCTCCGGTTTTGAATTATCTCTGTAACCTTTTATTTCACAGATCTTACATACATCAGTTTTCTCTCAATTTTTTCCCACCCTGCTATTCCATCTCTTTTTGTTTTGGTTGATGTTGTCCATTTTTACTCTCAAATTCAAGTTGAAGTTCTGATTCAGTGATTCTTCCTTCTTATTTCAGAATGGCGCACAACATACCTGCTCATAAAAGGTTTGTATCAAGTTCTTCAAATTCTGTTGCTAGTTTAGATATTTATGAAAATGAATCTGAGTTTGTAAGTGAAGTTGAAAGTAGTAAATCTAAAATGATTCCATACGTTGGTTAGTTATTTTCTAAGTTGGAAGAAGTTAAATTTTTGTACAGGTCGTATGCTAAACAAAATGGTTTTGAGATTAGAATTGCAACTAGTCATAAACATGCTGGTACTAATGAGGTGTCGTCTAGGTTGTATGTTTGTAAAAAAGTCGGTACACCAACTTCTGTAAAGAGTTTTCCTGATGATAAAGATGGTAGTAAGAAAATAATTAACTAGGCCACGAGACTCTATAGGACGCACATTATGCAAAGCTAGAATATATGTTGTTCATAGTAAGAAAGAAGACAATTGGCGTATTTCTACTGTTCAATTAGAGCACAATCATCACCTAGTGACCCCTACCAAGGTAGATTTGATCGAGACACATAGAAATATTACTCCGGTTGCAAGAAAATTAATTGACACTTTAAATAAGTTTGGTATTGGACCTAGTAGGATGATGAACGTTTTGAGCATAATGGGTGGCGGATTGCAAAATGTTCCTTTTTCTAATGTTAATGTTCAGAATGTGGTGAGAGATTTAAGGCGTGATTTTGCAGATGAAAATGATGCACAAGTTGCTATAAATTATTTGAAAAAACTTGGATCTGGAAGTTTGAGTAATTTTTTTATCGTGTCAAACCAGACGAAACAAATCGCATAACATGCATTTTGTGGGTTGACACCCGATCAAGGTTGATGTATCAATATTTTGGAAATGTTGTGACATTTGACAATACGTATAGGACTAATAAGTATGGCATGCCGTTTGTTCCATTTACCGAGGTCAACCACCATTTTTAGTCTATATTATTTGGATTTGCATTGTTAAGGGATGAGACAGAGGACACTTTCGTGTGGGTATTAGAGACATGGCTCGAAGCCATGGACTACAAGACACCTATAACCATCATCACTGACTAAGACAAAGCCATGAGTAATGCTATTGCTAAGGTACTCCCTTCTACTCATCACTTATTGTGTTCTTGGCATATTAGCAAAAAGTTTCCTGAGAAATTGCATCATGTTTATTCTGAGCACCCATCCTTCAAAGACCATTTTAACAATTGTGTGTATAATTCATTGTCCATCGGGGAGTTTGAAGAGCGTTGGCAGATTCTAGTGAGGAATTATGAATTGTATAACAATGAGTGGATTAAAAGATTGTATGATGTACGAGAGAAATGGATTCCGGCATATACAAAGAGATATTTTGTCGCAGGAATGACAACCACTGAAAGAAGCGAGAGCATGAATCATTTTTTTGATGAGTTTGTCAATGCTTCAACGGGCATGAAAGAATTTATAGTGCAGAGTCAGAAGGCTATAGAAAAACAATTTATCAGAGAGAGGAAGGCCGACTACATAACACAACATCGGAAAAGGATTATGGTACTCGAGTCATCTTTGGAAGTGCATGTTGCTCAGGTGTACACAAAAGAGCTGTTTAGACGTTTTCAACGCCAATTCGTCGATTCCATAATGTACAATGTTAGTAAAGTTAGTGACTTGTGTGGTCCTGAAACAAAGGTTTATGCACGTGTATATAAAGCGAGATCTGCTTTGAAAATGGTGGAAGATATAAAGAAATCATCAACGATCGTCATTAGAATTCGATAACATGTAATTGTCAATTATTTTCTCATTTTGGTGAATTATGCAGGCACATCTTGAGGTATTTCTTGGCTAAGAGTATTTCTCAAATTTCGAGCGACATGATTCTTACTCGGTGGACAAGAAATGCGAACAAAACCGATGTTGAAGAATTACTCTTTAACCCAACAACTGCTGACTTTGAACAAGATCAAGCAATGCGTTTTAATCATTTGATGACTGATTGCCAGGAGCTAGCCAGTAAAGCTGCTTGCTCAATTCGTGGTTACAAAACTCATCTTAAGTTGAATGCACGAGGAAAAGCGTTAATTGATCAGTGTGATCCGGATGAGAATCTTACTAATTGGCTGACGATGACATTGATTGCACTGTTGAAGTTACACCTCGGGCAATGGGCTATGATAATGACGATGAAGATACAAAGTAAGACGCGGAAGAAAATGAGTTCTTGCCACCAGTTATTTCTCAAACAAAGGGTCGTAAAAAATAATCAAGAGTAAAGAGTGCATTCGAGAAAATTGTGGGTTCTAAGCCTCATTGAAAATGTGCAATTTGTGACTTTGAAATCGGCCATGATAAACGCAATCACTATCGAGTGTTAGGGATTCCTGAGCCCAAAAAATAGATTCTCAGTTTTTATTTATGCTCAGTTGTATTATGTAAGCTATGTTTGTATTTATGCTCAATTGTATTATGTAAGTTATGTTTTTATTTATGCGAATATTGCATTATATAAGCTATGGGTAAAATGGTTGCTCAGTTGTACGATTACTTAGTTATATTATTTAAGCTATGTTCTTCTTCTTATCATTATTATTATTAGTGTTATTAGAATTATAATATAAATAATAATAGTAATAATAATAATAAAAATAGCTTTGGAATTAATAATAATAACGATAAATAGTAAACATAAACAAGAAATATTGATAGATTTCATAATTAGTACACCAATAATTAGTCTAAATATCATCCGCAGGAAGAAGTCTAGCTTGACATCTAAAGAGTTCCCACGCAATTCGGTATCGAAATACCATTAAATCTTATGCAGACCATTTTTCTCTACAAATATGTATACTGCCCCTGACAAAGTAATCAACATATTTGAAAATGAAAATATCACAATCATAATTGTTTGGCTGCACGGGTCTGGTCTTTGGTATTAGCATGCGCGGATCCTGTGTTGGCCACTCACGTTGTGGATCACCAATTCTCAAACAAACTGGTATCAATTTGACCTGCATGCACAAAGTAATATTAATAAAGGATATACATATATAAAGGTACAACACTAACAATTAATATACATACTGCAACTTTAACAAATTCTCTATACATTTGTTGGATGGTCATATATGGGGTGTCATCGTATAGAGGGTCAAAGATGGTGATTGCCCATTCGGGCACCGAGAATACAAACAAGATAAAATGCTTGGTATCTTGAGTACACACTGGCATGAATATTTACGTGCATTCATGTAATGCCGGGCCCACATCTGGGTGGACATAGGGGTGACAAAAACTCTTTGTCGCATTCGCCTGGCTTGGGGACACAGTGCTTTTGCCAAGATGCATGAAGAATGATTCTATGAAGCCAAATTTTGTCCACCTTCTAATTCCCTGTGTCTTGTAGTACTCCACTCTATGCCGCAATAATAACATATACGCGTCCGGCGAATGCTCAAAAATCCAAGTTGCAGGGCTTAAGGCCTTGAATGCATCGTGATGCAGCGTATACAAGTTTTGCGGATGTATGACAGAAAATATTGGTGGATTAGAAAGTGTGTTCCCAAACAAGTAATTATGTATAAACTCTATCTTGTATTCCCTCAGCTTTTTAGTCGGAGACTTTTTCGCACCATACGAGATGTTTAATTCCAACACAGTCTCAAATGCCTCGGTAAATATATTTATAAACATAAAAATAGTATTAATAATAATTACTAATAGAAATATTTTTAAGTAATAAAATTAAGAGGGATTTCATAATAATAACATGAGACTAATAGTACTTACTTTTTTTACTTTGCTCTATGAAGCCGATTCTCGAATGCACAGGTGGTGGGATACGCCACTTTTACTCGAGTTGGAACATAAGCCAGTTATGTCTTGTACCTGAATATATTAATAATATGAATAATATTACACACATTAGTGTCTGTTTACAACATAAAATTAAGAAGGAGTAATACCTATAATTCTGTTGGCTCTATGAAGCCAAACTCGAATGAGTAGGAGGGCACATAAGCTTGGGTCGTGGGGATGTACCCTTCCGCTATATCTTGGGCCTGGATAATATTAAACATGGTACTCACATGAACAAAATTAATTAAACATTATTATTATTAAGTACTAAAATTAATATTAACATTCATACTCCAATGACCTGAACTTTTGCCTTCTCTGTGAAGTCAGACTCGAATGAATAAGAGGGAACATAAGTTTGGGCCGTGGGGATGTAACTCTCTTGTGCAGCAACATTACTTGGCTCCTCTCGCTCTTCACCATTGTTCCCTCTAACTTCAGAGTTGTATACACCGTAAAGATGGTCCCATACCTATTTCTCAACTACATAGTCTGGAGGCATCTCAATAAAAGTAAAGCACTTATCAAGTAAGGATTTTGCACTCTTAACCTGTCAAGTAAGATAAAAGTACAATATTAGTATTTTTAATAAACAAGATAGTATGTACAAATATAATACGCTATATTAAAATATAAAAATGTTATTGTACCATTTATATAAGATGATGCTGCTGACTGTACACAGTCCGGGGCTCGTATGTAGGGTCTGGGTCCCCTTCCCGTTGAGGACGATGCAGTTTTCTATGTGTAATTTTCCTATACCACACCATGTATGAATCAATTTTCACGTAGTTGGAAATTTCGTACTGTTGTCCCTTCAAATGCTCCATGTAAGCCTCCCAATGTGCGATGTACACTCGCCTCAAGGCCATACAATCAACGACGGCAAATCTATGTTCTTTTTCCTTTCTAAGTTCTTTGTGATTTTCTGTCAAAGATGGTATACCTTGTAAGAACCCATACTGTCTCATCACCCTATCTGGCATATGGTATTCTACAATATCAAAATGGATCAAAGGGATTCTACCAGATCCCAACAATCTTCCTTCAAAATTAAATCCATTCATATTGTCATCCCACGTCACGTAAGGGCACCAAACTACTTGCCATTCAGGCTGGACATCTAACTCCCCTTGGTAAAATTTTAAATGATGATGGGAATTTTGTCGTCTATCAGGGTAGCTGTGATTTTCTAAGTATGCCCATGCTAGGGCCTTAGGTAACCATAACTGTGATTAAGGCCAGGGGTTAGGTCTTTCAATTATTATACACTCATATGCCCAAATTTATAAAAGAGTGACACAACCATTAATATATTTCGCTCCTTTTCTAGTGGCAGTATATAAAGCCCTGTAAATATAGTCTAACACAGCTGCACCCCAAGAATACGTTACACAATTTTCAGCGTTGACAATAAAATACATATACTTGGGATGAACAGTGTTTTTATTCCTAGTGGGGAACAAGATTGCCCCACACAACCAAAGAATATAGGCCTTTGTGCATCGACCAACAATTTCCTTACTTGCTTTAGGGGGACAATTGTTAAAATGCTGCTGCAACCATAGTAATGAAATAGAGCCGCATTTTTTTTGATTCCTAATATTCAGCAACTACTTCACTACCAAAACATTCTTTAAAATGAGCTAATGGAGTGTCAAATAATGGACAAGTTAAGGGCTTGCCAACTACCGGCAACCCAAGAATGAAGTGTACATCCTCTAAAGTGATTGTAATTTCTCCACAATTTAGGTGAAAACTATTGGTCTCCGGCCGTCATCTCTCCACCAAGGCGGACACGAGCCCAATGTCAGTTTGTGGTACAACTACGGGATAGCAAAAAATTCCAAACCCACATTTTTTGTAAAAGAGTTTTTTGAGCTTTTGTTAATATCCATTGATCGTATTTTTTTCAGTTAATTGACATGAGAGTAGTCTTCCCCTGTCTTTTCTGTCATATATATCATCTGACACATGATTTTGTTGATCGTTAAGGACACTTGGGTCAATTGGTCCATAAATCCAACTGCCCATCTAGTACCTAAAAAAATAACAGTAAATATTTTTAATATTGTTTAATAACTATGAAACAAAATTATATCTATATCCTATTAATCAGTAAAAACTTCATTTTAAATTACTCACATGCATATTATATCCCACATAACTAACTATATTTTATCAAAATAAACATTCACAATAAAACAAAACTCCATTATAATTATTAAGCAAATAATTTAATAAAAAGTCAAAAATTATACTAACTACTTCACCACATAGTTATATAATTACCCAAACACATAAATCACAAATTTTATTTTTCTTAATAACTACTTCACATGCATACTGTAAATATATTTTTATTTATTTTTCACATGCATATATATAGACATAATATTAAATACAAAATAATAACTACTTCACACATGCATATATCTTTTCACATGCATATTTTTATATTTTTTTTATTTATTTTTCTTATGCATATAATTTACTTCACATGCATATATTTTTCACATGCATATTTTTTTTTCTTAATCACAAAATAACTACTTTAAATGCATTTATATAGACATAATAGTAATTGATCATTTTTCTAAAAAAGTTTAAACTTTAATTTTATTATTAAAACATTTTGAAAAAATAATTAAAATATTTATTTATTTTTAATTGAATATTTGAAAATTAAATCTTACCAAAGAAATATTTTCGGAATACAAAATTTGTTGCTGCACCAGTTGCAATCTAACTTTCTCTCGTGCCAATCTCCTTTGCTTTGCTGCTTGAATGGAAAATTAACTACCAGTAGGGGAAGGAATGTGTATAGCGGCAAAGGAAGGAAAGGAAATGAGTGAAGCTTTGAGAGGGAGAGAGAGGAGCAGCAGGAGGTTAAAAAGCGAGAGAGATCGCGGCACACATCAGAGCTGCAAGCAGCTGCTTGGTATTCTGTGCGTTTTGTTTTAGCATCCGTGACATGTCAGTTGGGTGAAAAGGTAAGCACATGTCTGCTCATGTGAGCTCCAGTAGCTAATGCATGAATTGATTAACAGGGGTAGCTTGGTAACTTCGCTCTGGTTTTGGAAAAGTAGATCGCCACAAAAGAAGTGGTAGGCCTTTATAAAATTTAATCCCAGCCTTCCATTGTCCAGATCAACAATTATTTACTCTATTCATTTGACAAGACTTTTTAGCAAACGTTTGTCACAGATGAATTTCCATATATATATATATATATATATATTAGCCTTCCCATATAAATACAAACTTAAAAATGACAACACTAATATTAATTACCTAGAAACCATATGCAAATCTAAGTCTTTGTTAGTATTTAATTTATTAATGGACCCAAAAAATGAACACCTGTACTGATTCAAAAACATTCAAAACGTTATATTGCATTTAACAAATGCCATGAGGTGACAACAGGCATAACATCTATGGATAACAAGTCACTTTAATACTATGTTCCAATAATATATTAATAATCTTTAATTTATAAAGATAATTCATAGCCAATGACATAATACCATCACTATAATAGTACATTATATGAAGAGATTATTCATAAGTCATAGGCTCATAGCCAAGACATAATACCATCACTATTAGGACTGAGCATTCGGTTAATAAACGAATCGAACAAAAATTTCGGTTATAACCGAAACCCGAAAATAACCTGTTTTAGCTACCCGAACAAGTAACCGAATTTTGTACTAACTGAATAACCAAATAGGTTATTCGGTTATTCGGTTAATAACCGAATTAAAAAGAATTAGCAGCAACACTCTTTTTTGTATGTATCACGACAAAAATATCTCATACTCTACTAGTACTACTTCCTACCACTCAACCGCTCATCATTTTGTTTGTAATGAGTCCTCTGCAACAAAACCTTCACCATAACCGCTAAAACCCTAATTCCATTCCCAATCCCATCGATTCTTCTGTAAATGATACATCCAAGACAATAAACAATGGACGTCCTCTCTCTGTTCTCTTCACAACTTCGGTATTTCTCACCAAAAAACCTAGAAATGGCAATCCATTTATGCGGAGAAACATTTGCTTGGTTTCGAGCTCCGATACACAAGTAGCTGGGAAGCCTCGTGAGGTTGTGAGCAAGAAAAAAGATGAAATTGCGAACTTGAAATCTTTGATGCATGAAAATGGATTACCTCCTTGTAAAGTCGTTCTTAAAGATAGGCCTTCTCATGATGCAAAGCTTCGCCCCATACATTATGTTGCTGCCAATGAGGATCTTCAGATTTGTTCGGCGATGGCCGAAGGCGATGAGGCGATGGCCGTCGGCGTCGATCGATGAGATAATTCGAGATCTGGGTCTGGCTGTTTGGGTTTGAGAGTTGGAGATCTGAGAAAATTCGAGATTTGAGAGACTAAAGTAGATCTGTAGAGTGTAGACTGTAGTGGACTAGTGGTGTGCTTTGTTCAGACTTCAGAGAGTGGGCTATTTAGTAATTTAGTAAAGTAATCTGTAGACTGTAGTGTAGTGTGCTTGTTCGGTTATGTAAATAGTTTACCTTTGTAAAGTTTTGTTCGGTTATTCGGTTAACCCGAATAACCCAAAAGTAAAACAATACAAACTAACTGAAAACCGTAATAAAATTTGGATATAACCGAAATGTTAAAAATAACCGAATTATCAGAAAATTTCGGTTAAATTAATTCGGTTCGGTTCGGTTCGGTTCTTCGATTATATCCATTTTTTGCTCAGTCCTAATCACTATAATAACATTAAAATATAGAGTCTTTCGAGACGAGGGATAAGGATAACTCGCGTTTTGATCTGAATTATCTCGCAAAATAATATTATTTTAAAAATTATAAAATATATTTTAATATATAACATGAAAAAAAATTATATTTGTTTATATATACTATTACACAAAATAAAGTCGTTTTTATGCGATAATACATCTAATTAAATGCCACGTCATCATCATTTTTTTTAACCTTCGTTTTCTAATTGAACTTTTTGTCCGAACATAATAATTGAATATAAAAATTAGATATAAGTATTTTATAATTTTGTCAATTTCCTAAAAATTTTTCATTACAATTATCGGTTGAACCCTTATCAATACTGAATTCGATTACCATAAAACTAATTTCATAATAAATTCATCAATTAATTAATGAATACATTACTCTCCCCAACTGCGTTAACTTCACTCCCACCAATACCATAAAGTTGAATCCACCTGCCACGTGTGCTTTCATTCTTCTAACAGCCATCTTTCTCTGTCACAAAGCCCATAAATTAATAAAGTTTGTTCTTTTCTGTATTGAGGTTTCTCTTTCCTCTGTTTCAGTCTAAAGAATGTCAGCTTGAGAGGGCATGTCAACCAGAAACTTCAGTGAAATATCAGAGGAGGAATTTATGGTGAGAGTCGGTGTGGATCTTGTGGCGGCTGCTAAAAGAAATATTGGGTTTTTGAGACTGATTTCAGAGTCCCATTGGCTCTACCAAAAGCGCACTCTTGTTGAAGCTATTAGAAGGTAAAAATATGTAAAAATATTGAATCTTTTTGCTTCATTTTTTGGTAATTTGGGGGTGATGGTAGGTAATGAAATTAGAGATGTTTTTTTTATATTATTTTTAATAAATTTTAGGTATGATGAGCTGTGGATGCCTTTGATTTCTGATCTGATGGTGGGTTCTAATCCTCCAATGGTTCTTCCCCCTCTTGATATTGAATGGGTTTGGTACTGTCACACTTTAAATCCGGTATGGTATGGTTAATTTCATTTTTACTGTGTATTGAATTTGTTTTTGTTCATATACAACAAGAGAGTTGTGAGTTTTAATACAAATATTGTCTTCCAGATAATATCCACTCTCAGAATAAGTCTTCATTACATTTATTGTCACACTATTTAACAGAATAGTGAGGACTACTAATGCTATCATCCGGACCAGTCACTCCAGTTCTCGACTAGTCCCAACCACGCGTTCTCATTTCTTGAAGAGAACAGTGAAAGAACTGGTGAGTTCAACTAGCTCAGTAAGAAATATTATGACTAAGATAATGCAGAATAAATTATCATTAGTCTTCAACAATGTTAAACTGATAAAATATAATAGACATCAAGTTTAACTGCAGCGAAACATACAATCTATTAAAAGAGTCAAGTAGAGAATAAAATTTACTATCTTTTATGATTTAAAAAGTTTTTCATCACTTTTATCACCGGGACTCAGCTTAATAAATAAATCACATCATCCCTGCACTACGGCCAAGGATATTCATTAGTATCACAACCACAAATTATCCATGCACTACGGGCCAAGGATATTCGTGTATTCATCAATGGTCATGATCATGCCAACAATCTGTTCATCAATGCACTACTGGCCAACGATGAGGACTTTTACCACATCATTTGTAACATTACGGCCATGATTAATGAATAATACCCGGTCATAATCATACCAAGTCCATCTATGCATTACAGGCCACATATGACTTTCAAAAAAATATAACCATGAAAATGATGACAATGATATAAGAGTTCAATAAAACAAGTTCAAGAATTAATTTATTCAGAACTAATAACATCCAAATTGTCAACATGATACTTCTTTTTCAGAGTAAAATTTAAGAATGCTCGTAAGAATATTTCCATGAAAAGATATTAGATGAAGCTTGAAATATCAAGGATATTCCACTAATTTCATGGAGTATAGAAGTCAAAACTTTAACCAACCGAGTATAATAAAGAATGGAATAACAAAAGAAATCACCATGCATGCGGTGCTCAGATGTATGCAGAGTTATTCCAACAGAATAATAAATAACGGAACCAGTCCCACAGAAGCGCGCACAAACAGGATATTCCAACGGAATAATAAAGAATGGAATAACAACGAATTTCACCATGTATACGGTGACTTGTGATAGACAAAGTTATTCCAGCAGAATAATAAATAATGGAATAATGAAGAATTTCACCAAGTATAGGGTGAAATGGCGATATCGAGTTATTCCAATGTAATAATAAAGAATGGAATAATGAAGTTCTCTTCATGAATATGAAAAAAAAAATACCCATTACCTTATAAAGAAGAGTACTCACCGGTAGAGGCGGGGATATACTTGAAGAAACTTGCACTACGCTCAAAACTTTCTTAAACGCTAAAGAAATACACTCAAGATTATAGAAGAAGAATTCTCTCTACAGTTTTTCTCTCTAGAGTTTCAAAGTGAATTCGTAAGAAATAATGAAGGAATGAGCTTCTATTTATAGAAGAATGGATGAATAAGAACCAATCCATGAACGGTGCAGATTGATTTACTTTTAAGCAGACGGTCAGATTGGTTTACAATAAAATATAATATATTCTATTTATAATCTAATAAAACGAATAACTTTATAAAAGTATTACATTTTATATAAAAAGATTTTACTATGCAAACACTATGCATAATAAAATATAATATATTCTAATTATTGTCTAATAAAATAGATAATTTTATAAAAATATTTTGTTTTATATAAAAAGCTTTTTTATTTTATTACATTAATAATACTAATAAAACAAAACTTCATCATCATTATTATAATTCACACTATTAATCGACCTGTGTCGCTCCACAGGAAAGAGGGGCTTTTCAATAAGGATTTCTCCCTATCAGCCAATGCAATTATGTGACCAAACCTCTCCTTGGCAGAACTTCTAGACATCGTTAATAATGCAAATAATAATATTAACAACTTTGTTATCTCAATTATTGATAATATATAAAATATTGACAATAATTGAATCAAATAATGTGAGATATTATGCAGCAATTACTGAAGCAATAATTGAACAAAACTGAGTGACTTCTCACGTAAGCATCAATAATCAATATCGTGTGCTACTATGCAACCACGTGTATTTCTGTACTTTTAACACTGGGTGTTTCAACAGTTAACGGTAAAACTTCCGCCGTTATTTTCATAAAATATATTTTTTTTGTCGTTTTTTTAATTCGACAATAATTCCGTTGTGGGGTCCACCAATGATTGTGTCGTCATACGAATATTCCCTGTTAAAACGAATATTCTCCGACCAATCGAATATTATAAACAACTTACGTACTTTACAAAATTTCTAAATATTACCCACAACTATAACATTATATCAAATTCATTCCATAATATTTAAAAATGATAATTATAGAAAATTCATCTTTATTCATAAAAGTTGGGGTCTTACAATCTCCCTTCTTATGAAATTTAAGCCCTCGAAATTAGGGTACGCATTTCTAGTATGTCGAAGAGGTAAGGATACCTTGATTTCATTTGATTCTAACTCCCGTGTCATTTCCTCAACATCGTGGTTCCTCCATAAAACTTTGACTTGAGGTATAACCTTGGAGCGTAGAATATGTTCCTTCAGTATCCAAGATTTGAGCAGAACCTCTTCATACGTTAAATCTTTCGCTATTTCGTCCGGTTCTAACTCAATAATGTGGTTCGGGTCTTTCACATATTTACGTAATATGGATATATGAAAAACGTTATGAACACAGAGACATACTTGGCGGTAAAAGCGAGTCTATAGGCTACTGATTCCCTACTCGATCGAGGATTAAAATGGGCCAATGAATCGAGGATTGAGCTTTCTCTCTTTCCAAATCTCGTAACTCCTTTCCATGGAGCAACACGTAATAACACATGATCTCCAATATCGAATTCCACGTCCTTTCGATGAAGATCAGCATAACTCTTTTGTCGGTCTTGTGAGTATTTTATACGTTATCAGATCATTTGAATCTTTTTCGTAGTCATACGTACCAACTCTGGTCCCAACAACGTTGTTTCACCCACCTCATCCCAACATGCTGGAGAACGACACTTTCTTCCATACAACGCCTCGAATGGAGCCATGCCAATACTTTCTTGATAACTGTTGTTGTAGGAAAACTCCACAAATGGTAAGAACTTATCCCAACTTCCCTTGAAGTCAAGGACATAGAGTCTTAATAAATCTTCAAGAGTTTGACTAGTCCTCTCTGATTGTCCGTCCGTCTGAGGATGATATGCCGAACTAAATTGTAAATCCGTGCCCATAGCTTTTTGCAAACTAACCCAAAATCTTGAAGTGAATCTTGGGTCTCGATCAGAAACTATGGATACTGGCATACCATGCAATCTTAAAACCTCGTTTATGTACATACGAGCAAGACGTTCAAGTATATAAGTTTCTCGTATTGGTAAGAAATGAGAAGACTTGGTCAATCTATCAACAATGACCCAAATTGCATCTATGCCTTGAGAAACCTTGGGAAGACCAGTAACGAAATCCATGGTAATATGCTCCCACTTCCATTCGGAATTTCAAGTGGTTGCTGATAGACCTTTTGGTACTTGATGTTACGCCTTGACTCGTTGACAAGTTATACACCTTGAGATAAACAAATGCTTATCTCTCTCTTCATATGCCCCACCAAAATGTATGTCAAAGATCATGATACATTTTGGTACTCCCCGAGATGGATTACAAACGGTGTGTTGTGCGCCTCCATCATGATTTTATACTTTAAATCGGTCGTTAGGAACACAAAGTCCGGAGTTAACTCAAGTATTCCTTCTTCATCGATTCTTGCTTTCGCATAAGACCTTCTTGTACTTTCTTCCTTATATGCGACGACCTCCTGTGTCCGTAGCTCGAGCAACTTTAACTTTATCGATTAAAGTCGGTTCCACTCGTATATTCGCCATCATCACTTGGGTCCCTGGAGTCTTTATCTCTATCTCCATCCTTTACAAGTCATACAAAATGGGCATTTGCGTTGACAATATCGTACTCGTACCTGCATATGATCTTCTACTCAATGCGTCAGCTGCCACGTTCGCTTTTTCAGGATGGTATTGAATGGTATGATCATAATCTTTCAACAGTTCAAGCCAACGTCGCTGTCGCATGTTGAGTTCCTTTTGAGTGAAGAAATATTTGAGGCTTTTATGATCCGTAAAGATCTCCACTTTCTCCCCATACAAGTAATGCCTCCAAATTTTAAGTGCGAAGACAACAGCTGTCAACTCTAGATCATGAGTAGGATAATTCCTCTCATATTCTTTGAGTTATCGAGAGGTATAGGCTATGACTTTCCTATGTTGCATGAGAACACATCCTAAACCTTTGCCTGAAGCATCACTGTAGATGAAAAATCCCTCCGAGCCAGATGGTATTGTAAGAACAGGTGCTGAAATGAGTCTTCTCTTGAGTTCTTGAAAACTCTTCTCACATTCTTCGTTCCAACCGAATTTTGTATCTTTCCGAGTCAGCTGAGTTAAGGAAGTAGCGATTCGAGAAAACCCTTCTACGAATCTCCGATAATAAACAGCTAAGCCGAGAAAGCTACGTACGTTGGTCACTGATTTAGGTTGCTCCCAGCTTTGAATAGCTTCAATCTTTGCTGGGTCAACAGATATTCCATGACTTGATACTACATGCCCAAGGAATGCTACTTCCTCAAGCCAGAACTCGCATTTCTTTAACTTGGCATAAAGCTTATATTCACGAAGCTTTTGGAGTATCAGCCTCAAGTGTTGCTCATAATCCTCACGGCTTTTGGAATAAATAAGGATGTCATCAATAAAGACGACCACAAAGTGATCCAAATATTCCTTGAATACTCGGTTCATCATATCCATGAATGCAACAGGAGCATTAGTTAATCCAAAAGACATAACTAGGAATTCATAATGTCCGTACCGAGTTCTGAAAGCCGTCTTTGGAATGTCATCGGTTCTAATCTTCAATTGGTGATATCCGGAATGAAGATCAATCTCTGAAAAGAATTTGGCTCCTTTCAACCGGGTCAAACAGGTCATCAATACGTGGCAATGGGTACCTATTTTTGATGGTGACATGATTCAACTCCCGATAATCAATACAAAGTCGCATACTCCCATCTTTCTTCTTCACGAATAGAACAGGAGCACCCTAAGGAGAAGTACTAGGACGAATGAAACCGATGTCTAACAATTTCTGCAGTTGGGTCTTTAACTCCTGAAGTTCAATATGAGTCATTCGATATGGGGCTTTGGAAATAGGTTTTGTACCGGGTTCAAGGTCAATAAAAATTCAATTTCATGCTCGGGGTAGGCTGGGAAGTTCTTCGGGAATACGTCGGAAATTCATTAACAATAGAAATATCATTTAAAACCCGACGTATTTTTGTTTAGATCTCGTGACATGAGCTAAGAAAGCTTGACATCCGTTTTTCAATAAACGAATAGCTTTATGGCTTGAGATAATGATGATTGATTTTAATGGTTTGGTTGCTTGAATTCGCATAATAGGTTGGTTAGGAATATGAAAGCTAACAACCTTACAAAAACAATCAATTTTTTGCATGATGAGTGGTTAACCAATCAATCCCTAGAATTACGTCAAATGCAAGTATTTTCAATGAAATAAGATCGACAATGTAATGTGAGGTACCGATTTGAACCAAACAAGACTTATAAACAAGTGGATGTAATGAAGGTTTCTCCCAAGCGGAGTTTCAACAGATAAGTCATAGTCTAATTTCTTGGTCAAATTCAAATTTTGAGCGCAAGTAGGAGAAATAAAACAATGGGTAGACCCGGTATCAAATAAGGTATATATTTCGCTAGAGTTTATGATAAGCTTACCCGTGATGACCTCGTTCAGGTTCCTTGCTTTCTGGGAAGTCACGGCAAATGCTCTCCCTTGCACTACTGGCTTTGACTTTTCTGGGACGTGTTTTGGTGCCTCCATCCTAGCTGAACTTGTCTTCGGTGAACAACAAAATCGGGCTAGGTGACCTTCTCTTCCACAAATTATAACATGCTTTGGACGGCATGGCGCAGTTTGGACTGATGTGTCCTTCCCCTCCGCATTTGAAGCATAGGATAGGTGGTCGTTCTCCTTCCTTAACCATGGGTGCTGGTGCTGACGTCTTTCCATTATTGTTGAATCTCCTCTTCTTGAAATTTCCATTCTTATTGTTTTGGCCATGATTACCACCGAAGTGGTTACCATTTCTGGCATGTTGATTCCCTCCATGCTTATTGTCACCGCTTTGATGACTGTTATCACTGGTATTATCATTTTGCCAGCTGCTCATTTTTGGTTGGGTTGACTCATTATCGCGCTCCAATAACTGAGCCATATTAACAACATCTGAATACAAACACAGTTTATGAGAGATAAGATGTTGGCGTATCTCGGGTTTCAAACCTCTTAGAAACATTCACGTCATTCTCTCCTCATTATCAACCAAATGGGACGCAAACCGGGACAACTCGGCAAACTTGGCTTCGTACTGCGACACGGTCATGTTGTTTTGCTCCAGCTTAATGAACTCTACCTCTTTTATGTGACGAATAATTTCGGGAAAGTACTTGTCGTTGAACAATTCTTGGAACTTCTCCCAAGTCATCTTCAGTGCGGCAGGTTGAGTACGTTTTACAGATTTCCACCAGTAATTTGCCTCTGTATGCAACATGAAGGTGGAAAAGGGAACCTTTTGCTCCTCAGAGCATCCCAAGACATCAAATATCTTGCAGATCTTCTTTATTCATGTCTCCGCCTTAAGTGTTTTTGGCTCTCCAAAAAACTCCGGTGGTCCCAGTTCCTTGAACTGCTTAGCGGTGATCGTCCGAGAGTTGCTAGTGTTTCCACCTGCATTCCATCGTTCATCATTTGGTCAGTGTTGTTGTTTGCATGAGGATTATCTCCTTCTTGATGCACATTGTCCTGATTATTGATATGTGGAGACTCAACGGTCTCCTGTGCTCCATTGATGTTCTCAACATTCTCGGATGCCATTTTCAAATACTGCCACAAAACAAGGGTTAATTAACATATCACATATTATCCCTATACTCTGACCGACCAATTAAATACCAAATAAACTTAGGTAGGTCATACTAGCGAAGGAATTTCCCGTCTCTCCCCTCCTAGTTCTTGTCTCACATCTCATCCAGGGATCATATCCCTAAGATTTGATACCAACTGTGACGCCCCCAAAATAGGTATACATCATCTATTCTGAGTCACCAAATACATGGTACAGAATACAAATACAATCTTTAATATACAACAAGAGAGTTGTGAGTTTTAATACAAATATTGTCTTCTAGACAATATCCACTCTCAGAATAAGTCCTCATTACATTTATTGTCACACTATTTAATGTAGAATAGTGAGGACTACTAATACTATCATCCGGACCGTCACTCCGTTCCCGACTAGTCCCGACTTCACGTTCTCATTTCAAGAGAACAAAGTGAAAGAAAGGGTGAGCTCAACTAGCCCAAGAAGAAATATTATGACTAAGATAATGCAGAATAAATTATCATTAGTCTTCAACAATGTTAAACTGATAAAACTACAGCGGAACATACAATCTATTAAAAGAGTCAAGTAGAGAATAAAATCTACTATCTTTTATGATTTAAAAGGTTTTTCATCACTTTTATCGCTAGGACTCATCTTAATAAATAAACCACATCATCCCTACACTACGGCCAATGATATTCATTAGTATCACAACCACAAATTATCCATGCACTACGGGCCAAGGATATTCGTGTATTCATCAATGGTCATGATCATGCCAACAACTGTTCATCAATGCACTACGGGCCAATGAGTACTTTTAGCACATCATTTGTAATATTACGGTCATGATTACACCGAATAATCCCTGGTCATAATCATACCAAGTCCATCTATGCACTATAGGCCACAGATGACTTTCAAAAAAAATATAAACATGAGGATGATGACAATGATATAAGAGTTCAATAAAACAAGTTCAAGAATTAATTTATTCAGGAACTAATAACATCCAAATTGTCAACATGATACTTTTTTGTAGAGTAAAATTTAAGAATGCTCAGAAGAATATTTCCATGAAAAGATACTGGATGAAGCGCAAATATCAAGGATATTCCACTAATTTCATGGAGTATAGAAGTCAAAACTTTAACCAACTGAGTATAATAAAGAATGGAATAACAAAAGAAATCACCATGCATACGGTACTTTTATAGGCAAAGTTATTCCAATGAGAATAATAAATAATGGAACCAGTCCGGCGAAACGCATGCATGTGGATATTCCAACAGAATAATAAAGAGCGGAACCGGAGGTCCGATGTAAAAGCGCACAAACAGGATATTCCAATGAATAATAAAGAATGGAATAACAACAGAATTTCACCATGTATGCAGATTACTTAGATGTACAAAAAGTTATTCCAAAGAAAATAATAAATAATGGAATAATGTAAGAATTTCACCAAGTATAGGTGTATCATGCGATATCTGAGTTATTCCAAAAGAATAATAAAGAATGGAATAACAGAAGTTTTCTTCATGAATATGAAAAAAAAAATATCCCTTACCTTATAAAGAAGAGTACTCCGACGGTAGGGTGGAGATATACTTGAAGAAACTTGCACTACGCTCAAAGCTTTCTTAAACGCTAAAGAAATATGCTCAAGATTATAGAAGAAGAATTCTCTCTACAGTTTCTCTCTCTAGAGTTTCAGTGAATTCGTAAGAAATAATGAAGGAATGAGCTTCTATTTATAGAAGAAGGGACTGAATAGTAATCAATCCATGAAGGTCCAGATTGATTTACTTTTAAACGGACAATCCAGATTGGTTTATAATAAAATATAATATATTCTATTTATAATCTAATAAAAACGAATACCTTTATAAAAATATTCTGTTTTATATAAAAATATTTTACTATGCAAACACTATGCATAATAAAATATAATATATTTTAATTATTGTCTAATAAAAGAGATAACTTTATAAAAGTATTACATTTTATATAAAAATATTTTACTATTAGCCTAATAAAGCGAATAACTTTATAAAAGTATTACATTTTATATAAAAAGCTTTTCTATTTTATTACATTAATAATACTAATAAAACAAAACTTCATCATCATTATCATAATTCACACTATTAATCGACTGTGTCGTTCCTGTGAAAGAGGGGCTTTCAATAAGGATTTCTCTCTATCGCGCGCAATTAGGTGACCAAACCTCTCCTTGTCGTAACTTCAGACATCGTTAATAATGCAAATAATAATATTAACAACTTTGTTATCTCAATTATTGATTTAATATATATAAAAAATCGACAATAATTGAATCAAATAACGTGAGATACTTATGCAACAACCATGAAGCAATAATTGAACAAAAGCGAGTGACTTCTCATGTAAGCATCAATAATCAATACCGTGTGCTACTATGCAACCACGCGTATTCCTGTACTTTTAACACTGGATGTTTCAACAGTTAATGGTAAAACTTCCGCCGTTATTTTCATAAAAATATATTTTTTTTTGTCCTTTTCTCAATTCGACAATAATTCCGTTGTGGGGTCTACCAATGATTGTGTCGTCGTACGAATATTCCCTGTTAAAACGAATATTCCCCGACCAATCGAATATTATAAATAACTTGCGTACTTTATAAAATTTCTAAATATTACCCACAACTATAACATTATATCAAATTCATTCCATAATATTTAAAAATGATAATTATAGAAAATTAATTTTTATTCATAAAAGTTGGGGTCTTACATATATAGTAAAATGTTCTCATTTCAACATTAAGAAATTGGAATAAGAAGTTTAAGTATACCTAATAAGATTATAATTTACTCTTATGCCATGAAAGAATTCCAAATTTTGGGATAACTAAAAATGAACAAGTAAATATTGTTAGTAAAATTTAATAGTGTGAAAATGTCATCCGTGTGTTTCTCATTAGCATTGGTCAAAGATATATACAATACATATGCAATATTCTAGAATATTCTAGACAATATTCTAGGTAATATCCTAGGCTACAATACAGGAAGATATACATGAGTATGATCTACATACTAAAAATAATATATATATATATATATATACAAAGATTACTTTACATAATCTAATACACCCCCGCAGTTGAAGTGGGAGGTTGTCGGACACTTAGACTGTCTCGAAAATCATCAAAAAGTATGCACGGAAGTCCTTTGGTGAAGATGTCAGCAATCTGATAACGGGACGGAACATGGAGGACACGAACTTCTCCACGAGAAACTTTCTCACGAACAAAGTGAATGTCCATTTCAATATGTTTAGTTCGATAATGTTGAACAAGATTACCTGAGAGATTCGCACTAACATTATCACAATAGACCAATGTGGCCTTGTTGACCGGACAATGAAGCTCCAATAAAAGATTCCGGATCCAACAAGACTCGTAGATAACATTAGCAACTCCCCTGTATTCCGCTTCAGCACTAGAGCGAGAAAAAGTGGGTTGTCTCTTAGAGGACCAAGAAATTAGGTTGTCGCCGATAAAAATACAGTAGCCGGAGGTGGAACATCTTGTGTCTGGGCATCCACCCCAATTTGCATCTGTGTATGAGACAAGTGTGTTGACAGGAGATTTATAGAGATGCAAGCCAAAGTCGAGGCTACATTGTATGTAACGTACAATGCGCTTAAGAGCATTCATGTGCTCCTCCTTCGGGTCATGCATATGAAGGCAAACTTGTTGCACGGCGTAGGAAATGTCAGGTCTGGTGAATGTGAGATATTGAAGTGCACCAGCTAAACTTTGATAATGAGAGGGATCCTCGTAGGAAGGACCCGCAATTGCCCCTAACTTTTGCTTAGTGTCAACTGGTGTGGGACATGGCTTGCATGAAGACATACCAGCTCGAGCAATAATATCCTCTGCATACTTTCTTTGAGAAAGGAAAAGACAATTTGCGTGACGAGTGACTGCAATTCCCAAAAAATAGCTCAGAGAACCTAAATCTTTCATAGCAAACTCAGAGGCAAAGAGAGACATAATAGACTTTCGAAGAGCATTTGAAGAGGCAGTAAGTATAATGTCATCAACATAGAGTAGAATATACACAATGTCTTTGCCATGATGATAAATGAAGAGAGAATGATCACATTTGCTGTGATAAAAACCAATAGTGGCAACATAATTTGTAAACCGCTGGTACCAAGCACGGGGTGCTTGCTTAAGGCCGTAAAGAGATTTCTTAGAAAACAGACATAATCTGGATGAGTATGATCTTTGAATCCCATATGTTGATGCATATATACTGTTTCATTGAGATGACCATGTAAGAAAGCATTCTTGACATCCAGTTGATGAATAGGTCAAGATTTAGACAAAGAAATGCTCAATACAGTTCGAATGGTAGCCGGTTTGACCACCGGGCTAAAAGTCTCCTCACAATCAACTTCAATCTGCTGAGACCTACCAGCACCAATAAGACGGGCTTTGTGCCGCTCAAAAGAACCATCATATTTCATTTTATGCTGAAAAATCCATATAGAACGAATTATATTCACATTAGGTGGACGGGGTACTAACTCCCACGTCTTATTTTTAATTAGATCATTATATTCATCCAACATGGCTGATTTCCAATTCAGGTCATTGAGAGCACTCACTGGGTTTCGTGGTAAAGGTGAAACAGATGTGGTAGTGGTAGCACTCAAGTTGAATTGGCGTTTAGGCTTAAAGATCCCATGTTGGCTACGAGTGGCCATACGTTGGGATGGTGGATTCGGTTGGGGCTGTGGTCTTGCATGTGTTGCTGGGCTCGGTGGAAGTGGGGTAGTTGGAGAATGGGCTGCGGGTGAGGAGAGGAAGAGGGTGGGGTTTGTTGTTGGTCATGTTGTGATGACTGGGCCGGTTGAGGAGATTGGGCTGGTGAGAGAATAGGTTGTGGGGCTTGAGGCATATGCGGAGTAGGCTGATTTTACATGTAGTGTAGTATAAATGGTGAAATTCCAGAATTCAAAAAATCATACGGGGTGGTTGAGGGAGTATGTAATTTGGAGAATGGGAATTGAGTCTCATCGAAAATTACATGCCTCGAAATGATTATTTTTCTGCTCGACAAGTTATAGCATTTCTAGCCCCGATGATTAGGAGGATAGCCCAAAAAGACACAAGGTGTAGAACGGGCTTGCAATTTGTTAATGGTAGGGGAAGGAAAGAGAGGATAACATAGACACCCAAATACCCGAAGGTGAGAGTAAGATGGATTTTTCTGATATAGAATTTGAGTTGGAGATTTGTACCCTAATACCTTATTTGGAAGAATGTTGAGGAGGTAAGTTGCCAGTTGTAAGGCATGATGCCAAAAAGATGGAGGCATGGAAGAATGGGCAAGCAATGTACGAATGATATTATTAATGGACTTTATTTTCCGTTCCGCTTTACCATTTTGAGGTGAAGTATGAGAGCAAGAAAGCCGAAATTGCATGCCGTTTGATTCACATAATTTTCTAAATGGACCATTATCAAACTCCCGCCCATTGTCACATTGAAAGTTTTTGATTTTCCTTTCAAATTGTGTTCGTATGAATGCTTGAAATGAGTGAAAGATGGAGTAGACCTGTGACTTGTGTGAGATTGGAAAAGTCCATAAAAAATTACTGTAATTGTCAAGAAAGAATATATAATAACGGTGCCCACATGAACTTAAAACGGGAGATGTCCATAAATCACTGTGAACAATATCAAAAGGCATAGTAGTAAAAGATAAAGAGTCACGAAATGGCAACTTAATGTGCTTTCCAAGGGGACAAGAATGACAAAAAGAGTTACGGTCCTTATTACATTTAATGAAATTGCTACTACAAAGAGAGCAAAGAACAGTATCTCCCGGATGACCTAGGCGAGAATGCCATAAACTAGGAGAAACAACAGCAAAAGCAGAGGGTGTTGTGGCCCGATTTTTGGTGGTGATAGGATAGAGTTCTCTCGAGCTCTCACAACGCATTAGACGCCTCCCCGTTTGTAAATCCTTCACAGAAAATCCAAACGAATCAAACTCAACTGAAACCATATTATCAGTAGTGAATTTTCGAACAGAAATAAGATTTTTGATGAGGTTTGGAGCATGAAGTACGTTGTTTAAGGTTTAAAGGGGGATTAGGAGGGTGAAAGGAGGTACTACCATAACCATGAATTGGAATTGTGCTACCATTACCAACAATAATACCATAATTTTTGCTCTAATTAAATTACGACGTGAGAGTACCTTGATTTGTCGTCATGTGAGAGGTAGCATCGGTGTCCATGTACCAATGTTCATCTAGTTGAGAGATAGAGAGAGTGTGCATTGCGGAGTCGATGTCCGTGGGAGCATAGCCAACACTTGGACGGGCGGCTGACATTTGATATGCTTGTTGTGGCCTTGGTCCAAGCACCCCTGCTTATCTTGGTTGACGTTGCTGCCACGGTGACGTCGGGTATGGGTGGCGGTGTTTCTACCCAGTTTGTGGCGTCGAGCTGACCCAAGGAGGGTATTCGCCCTTCTTGGGCGGACCCCATTATTCTTTGTTGCGGGATGCCACGCCCCCACCGCGGCCTCCACGACCACGATTGTTGCCGCCTCTACTGCAGTTATTGCCGCTTCTTGCCGCGACGACGTATTTATTTCGATTACGCGAAGAACCACCTTGCTTTTGGCGGTGGATCCGTGGTGTCGAGTAGTAGTATCACCGGTGGTTGAGAGCCGCAATTAGAGGCGATCTTTGGACTCTCGTCTTCTGTGGCCGCCATGTTTGTTTCCTATAAAACGAGCATTGAACGAGCCTTAGAGAAAGGAGGAAGCGGATCGCTGTGTTGAATCAAAGTAGGGACTCTACCATAGGCATCGTTCAGGCCAACGACCATCTGAAGAACCAATCTTTGGTTCGAGACCGACGCCCCGACATTCTTGAGTTGATCGGCAAGCAGCTTCAGCCTTTGACAATATGTACTCACGTTGGGAAAATCGTCCAGGTGAGTATGAGTGAATTGATTTTC
Organism: Panax ginseng; assembly: GCA_020205605.1. NCBI lineage: Eukaryota > Viridiplantae > Streptophyta > Magnoliopsida > Apiales > Araliaceae > Panax > Panax ginseng. Next base: position 136,651,273 of record CM035134.1, on the reverse strand, counting down.
GAGATGAACGGCTCTCAAATGTTTGTTGTCATGGAACAAATCCGCCAAACGGTTCCAAGCATCCATGGTCGTGTCATCAGGTTCAAGAATAGTATGGAGGAGATCATTGGAAATTGTCCCATAAATCCATTGCAAAACAATAGCATCAAGCCGAGACCAAAGGTCGATATCGGTCTCCTTGATCGAAGAAGATGATGGCTTGGCCGTGTTAGTGGAGGAAGGAGGGAGGATGTAATCTAAAACTTGATAAGCACGCGCATGGATTTTGAATAGGGCAGCCCACGAATTGTATTGAGAGTTTTCCATGTCTAACGTGATAGGTATGAAGTTCTTCACGTTGTTGACAGCTAAAGCCAGATGAAACTTCGCTGACTCGGACATGGTGGAGGATGGCGGTGGTTGCTCGGCCATGATGAGCAGAGAAGAGAGGCTGCAAGGAGGGAGGTGGACGGTTACACAGAAGAGGTAGAGAGAAAATAGAACCTAGGCTCTGATACCATGTGAGAATGTCATCCGTGTGTTTCTCATTAGCATTGGTCAAAGATATATACAATACATATGCAATATTCTAGAATATTCTAGGCAATATCCTAGGCTACAATACAGGAAGATATACATGAGTATGATCTACATACTAAAAATAATATATATATACAAAGATTACTTTACATATATAATCTAATAAATAGTTTGAATTGCAGCTTGCCAAAATAGTTAAACTTTCACCGTACAAACAAATAATACAGTTTCTATGCTTGTACTCTTTTTGGTATAACAATGGCCTTTCATATCATTGTCTATACTGCAGTAAGCATCCATGCCTCTCCGTTGTAACTTTTGTTTATTGGTTGATGAATTAGAGTTATCCCACGGTATACGCAGAGGATGTGAAGGAAATAGAGGGGATTATGGGGAAGGTGGTTGGTGCATGGGAAGCTGCGAAGGAAAATGAAGTAGAAGAGACAAGGAAGTCGTGGGAAAGGACTTTTGATGAACCTTATGAGAAAGCTGGTTGCGAGGTCATTGGAGGAGTTCTCAAGGTTAAGTCGCCCATTTACTGGGAGGTCACGGATATTGATGTCAACACCAAATACAAATCATTGTTACCTAGATTTCTACTTGAGGTCAGTCGGTACATTTGGCATTTTCACTGTACTTGGTATTTTCTCCGCATGTACGTATATATCTAGAATATATGCCATTGAGAGGTAGATAGAAGAAGAGGAGAAAAGATAACAAACTAAGAGACGGGTAATGAGTCAGAGTAACAGCAAAAACGATTTACTTTGGAATTCTGTTGGTAACCTGTCAGGAAAATTTTCCTGTTTAACTTAAATCGAGATTTAGTAGAAAATATGAACGATGATAAACCACGAGGTTTGTTTGTAATTCTATACAATCTCTTTCTTACAGTTGATGTTTGCAGGAAACAATTACTTTAGTCTAGTGCTAGTTATGTGCTGAAGTTGATATGTGGACTATATATCCCCCTGAAGGCCGAGTTTGAACTTGGACCTTTTGGAAATGCCAAATACACTATATTTGAGTGCAGGGATTAAAGTTAACATTTTCGTTATTATTATTTAATGCTTACGTTCTGTATATCAATATAAGTAGCATTACATACATTGTGAGATGGAAGTCAGGGTGAAAGTTATTTACTTGATGATATCACATAGACTAGGCTGAATTGATTAGAATATCAAAGGTGATGGATCTTGTTGATTATTTAGGAAACGATTCAGGCCATCCTTTTCATTTTCCAGTTCACTAATGGTAGTTGAAATGAAGAGTGAAAATTCTTAGTTGGGGTTTACATCGCTACAATACTCAAATAAATAGAAGGTTAAGGTTGATCAAGTCTAATGATGTGGTCATCACCAAGTGCTCTGCTTTAAGTTACCATTCTATAGTTTCATTTTACTTTTATTTCCACTATTTTAAATAACCTCCATCCAAAACTACAGCTCAGACGAAGACTGTGAATGTGAATTCAAGGAGGCAGCCTGGCAGGGATGAAGCCAGAAATTTTTTTTCCGCAGAGGCGGGGGATGGGCAAAACATAATACAAGTTTGTAAAATAGAGTACATATAAGATTTCTTTATATTGAAGTGTATGTGAACTCTTTACAGTACATAAAGTGGAGCTAAGAGAGACCTTAAAATTTAATATTCTTATAATGTACCCAATAAATGGGAAGATCATAAAAATAATATTTAAGAATTCGCTCATATTTTAAATTGACGTACTAAAAATTAAAATAGCTCATATATTGGAACAGAGGAAGTACTTCCATATATTTTTTCAGAGAATATTAAATGTACTTTATTCTTTTTATAAATCTCGGAGGGGCCTAAAGTAAAAATATCAAAATTTTAGAGGTGCAACTTTTTTTCTTTCAAAATATCCCCTGGCCCCAACATAACTTCGTCCCTGCAAGGCGGATCACAAATAAAGACTTGCTATTAGAATGCGGTTTCAAGCCTGGCACGATTAAAGCATTTACTCTTTTTGTGTTATGTTGTTAGAAAGGTTAGATCGAAGGGTTTAAGGTGAATTTTCGTTACATTACAAAATATAAATTAGTCACAAATTGACTGTAAGTAATTAGTTGAGTGACTTGAGCTAATTGCAGCCTTCACGGAGCGAAAAGCTGGTAGCTTCAAGTACATGAACGATGGGTTTATCTCTCCTTTCTTTTTCATTTTCCTTTGACACTGTTAAAGTAAACTAGTACACTGATTTAATCTGGATCTGTATTGTTTATTTATACATGGTACAAAATGAACACAATGTTTTCAGTACTGCATGTGTTTATAATGCAGGTCTGCGTAATGGTGAAGCTAAACCCCAAGACAAATACAACACCAACAGGGAAATCAAATCAGTTTCTACATTTTCGGATGCTAAGGTGTCACAGGGAGCTCATAATAAATCAACCGTTGTCCAACTTTGCCTATGATTTGTGGAAAAAAGGATGCCATCTCTACTGTGAGTTTGGGACCAAAGGGGTTCAACTTGAGCTGCGTCACCCTGGTGGCCGCTGTTTCAAAGGAAGTAGTTTGTTAGATACCATCACATTTTCTTGGAATGATCTACTTCGTGCACCTGCACTCACTCTTGAAAGAGAAATTAATCAAAAGGTGAGAGTGGTTGCTTCAATGACTCCACCTGTTCAAGCATCCTATTTGTTAAAATGTGTGCCAGACAGGGTCACAGATGATTCAGGGGCGATGATATCTGATGTTATCTTGAGAATGAACCCGTATCGGCCTCAAGAAGGTCGTTGGTTGTCCCGTACTGTTCTTGATCATGCAGGGAGAGAATGTTTTGTTGTTCGAATGAGGTTAATTTTCCCCTTTCAGATTTTTTATATTGAACCGTGGCAGTTTAAATTTAATTTTTAGATATTTTATTGTTTCTGTTCTTTGCGCTTCTTAACACAAGTTTGAATACAAATGACAGAGTAGCAAGAGGGTTTTGGAGGAGAGGGGGTGAAGCCCCTGTATCTGTGAAATGGGAGGACAGGATTATAGAGATTCGAGAAGGTTCTTGGTCTTATGCAGCTGGTTCCATTGGTAGAGCTCCTGGTATGTAGTTGAACTTTTATCATTTTAAAATCGTGGTGCCGAGAAGAAAAAGAACTAAATTATCTTCTTCATCCTCTATTTAAATGTTCCAAGTTATTATATAAAGCATTTCATTGAGGTCACCACGAGTCCAACCGTGTGGCTGCAATCAAGTCTACCAAGATGAGATATCCTTTTTTAGTTTGTCATTCTGTTGAACGCAAATGTAAATATTATGGGTTGCATTTGTCATCTAGTGCAGAGAAAGTGGTAGGGACTGCAATACCAAAAGAACCGCCTGAAGGTTGGCAAGCGTCATGGAGTTTTTCAACCAGAGATGAACTGCTGATAAAGTGGGAATCATCAACATCCATTTCAGGCTTGTGTTTTTATCTGAAAAGTCAAATGTCTACTGATTCATGGGTAAGGAGTAAAGTCCACTTCCAAGACAAGTTATATGATTTGATGTTTTAATTTAGATCAATTAAAACTGCTGGTCATTGCAGTTGCGGATATTGAAAGGGCGGCAAATGCAGTATCGAGAAACTATATTTGAAGATACCCAAGAATCAAAAGAAAACACAGAAATTAACAAATACACGGATGATACCGATGATGAAGACGACGGATTTGTGACACTTGTTCGGTACTCTGAGGAGAACCCGAATGGAAAAGCTACTGCTCTTCTAAACTGGAAGCTATTGTTGGTAGAATTACTCCCTGAAGAAGATGCAGCCTTTGTGCTTCTTCTGCATTTCAATACTCAGAAGTGTGTCAGAAATGAGAAAAGAAGACTTGGGAGGTTTGTTAATTAGGAGAAGGATGAAGGAAGCTAAGCTTGGAGCTAGAGACTGGGGATCAATTGTACTTCATCCTTCTTTGGGTTTGCCTTCCATTTCTTCGCCTTATGTTCATCCATGGTATCAAAATCCTAAGGCGCTGATGGCTTTGGATGGAGTGGATATGATGAGGCCGATTGGTTTGAAATATTCACAGGAGGAAGGTGGTGATAACTTGTACAAGCGCGTGATAATTCCTTAAAAGAACATATATTTAACAGGAAATCTTAGAAGCTCATACACGTACCTGGTATTGATTGATAGTGTTTGAGGTTTTGTATTCTACAGAGTTGAATGGATCACAGATCTTCACATTGTTATGTGAGATGCATTCATTATGGAAGGGAATTATACAGTTGACCACATAACATCGCTTCACCAACATGAAAAACGATCAGAGCCGGCCCTGGGCAAGGGCCACCAGGGCAACCGCCCAGGGCCCACAATTGAGAAGTGCCCAAAAATTTTTATAATTAAGTTTATGTATTTATGTGTATAAAAAAAATAAAATAATAAAAAGATTAGGGATATTATACATTGAAAATGATATGTTAGAAAATATTAAATATAATAGTATAATTGATGATTTTGCATCTAAAAGTGCAACAAGAAGACATTTTAAATAATGTTTTTAGTTTAGATTTCATTTGACAAAACTAAAGAAATACCCACTGTAGTTGGTAAGTTTTATTGATTACAATATATATTGAACTTTTAATTTTTCAAATTGCACCACTAAACTAATTATTATTTTAAAATTAGGTCATTCTGTTAAAAAAAATAAACGGACCTTAATTTTTTATCTACAAACCTAATTAATTACTCATTGTAGTTGACATATTTTACTGATTACACCATTGAATTTTTAATTTTTCAAATTACCCAATCAAACTAATTAAAAATAATTATTTTAAATATTTTTAAAAATTATTATTATATTAAGTAAAAAATATTAGAAACTTTTTTTTCTTCAGAAAATGAGAAAATGAGTAGAGTTTCATAAAATATAGATTCAAAAAATTAAAGTGATTTTAAATTAAATTAATGTCTACTTAATTTTTTTAACAGAATGACTCATTCTTAATATTAGAAATTTTTAAAAAACTAAAAATATAAATTAAAATAAAAAAATAGTAAAAGATAAATAAAAAAATTGATTCAATTTTTTCAAAAAAAGAAATTATTAATTTTTATAAATAAATATTATTTTCAAGAAAAAATTGGAAAATTCTTCATATTTTAAAAAAATGAGTAAAATTTTATAAAATATAGATGTAAAAAATAAATTTTATTTTCAAAAGAAAAAAAGATTTTTTAAAAATCACTAAGGTTTCATAAAATTTTAATTTTTTAAAATCTATATTTTATGAAACTTTACTCATTTTATGGAAAAAATTAAAGTTTCTAATATTTTTTACTGAAAATAATAATTATTTTAAAAAATATTTAAAATAATCATTTTTTAATTAGTTTAATGGGATAATCTGAAAAATTAAAAGTTTAATGGTGTAATCAGTAAAACGTGTCAATTACAGTGGGTAATTCATTAGTTTTGTAGATAAAAAATTAACGTCCGTTTATTTTTTTTAACAGAATAACCCAATTTAAAAATAATAATTAGTTTAGTGGGGTAATTTAAAAAATTAAAAGTTCGATTGTGTAATCTGTAAAACTTATCAACTACAGTGGGTATTTCATTAGTTTTACCGATTTCATTGATATTTTTATTTTGTAGGTACATGTGATGATTCTTTGCTTCGATGATATTTTAAAATGTTCTTTCTTATCTTTTGTAAATTCTTATAATTTTAATAAAATTAATTAATTGATAATTTATTTATTTATTTATTTATTTTATATAAAGGGGCACACTTGAGAAATTTTGCCATTGGCCTTAAAAAATCCAGGACCGGCTCTAAAAACAATCTCTCATGGCTAGAAGAATATATATCTTTTGTGGAATGAGATGACTAAAATCGACATTAGTTGACAGGCGGAGCACGATTTGCGTTTGAATGTCAATACAAAGAGTGTAATCAGTGTGTGGGAAAAATACCTTCCAAATACGGTTGTATTTGATAAATTAAATTTGGAGTTCTATTAAAATAATAATCACGGCACGAAATAATGAGATGAAAAATAGCAAGACACAAGACACTAAAATTTTACGTGGAAATCCTCTAAAACTAAGAGGTAAAAATTACGGGACGATCTCCGAAAAATTCACTATAATAAACCAAGAAAATACAAAGATATTTAATTTGAGAAAACACTCAAATTACCACACCACAATAACTCTGTGATGGAATACTAAAAAAAATACTTAATTGCTTGATATTTCTTTCTCTATTTTTAAAGCTTCAACATAAGTTTTTTTTCTTCTCTCTTCTTTCTTGCTCTCGAAACCCATGAGAGGAGGTATTCACCACTGTCAATTGGAGTCCATTCTGATAAACTCTTTGCAAAGTTGTAGCTTATCTCGAGTCACGACCTTCGTCATCATATCCGATGGATTTTCATCAGTATGAATTTTCTTCACTTTCATCAACTCTTTTTTCATCACTTCTCGAAGCCAGTGATCATAATGAAAATAAATGTGCTTGGTACGATTATGATAATGCCATTTTTGGCCAAGTAAATTGCATTATGACTATCACAATAAACCATGTACTCATCTTGTTTCAAATCTAACTCTTGGAGAAACCGTTTTAACAGCAACAACTCCCTGCCTGCTTCCGTAGCGGCGTAGTATTCAGACTCAGTTGTAAACAAAGTAACACACTTCTGGAACTTGGACTGCCATTATACAGCTCCCCCTGCAAAAGTAAACAAAACCCCGAAGTAGACTTCTTCTATTCAGAACCTGCCATTTCTGCATCTGCAAAACCCTCTAAGATTGGACTCGTACCACCAAAACCCAAACACAAGTTGGAAGTAACTTTCAAGTATCTGAGACTTCCCAATGTTCTCTACCAGAATTTGACAAATACCTGCTCACAACGCCACCTGCATAAGCAATATCTGGCCTCGTACAAACCATTGCATACATAAGACTTCCTACAACAGAGGAGTAGGGAACTATTGGCATATTATCTCTCCCTTCCTTAGTAGAAGAACACATGCGCTTTGTCAAATTAATATGATTAGCCAGCGGTGTGCTAACTGGCTTATCATCACACATGTTAAACCTTGCAAGCACCCGTTCAACATACTTCTTTTATGACAACCACAACCTCTTGACTTTCCTGTCATGAACAATCTTCATACCCAAAATCTGCTTAGCCGAACCTATATCCTTCACATTGAAGGACTTGAATAACTCACCCTTGAGCTTGCAAATTATGTTAGCATCTTGCCCAACTATCAACCATATCATCTATATATAGCAACAAAATAACAAATTTACCATCTGGTGGGAATTTTTTCACATACACACATTGATCTACAACTGTCCTATTGTAACATTGATCCACCATAAATGAAATCAAATGTACCACTGCCTTGGGGCTTGTTTCAGGTCATACAAACTTTTGTTCAACCTGCAAACCAAGTGTTCTTTTCCTTTAACATCAAATCGTTCTGGCTGCTCCATGTAGATTTCCTCCTTCAAATCTCCATAAAAAAAGAAATATTCACATCCAACTGCTCAAGCTCAAGATCCATATTAGCTACTAATCCCAGTACTACTCGAATAGAAGTCATTTTCATAACTGGAGAAAATATCTCATTGAAGTCAATACATTACTTTTGAGTAAAACCTTTGACGACCAACCGAGCCTTGTACTTTACAAAATATAATTTGACTAACCGAGCCTTGTACTTTATATTATGGAAGGAATTATACAGTTGAGGACATAACATTGCTTCACCAACATGAAAAACGATCTCTCATGGCGAGAAGAAGGTGTGTATATATATATATATATATATACACACACACACACACACACAACCAGGATCCAGTCCGGGATCCCGATTTTTTTAAAATTCAGACCTTTTTTTTGCTTTTTTTTAAAACAACTAAAAAAAATATTTTATGGAACTGAAATTTTTATATAATATAGTGTTTTGGGTGTGATCTGGATATATATAACAAAACAGGTCTATACAGACCCAAAACACAAAACAATGTATTATGTAAAAATTCCAGTTCCATAAAATATTAAATTTTTTTAAGTTATTTTAAAAAAAAGCAAAAAAAAAAAGAAGTCTGTAACTTAAGAAAGTTCGGGATCCGGACTGGATCCAGACTATATATATATATATATATATATATATTGTAGAATGAGACTGAACCCAATGACTAAAATCGACATTAGTTAATAGACGGAGCGCGATTTGCGTTTGAATGTCAATACAAAAAGTGTAATCAATGTGTTGGGAAAAATCACCTTTCAAATACTGTTGTACTTGATAAATTAAATTTGCAGTTCTATCAAAATAATAACAACGATAAAAAATAATGAGATGAAAAATAACAAGACACTAAAATTTTACGTGAAAAATTCTCTAAAACTAAGAGATAAAAATCACGGGACGATCTCCAAAAAATCCACTATAATAAACTGATGGAATAAAAAGATATTTTAATTTGAGGAAACACTCAAATTACCACACCACAATAACTCTGTGATGGAATACAAAAAAAATACTTAATTGCTTGATATTTCTTTCTCTCTATTTTTTTAAGCTTTAGCAGAAGCTTTTTTTTCTTCTCTCTTCTTTCTTGCTCTCGGATGGTGTATGTGTATATCTTGGTGTATCTGAAACTAAGGAGTTAATCTCCTTTTTATATGCAAGCTTAGGGGACAAGAGTCTTTACTTTTGATTTGAGTAAGAAGTGGGAGACAAACTTCTTTGGTATAAGAAGCCAAGCTTGTGGGAGACAAGAAATGGGAGACATAATTCTTTAGTTTAGGAAGTTAAGCTTGCCCAAAAGTAGAAGGTTTTCATGGGTGAGAAGCCCCCCAACAATCTCCCCCTTCGAACCCATGAGAGGGGGGTATTCACCATGACTCTGTCAATTGGAGTCCATTCTGATAAAATTTTTGCAAAGCTGTAGCTTATCTCGAGTCACGAACTTCGTCATCATATCCGATGGATTTTCATCCGTATGAATTTTCTTCACTTTCATCAACTCCTTTTCCATCACTTCTCTAAGCAAGTGATAATGAACATCAATGTTCTTGTTACGATTATGATAAGTGACATTTTTGGTCAAGTCAATTACACTCTAACTATCACAATAAATCACGTACTCATCTTGTTTCAAACCTAACTCTTAGAGAAACGGTTTTAACCACAACATCTCCTTGCCTACTTCTGTAGCGGCGTAGTTTTTCGACTCAGTTGTAAAAAAAAAATAACACATTCTACAACTTGGACTGCCATTATACAGCTCCTCGATGAGTGGGTTTTATACCTATGATTTGGACATCTTTAGGGCTTAATTCTTTGTTAACTTTAAGTATTTTTAGTGTTATGTTACTTTTTTGTGTGTTTGTGTTGTAGGAAACGGCTTTGAAAGGTCAAAACATGAAAATTGAAGCTTAGTGGCATTTTTATAATTTTTAAAAAAGTACCCCCACGGGGGCTGGGGTTTCCTAGTGTAAAATGCCCGCTAGGGCGGGGGTGTCGGGAAGAAAAAGGAGTTTTCAGATTTTAAGTTCAAGAATGATTGGTTCGAGCTGCTTGTTTCAAGGACTTTAAGGACTCTAAAAGACACATGGAGAGGCATATAAAAGGAGGAGAATCCCAAGTATTGGAGGAGGATTCCATTAGTTTAGATTTATATTAGATTAGGACAAAAATCTAGTTCTTATTAGATTTGGAGATTGAAACAACTTGAAGACCATTGAAGATCAAGAGCAGGAGCTTGAGGAAGATGGAGATTTGCTAACAACAGATTATATCTTCTTCTCTGCTTCTATTTTTGTCTTTTAATGTTTATTTAATTGTGGATTCTTGGTTTAAATTCATTAATCATGAACTTAATTCTTGTTTAAGATTACAATGAAACTTGTTGCATAGTTTATTTTTAATATGCTTCTTTATGAATTATTGTGATTATTCTTGGATTGTCTATTATGGTTTATGTTAAATTGTTTAATTGCCTAGCCAACAATTACCATGATAATCTATATGAACTCGAGAGATGAATTATAGATTTAGATCTGATCATAATAGCATGTGATTGTGTGTTCAGCATGGCGTTGGAATTCATAATTTATGTCTAGGATAGAGATATACCTATACATCACATGTAATCTGTTAGAGAACTTGTGCTTTAAATCTTCTTTAATTGTAATTCATATAGAGATATAGTGAATTAGTTAATTAGGGTGTTCTGCTTAATTCTATCATCTGTGGATGTAAGTTGATTTGAGTATGCTGCATTGAGAGATGGTCATATTTATTTATGTGTTCTTGATTAACAATTCAAAATAATGAGCATAATTGATAACAAGTGTATTAAAATAAGTGAACAAATAAGTGAAGGTATTATTTTAAATCTCCATAATATGATTTTTAACCAGTGGTAATTAGAATTAGTTTAATTAAATAATTAAATTTATAAATTTAAATTGATTGTTTAAATAAAATTAGTTTGATTAAGAGTTAGTATTTGATAATTGTATTAATATTCCTCGTGGGAACGATACTCTACTTCCACTTTATTACTTGTTGATCACGTATACTTGTGTGTTATGTGTAACTAGATTTTACACCAACAAGTTTTTGGCGCCATTGCCGAGGAATTAGTTTAATAATTTTTGCCAATATTAGCTTCAATTAAATTTGTCTTAATTTAAATATTGTTTTTCTTTTTATTTAATTTTCTTCCTATTTTTCTTTCTTTTCAGGTACCATGGCTGGATACAATTATCAATAGCCATATTCAAGTATGACTCAGCCAAGGGACACACGGATTGATGGACTCAATGGAATTTCTGCATTATCATCACAACTTAAAACACTTTTAAGGAGGTTGGACGTTGTTGTAGCCCTTCGAAGGATAGTGGTAGTTTGTAATTATTGTGCTGGCAATCATTCGAGTCATCAATGCACCGTCAGTCTTGGGCCGGTACAATATGGTGGTAATTACCTCAATAATTATGCATATGCCAATATCATCAAGATTGGGGTTATCACCCGGATTCTTCATGGAGTTACAATTATGAAGACTAATACTAAACTCCAAATCCAATATACACACCGGAATTCTTATGTCCACCTCCATTGCTATAAGAAGAAAAGTCAAATTTGGAGGAAGTCATATCGACGCTCATAGCAAACCAAGAAGAGATGATGATGGGTCAAGAAATATTGAGCCAAAATTTTCAGAGCCTGTGACGCCCCCAAATCCGGGTCCCTTCGAACCTCGGTCCGATCCGTCACGATACTACTATCGTCAAACTATTTATATCTGTTATTCATAACTTAATGAATATAACTTTGTTTATTACAATTTAGAATATAAATTCTTTCCATTTCCAGGATCTGTCTAATGACCCCAAACTTTTATAAGTTTCAAATCTTGGTCATTTACCATTCCTGCCTTATATCATATTCGATATTATAAAAATATACGGAATAATTTAAACTTTTTCAATCTCATTTGAACAAAATCTTTTATTGATTACTTAACTTAAATCAATTACATATCCTTGAATCAAATTATGTTATGATTCATTCTATCCAAATTACTGTATAAATTTTTACATCTAGATTGAATTCACTACAAGAAATCACACAAAAATGATGCTAAAATTTATCACATAAAATTCATTTTTTGTCACTAAAATATTTGGTGACGATTTATTGTTAATCGTCACAGAGATAAATCACCGTATGAGCGTGGTATTAGGTATATTTGACAATATTTGATGTCGTCACTAAATATTTTGATTTATGGTGACGATTTACATCATTGTCACTATAATTAATTACTTTTAGTGACGTAGTAGCGTCACTATTTGAATGAAACTTTTGTCACTCTATATTATGTTTCGTCATCAAAACTTGGTGCATTAAATGACAAAAATCGTTTTTCGTCATTAAATGATATTGTTTTAGTGACGAAAATATGTTACTCAATTTAAATCATCTAATTTTAATGACGATAAAATTGTCATATTTATGATTATTCTTTCGTCATGTTATTGTGTTTATCGTCACCAAAAATAAGAAAATAAATGTCGACAGAACAATTCGTCACCTAATAATATATTTAACATGACAATTATGTCGTTGTTATTTCATATTTTAAATAATATTACAAAATAATTTGTCACCAAAGAGTTATTTTTTGGGACATTTTTAATGTCAATAATGTTTATGATGACGATGATACATCTCGTCACATAAAAGTTATTAATAATGACAAAATTATTTGTTATAATCGAATGAAAACTAAATATAAAATTATAGATCTAGAAATAAGAAAAAGATTACACCAAGATGATGACTAATAAATTCCAACCCTTTAAATAAAAATCGTGTTATTACAACAACACTAGCAGAATCGAACAACAAACTCAAATTTTACCAATGAAGAATGCGTTAATTAATACTCAAATACATGAACATGTGCTTGAACTATTTTCACAATCAAGTGCAAATTAATGAGCTAATGACCACCATGTGCATGAACTATTTTCACGTGAACTCCAGACGCACCAAAGTTTTCGATTTCATCCTTGAAAGACTCTATTTTCCGCTTTACATCAGTAGTCCCAAGATCTCTTCATATTTCTTCTAGATTTATAAGTGAAAGGTCTCCTTGTTCTTTTTGGATACATTCTTGGCTTTAGTCAAGTATACTATTATTGTAAAAGAACTAAGATGAATGTTTAACCAATTGGGTAAAATAAATAAATTAATAAAAAAAAACCATTTAATATCGGTCATTGTTGTTTCATAATTTTCACCTAGTCAAGTCATCTTGATTCTTGACAATCTTCCTAGTTCAAAACTTCCACTAGCATACCTTTTTGCATGTGCCAATGATGAAATGAATTTCGTGTATGAGATATTCTCTTTGAAAGGAAACTCTGAACCATCTACCATGCCTGAATTGAATCCCTGCAATGGTTTGTATTGATAAGTAGATTGCGAATGATACATTAAAGCTCAATAATTCTAATTTGAACATCACAAAATTCAGTGGAAAAGTAACCAAAATAGAGTTACATAAAATATCTACTTTAATATACTAGCAAGACAGCTTACTAATTCCAGAACTTCCACCAACTCTTTCTTGGAATTCCCAAGATCAAAGTGAATTGTGATTGGGACCTGTCACAAAGGCATGCAGATTTACTTCTCAAGTGTTTTGCATGTAGGCCAACCTTACCTAAATGACTTTTATCTCTAATATCTAAATTGGGCTGCATTCTTCATGGTGAAAATTATACTTGTCATAAAGTTAACATAATTAAACGTAGGAGAATGTTAGAGGAGCATTTGTTTTTGATTAAAACATGGCAAACTTAAGAGATGAGAGATCGGATATGGAACAAATATTCCTCAATATGAAACATAAAAATTGTAACGGATTTTGTAAATATAAGGTGCATAGAACTTATTTGCCGATCACTATTTGGAAACTTTTATTCACAATATCCAAAGTAAATCACAAAAGTAAAAAACTTTTTCCATAAAAGGTATTCATAAAAGGTGTTCATAGAAAAATCAAATACAATTTTGTTTTCAAACTTCTCAAATCACTACAAAATTCTTTGTGTACTTATCACAATTATTGAGATCATTTAGGCTACACAAATTTTAATGAATTTTCTTAAAGGTATTCAATTTAGATAACTCATTAAACATTGCACAATCTTTAATGTGATAATCACCATTTGAGCAACTTGTAAATTTTGCCTATAACATTTCAAGTAATAATCTGATTAATGCTTATTCATATAGTTTGCAACACACATCATACCAAAGAACTTATTCTAACCTATAAGTATACTCTATTACAATGAAGCTGCAACGCACATCATACCAGCAGCTTATTCTAACATATAAGTATATTCTAGTACAAAGAAGCTGCAACGAACATGATGAAATCTATACTTGATCGAATCATTTTTATTTGCAAATTTTTAGAATGATCTACTGAAATAGGTTGAAATTGTACAGAACTAAGGTAGGAAAGATGAGTCTGGCCACATTTTCTCTAGTAAGCTTTTCCACATTCATCAAATCTAAAATCAGTTTCGACACAGCCTCTGCAATAAGAATTAGAGAAAAAGTAAATAAAATGAAATGAAAAACAAGTGTATTCATGATAATACACATTAATAATATACATGTGTGGTCCCAATTAAGATTAATAAAGATTAATCCAATAGTAGGTACATGATGAAACAAAAGCTTTAATGTTTTCAAAGAATACGATAACTATAACTCATATACACTAGAAAAGAATTCGTAGAATAAATTCAGGAATTTATTTATCTGTGCTGAAGTGGTGAATATAAAGACCTTCTAGTGTCTAATAGGTGGCCGTGGGAATCCAAAAACCCTACATAATCAGCCTGATCATTAATTTCTTGTCAAATGTTATAACATATATGGTCTATAAGCGTATACGATCCAGAAGAATCATGTTGCAAACACTTTTGAGTAATTAAACTGCAACCAGGACAATTAATTTTGCACAGATGTGATCAAACTTGCTTTGAGATATTCAATAGTCATCTCAGGCTTGATTTTCTGAGTGATATCAGCTTGTTGTTTGTCTGATTTTGACTCTTCTACTAATTGATGAAGAAGTTCGAGAGCCTCATGATGCATTGCAGTGCATTTGTAAAGTTTTAACAAGCAAGCATATTGATTTTTTTTTCTACAGAAACTCCTCGCATATTTTTACATCATAATAGTTAAGACCTTTCAGCAGTTCCAAAGCAGCTGAAGGCTGTCCAGATAGAAGCAGGGCCAGAAGAAGTGCAGTGTCCAACATAGCAATCTCCCTCAGCGCCTGAGTTAATAAGTCGGCCCTACGGGGTCAGAGAAACAATCAGAACATTGAATAGAATATAAGTTAAAACTGTAAAATATGAACCAAAATATATCATATATCAATGATAAATAATTACTGGTATACAAATGCAAGAAGATATTCAAATGGAAAAGTATCATTCGAGAAACCATTGAATCTGTCAATCATGAAATTTTAAATATTCCAAAAATATCTGTACTTGTTCTTTCTTTTCCCCAGCTTTCAAGCATACCTGAGTCTACAGCTATCCCTTAAGGCCAGATGAGAGCACAAAAAATATAAGCAGGGACCAATTGAAGCACAATCTGGCACTAAATGGGAACTAAAATTAAAAAAATATAAAAAATGCAACATTAGCACATGTCCATACAATATTAACTCAAAATGGGTGAAAACAGTATAATACTATCCAACATTCCAACTGCAATAATTTTTCCCTGAAGTATGAAAAAAAGAGTGGGTGGGGGAGGGGGTACAACAATTTGCATGAAAGGCCTCAAATGCCTACCATTTTATAGAGTGCGAGCTAACTTAGTCCATATCAGTTCGCAAGTTTCAATAATACAAACCACATTCAATTAACAATAGTATAATAAAAAGCAAGATAGAACCAAGTTTCAATCGACATATAGTTGACAATGTACGCGCGCTGCCCTTCATATGGTGTTATCAGTCCTGTTCAGATAGGATGTCCCACTAGCACTAATCTCCTCTTGTCCCATCTAAAAGAAACAAGTACACAGATTCAAAGTCCAAAGAATTACACAATGAACAAACAACATAAACTAAGCTTCATATAACTTACAAAAAAAGATATCTTCAGTTCCTTTTAGGAATAAGGAAAGCACCCAAATCCAGCTTTTAGATATTAATTTTCCACCAAGGATTACTAAAGCTGCGGTCTCACCTCAACCTGCCAGAAAGCTGCCTATACTTCAATTGTAACTAAGTTGTTGTGACTATATTTTGATTTAGCAATTAGAAACTGACACTCTGTAATTAGCATGTGTTATTAATGCAAAGAGGAGGTAAAGGTAATACCAATCAGCTGTCCGGGTAGTAAGCAGGAAAAGCATTTGAAGTCCAAGGGAAGATGCCTTCTTCTCAATGTAATCTGCAAATATATGAATAATGAAATTACTGTTTGTGTAATGCTGTGAAGGTGATTGATCAGAAATTTAATAATTAGGCATAAGCATTTATGCTATGCAGACCAAGTCACAGGAATCACATCCTCTCTCCCCCCCCCCCCCCCCCCCCCCCCCCCCCCCCCCACCCCCACCCCCACCCCCCACCCCCACTCCCCACTCCCCACTTTTTCATTTTATTCTTTCCTTCTCTTCAGTTAATTTGTTTCTCAATTATAGAGCTGCAAGAATATGAAACTGATCCTTCATTACTCAACAATTCACTATACTAAAACTAAGGGTTTTTTAATTGTTGCCTTCCTTGCAATAGATAAGTCTCAAGACTGTACAAATCTCCATCTATACTTGCATCAAAAAGTAGTTGATCAGTGTGATGAGAGTTGAGGCTTTAATATAGAAGAGGCATAAATATATTCAAAAGAATATTTTCAGGTTTAAGATCCCTGTGCATTATGCCATTTGTGTGGAGGTGAGAAACAGCAGAAACAATCTCAGCAGTATAAAAACGTGTCAAATCTTCCCTGCAAATGCAAATATTGTATTAAAGAAAATACCTAGTGTAAAATAGATTCACAATTCTAGGAAACTTCTCCTAAAAGAAGTAACAAAACTTACCTGAATAAGCCTTGGCAATACAGTTGAAAGAAAAGGTGACCCATTAACAAAGTCAAGGACAAGGTATAGCTTATATCTGGTCTGCAATTTAGAGTACCCCAAAGCATCATTGTTAACTTTTCCAAAAAACTTTCAAATAAACATATTCATATCCTTTAGCAGAGAGAAATAGGAAAAGAAGCAATTAAGCTGGCTGTAGTTCTAATTTTGTAACCACAAACAAATGAAAGGAAAGTATAAAAACATACAACAACACGAAATGTTCATGAGCTTGAAGACACAAATTCATCAGTTGTTAGGAAAGTCAATACCTGGACGAGTATCTGAGCTGCGCGATGAATGGGTGATTTGTCAATATGTCTCTCTCAGCTTTCATGTACTCAACATGATTTAAAAATGAATCAAAATAATGTCAATGTCCTTATACCTTAACAAATTTAAAACTTTTAAAATTAACTAATCTATTAAAATTCAAAGAGGCAATTGTACAATATAATAAAATGTGTAATTTGATTTTAAAATTTTGGGATTACATGAACCCTACCTGACTTGAAATCAAGGACTTGCAGTAAAAGATTGATAGAAAAAGGTAGGGGATAAAAACTATTAACGATGTTACCAAGTTACAGTGACACCAGGATTGTGGTCTATAATACAAAAACAAACAGGAAAAATACATTTTACACTCGGACAGACTTTGGTCAAAGCAATTTCATTATCCAGATTTGATAGAATACCAAACTTTGGCAGTCATCACTAGAGTAACAACTATGTATGTAACAAGAAAAAGGAGAGAGAAACAATTAACAAACATACAAACCAGAATGGGCAGTTTTTGTACATCCAATCCTCTTTAAATTAAAAGAATTGGGCAAGGATTGTGGTTGCGAGAACTGGCTCAATACATACATTACAGCCCCCAATTCCTCTAGTTCTGGCCAGCATATGCTCTAAGTTAAATATCTACAGAGGGGTACTGATCTGCAATGGCCATTCTCTCTGAGTAAGTTTGAGCAACATAGACATTCCCAGGACCCCAATTGTTTTCCAAAGTTAGAGTGAGTTATACAACAGAGAAATTACTGTTATTTTCAGCCTGCTCTTCATCCAACCAGGTTGTATTAACCACAAGAGGGATTTGATGCCCACAATTCCATAAACCACCTGTTAAGCAATTGATAAAACTATAATGAGAACCAAAAAGCACAAGACCATACTAGGAAAAGATAAAAGAAACATTATTTTCATGCTAACATAATAAACTTGCTACCAAGAAAAGAAAAGCATGCTTATTCAAAATATTAAACAATTCTCATTTTTCTCATATTTACTTCATCACATGTACAACATCCTTTAAAAAGTAAAAATTACATTCTTACAATAAATATGGCGTGGATGGCTCTCCTCCTTTATTGGCTCTATTCTAGAAGATGTGTAGAATGAGTTTCCCTGAAGACTGTAAGATGTGAACTGATGAAGAAGGACAGAAACATTAGATGAGGTTCAGGACAAAAACATTAGCAGTTCAATTCTGATGTACAACATCAATTATCACCAAAAAAATATATTGACCTCTAACAGAAAGAAGCAAGGATATAAACTAAAAAATAATTTAGACTTTAGACAGACTTCAGCGTCAACCTTCCAACAGGAACACTTAATTAATATGCGTGATTCTCTTGAATACACTATTTACTACAAAGCACAAAGCTTACTTTCAATAAATATTGGTAATGGTACTCCGAATACTCTTCTAGCCTTTTATATAATGATTCTCTTGAATACTCTTCTAGCCTTTTATATAGTTGCCTCTGCACTTGGTATTAATTGATGCATAATAGCAATTATCAGCTCATTTAACAAAAATACGCACAAAGAAAAAAGAACTGAATTCAATGAAATAGAAGGTTAATCATTCAATTATAAATCCGTTGTCACTTCAAGCAGCAATGAAATTACAATTGAGAAGGGGGAAAATGCCACCTACTGCAACAACAAAATCATAGCAAAAAAAAATACTAACACACATCCGTGAAGAATATTGTTTCTCAAAAAGATGATTAGATGACATACAGATAAACCCATCAAATCAATAAAGATGAAAACTTTTTAAGAAAATGGAGGTACTAAAGAATCGAGAAGTTGTCAATTAAATTTCTTTTTCACACAGCACAGTTAAATTGAAATCCACTGACCAAACAGTAAAGAGAAAAACGAGCATTTAAACCGCTACAAGGCCACCGAGAATTATAAACGAGTCTACAATGTCTAAGCTAGGAATGAGGGTTACAATCCAAGCAACATAGAGTATGGCAAATGGCAACACGTCCAATCGCAGAAACCTAGATCCTTACGGGTTACACCAGATTCTTAGGGCAAAAAAAGTTACCCAAAGAAGATAACATATGCGATTCCCAAAAATATGACGAAAAAATATTGCAAGAGTTCAAAATCGAGGACATACCAGTTAGGGTTTTCTTAGATTAATCCTCCGTTCGACTGATTTGAGGGCAGAAGTCGATCGATTTGGCTTCCACCATGAGACAATCAAGAGGGCGGAAGAGAGAAGTTTGACCTAAGAACTTCGGATTCGTGCTTCTGCATTTTCACTCAAGATCTTCTCCCGTACGTGATGGCCACAGTGGTAGCCGTAGGAGAGCAGGCACCCGCTTTCTTTACTATCTCCATCGTAGAGAGAAAATACAGAGATAGGACAGAGAACTAAAGAACTCATTGTTTTAATTTCAAATTTTAACTTCCGTATTTTTTTTCCTCCGTTTTTTACTTGCATAACATTTTTTTTTTATCTATTTATCAACTAAATATTACCCTTATAAATACATAACATTTTTTCATATGTATTTACAACGTTTTGTTAAAAAATATTATAAAAAAAATACTACAACGTTTTTTATAAAAACGTCATCTTTTAAGTGTTGTTTTTTATAGTTTTATACTGGTGGAAGACCAGTTTTGGGGTTGAGGAGAGCTCGACTATCAGTTAGCAATACCGGACCTCGCCCGGGTCTTGGGCAGATAAAATAACTAACGTTTCCATTACTTTTTGGGCTGGAATATTATCTTTAATCTCGGGAGGTGGTGGCGAGGGCTTGACATCCTTTATGTCTTGGACCCCAACATTTTGTATAGAAAAATTTTGTCGCTTTCAATCAAATTTCTTGGGTTCGATCTAACAAGCGAAATATCTCAATCCAAGCAACTCCTTTACTTTACAAAAAATCAATACAACTACAATTAACTCCTCTTTAAACTAAAAAATATGACAAATAAAAAATACAAATACAAATACCTTAAAATTAGATCCAAAAGAGACTTGAGTCGACGTCACAAGGTTGAAGCTTGCAAAAGATCAATCACCTGCATGCAATTAGCCTTGGCAAGGTGATGAGAAATCAAGTGAGCCCCGATGATGCTCGGTGATCGAACCACCTTGTCCTCTAGATCGCACCATGGTTGATTGGGTCGACACTTTCTTTGGTTGGCCATCGATTGATTTACTTTCTTTGGGTCGACACTTCCTCCTCCTCCTTCGCATTCTCCTTCGTCCATCCCGCTCCATCATTGCAAAGAAAGGAACTGATTTTGAATCAATCACTAAACGCCTCTTCAATTTTAGGTTTCTAAAAGTCGATCCTAAATTTTTTGTGATTTGGTTGGGTTGGAGACAAAAATACATTAGGAGAAAGAATGGGAAAAGGTTGGATCAGGAATATTTTTCTACCTAAATTATATTCAATTTTCTTAATTATATCTATTTTGTTCAAATTTTTTTTAGAATAGGCTCTTCTCTTAATCAAATTAATTAATTTAAGAACAATTTTTATAAAAAAAATTATTTTTTTTTAAAAAGATTTTATTTTTAAACAAATATTTTTTTAAAAATAAAAACTTCAACGACTGCTATTGGGAGTAAAAGCTCTCACATCTAATTTGGGAAAAATTACTGAACGCCATTTGAATTTTTAGATATTTTTTGGCTAAAAATCAGAAAGACAACCAACGCCACTTTAAAAAATATTTTTTTTAAAATGAATTTTAAAAAAGAATTATCTTAATTTTTTTTAAACGATTTTATTTTTTTAAAGAAATGTGAAAAATAAAAATGTGATCCAATGCCAAACTAACCGGCATTGTAACTTTTTTTTTAATTTTTTATAAAACAAATTTGTAAAAAAGAAGAGTAAGATGTAACATCACTTTACGTGACGTTGGAATTTTTTTTCTTTTTGATCTCTTATATTTGTTTACAAACATCAATATTTTTTTATGTTTATTCTCTGTCATCGGTGTTGGAAATGAAGGAGTATATAAGACTTCAGCTATAAAAAATAAAAATAAAAATTCTAATGCCAATTAAAGTAACTTTGCATCTTTCTCTTCTTTTTTACAAATTCATTTTTTCAAAAATAAATAAATAAATAGGGATAAAATTGATATTACATTAATATGAGTCAAACTATCTTATTGGGAATGACTTATAAGTCATTTTTAAATAACTTTATTCTATTTTAGTTCATAAAACATAATAAAGTTTTCTTCATTTTTTATGTTTTTTCTTAGAACTGATAGTATTATAATTTAATTTTATAATATATTTAGAAAAAAGGTAAAAGGAGAATTAAGAATAGCTAGGGGTATACAATTACTATTATTCTTTTTATGTTTTATTTTTGGATTTAAAAAATATGTTCATGATTTAAGTTACTCCCTCCGTCTAAGAATAAAAGTTCTTATTATTTTATATAATCTCAAGTTAAATATTTACTTATATTATATAATATCACTAGTTATGTATAGAAAAATATGCAATTAGATGACAATTTAAATATGAATAATTTTATCATTTGACATTTTTTTTAAATTCACATAAAATCAATCATCACTTTTATTTCTTGGAGTGAGGGAGTACTTGTAAGTATATCCTACTTCTATCTAGAAATAGGAAACATTAGGAAGCATAAATATAATAATCAGGTTTGATGAGGTTGAGTTTATTTGGATCGGAGGCTCGGAACTAACATGCTTGAAAATCTTGTCACGAGTACTATTTCAACAACCATAATTTATACTGTTGATCGCAACATTGGATGACACGGATTGAAATGGATTTCCCCCTGCCGCAACAAGCTGTAGCGACATGAGAAATTACTCATTTGCTCATGTGCTACACTGTCTACCGCTAATAGTTATGGCGGTAGTTTAGTTAACTAATAAATTAGAATGACTTAGTGGTAGCTTAATGGCCCAATAACCCATGGGTCTTAGGTTCAAAACCTAGTTGTGATATTTTTGCTTCTTATGTTATATTTTTTGTGTATTAGATAAATTTACTATATATATATATATATATATATATATATATATAGTTATAAATGTATCTCTAAATATTCATATAAATATTTATAAACAAATATTCATATAAATTTATTTTTAAAATTTATAAATTTATAAATATTTCATCTAAAATTTACTTTAATGTTGAGATTTGTTTAGTTAACTAATAAATTAGAATGGCTCAGTGGTAGCTTAATGGCCCAATAACCCATAGGTCTTAGGTTCGAAACCTAGTTGTGATATTTTTGCTTTTTATGTTATATTTTTTGTGTATTAGAAAAATTCTATTATATATATATATATATATATATATATATATATAAATTTATCTTTAAATATTCATATAAATATTTATATGAATATTCGTTGCCCGAAAAATCGTTGCTAAAGGCCCATTTTTTGTAGTGTTATCACTTATCCACTCATCTAATTAGTGACGCACTATTATCTCGTCATTTAAAATTGGTATTTGTGACAATAAAAATTATCATAATTTATTAATTTTTCTTTTTTACAAAATTTGCCTCCAAAATTTCTTAAATTTTTTTGCCTCCAAATAAAATTGTGACGATATTACGTACTTTGTCACTAAAAATAAGAAATTATGACGAACCATTTTTTGTCACTTATCCACGCATCTAATTAGTGACGCGCTATTATCTCGTCATATAAAATTTGTATTTATGACAATACAAATTGTCATAAATTATTATTATTTGTCTTAAAAAATTTCCCTCCAAAAGTTTTTAGAAAAATTTTGCCTCCAAATAAAATTGTGACGATATTACGTACTTTGTCACTAAATATAAGAATTTATGACGACCCATTTTCATCACTTATCCACTCATCTAATTAGTTACAAATTATTATCTCGTCATATAAAATTGGTATTTATGACAATACAAATTGTCATAAATTATTTTTTTTCATCTTTAAAAAATTTCCCTCCAAAATTTTTTCTCCAAATAAAATTGTGACGAATTTGTATTTGGAGTCACTAAATGTGAACATTAGTGACGAAAGCACATTGTCACTAAATTTACAAATAATTAATGACAAACTATTATGTTGTCATCGAAAGAAATATTTTGTGACAATAAATCATCATCAATTATTAAAAATGTCACTAAAAGATTTTTCTCCAAAAAATTTTTGTACGTAAATTCTACCTCCAAAATAATTTGTGATGAAATTTTTTTTAATGAATCATCAAATGTGTAAATTAGTGACGATATAAATGATTAATAGTAACATATATTAAAAAGTAAAAGTCACAAAAGCAAAAGTTTTAGCAAGGGTGACGATTATGAATTTCATAATTATTAATTAACAATTATGACAAAATTTTTTGTGCGTGGCAAAAATTTCATACATATTTTCATTTCATATAAATGTGTGATTTCTTGTAGTTCTTCAATATACTCTTAGGGTAGCTATGTTGCTAGTCTATTCCACTCTCATGATTGTTCTTTCAAAATGATCTTATTTCATCTTTTATCATCTTTAAGGAACACATATAGACATGCTCTAAGTTCAGACAGTTAACACACTATTTTTTTACCACTATGCAGCACGGTGCAGCCATGCTAGTTGATAATGAGCTTGGGAGTGGCGCGGCCGCGCTACTCCCTGTCAAAACCAGAACTGATATTTTCAAAAATCTAGTTCTCTTGCTAGCACCCTAATATCTTTGAACACAATATAACCACATAAAGATAGGGTTTTAAAACAAATTTGGTTTCCCACACTTGTTAACATTGAGGTTAACTTCTAAAACTTTTAGTTTTCTTTTGAACTCATTTGTTCAACTAGGATTAACATGTCCAATAGCCTATTGACCAAATTGAACACCTTCTCAGATATCTAAAACAAACTTTGAGATAAAACTCGAATCAAGCATACAACTTCCTCTTTCAAAACTCTTTTATCGAGGCTAAATAGGTTTATTCCAGCAAGGGACTCACTATGTTAAGTCACATAACGATACTAAACAATCCTTATTACGCATGCTTTTGTGTATCAAACTCACTTACACACAATTATTATAATCTACTTTTAAAACATGCTTAAATAACTTATGTCATGCTTAACTAATTGAGTGCACATATCATTCATGCTTAAAGGCGTAAACAACTCTATCATGTTTGCTTATAAGGTTATAATGCAAGTAATACAACGCTCATCAAAATTAGTTTCTTAAACTTTTAAATTTCTCTTTAAAACACATACTAAACCGAGCTTGACAACCTTTTATGTGCAATATATCTTGAAATTACATTCCTTACCCATCCGTGCACATAACTAGGCCACATTCACATGTTCCCAAAGTTGAAACTTAAAAGACATAAAGTTCGTCAAGTTTCATTTTCAAAACTTTAAGTTTTCTTTTAAAAACTAATGCTAAACCCAATTAGTATACAAAGTAACTTTGAATCACATCCTACACTCATTTGTACACTTATTAAGCCATATATGCATGCTCACATGTAGACAACCTAGGTTGAATAGTTTAACACTTGAAATCTCATTTTAAACCATGCTTGAAAAGTCTAAATCATGCTTAGCTAGATGGTGAACATATTCGTCATGTCTAGAAGCATAAAATACTCTAGCATATATGCTTGAAAGGTCAGCACTTTAAAGGATATAAGGTTCGTCATGGTTTATTTTTCAAAACATCAAGTTTTCCATTTTAAAATCATTATCAACCAAACCAATGCAACTCATCTTTTTGCAAAGGAACTTTAAACCACATGTTAGATCCCTTTATATATTTATTTAATTTATCTACACATGCTCACAAGATCAGAATACAAGTAAGTTTATTTCCAACAAGGTTTGTCTTTCCAAACTTATAAGATTCCTTTAAAACTCAAACTAATCCAAGTTATAGTGACCTACTATAACTAAAGTAACTTCAATCCATGTATTGGGGTTATTTATATGCATTTCCAAACCAACCTAACATGCTCAGAAATCAGATTATAGCAGAAGTTGGATTTCAAGACTGCTAGACGGCCATGATCGCTATTTGGGATCAGACATCTGAAGAAGTGGCAATGCCACTCTCAAGCACCAACCTAGACTTGGCCTCTGATTCTGCATATTCTAGCCCAACAACCATTACACTTTTACTTATCATGCTCAAAACATTACATTGACACATGTAAACTATGTCAACACCTTAACACTCAATTTTTCAACTCTCTTAACAGAGAATTTTGAAGAATTATGAGAATCTATCAAACTTTGGAATTAAGGACATGTATGATAGTAAGGTTACCTCTTGAAGCTTAAATGACTAAACATTGTCCTTTAGGCTTCTGATTGCTCCTCAATTCTCCTAACTCTCTGTAGCTAACTTCTCTGAAAATTTTAACCAACGGGAAATGAGAATGAGGAGTCTCTATTTATAGAGAATTCTTTACACAAACAAAGCCTTTGCACAATGTTTTGATTTATCAGGAAGAAGAAGAAATCAAAGGGTAATAAGGAGTTGGTTACCTACTCTCTCTTCCTCCATTCCCTTAGCCATGATTATCAGTTATCTAGCCATCATCAACTATATTTCTTAATGAAGAAGGAATAGAATAGGTCAATGGCCTATCACACGGCTGATGCAATTAGAGGGACACTGATATTGGGACAAACCACATTACTCCTCTAACTTATCAGTAAAATAGTCTACATTCGACTAAAGTTAATTCCTTTTGGGCTTATTAAATTAATTATAATGACTTAACATCACTACATTAAATAAATTTATGGGAACATATATACACATATATGTACCTACCCACATATTTATATTTTAAATATACACCCCTGTATAATCTTATATCCCATGTACATTTGACAGTACCGAATATATTTTAATCTAGTAGTGTCACACCACATTATCATGAACTTTACTATTTCAATTATACTTAATTCTTGAAATAATTATTTACCACACATAAAGTACACATTAATGTACCACACATAACACATTGTCACAAAGATCCATTTATGTAACTCATGCGACTCATTCCACTTTGCCATATAGTTTCCTATATTATATAGTTACCATTGAAGTGTCACACTTTATTTCATATCATATAGATGTAGCTACTATATAATATATAATCATTGCGCATACAAAATTCCTTCAATTATTCATTCATTAAATTATTTAATGAATGCTTATTCCATCACTTTGCCACACTAGGCATATCTCACAAGCTTACATTAAGCTTATTCTCATTCTCATTACTTATTCATTTTCCACCACATTCCTATTTATAACATGTTCAATTTACATCGAACTATTATATCACAAGGTTCACATATATAAATATATCGTGAATGGAAATATTTAAATATTGTTTATAAAATTCACGATAATATAATAACTCAAGTTATTAAAATAACTTAGTTTTCTTTTATAACTTTAACCCTCTTGGAAAATACATTACTATAATCAAAATTATGTATTTCGCCATAACATAACATAAGATGTTTTTATCATATTTTCTCTAAATATAGGAACTAATCATAATAAAACGATTTACTCATTTTCTCAAGATATTACTCTTAATATAATCTCTATGTATTATTAAAATATTTACATGCACGATACACGTACACACTATATATAGAAAATAAGTTTATTTCTTATTATGATGAATTGTTTCCATCAACTAATATAGCAAATATGTTTTAATATATTTACCATATTACTTAATCACACACATTACCTCGTACAAAGCTATATAAGGTAATAATATTCCCCTTTTTATTAAAATAATCAAATGCTAGAATTTATTTTAATATCCTTTATTAGAAATATGCTATAATTATTTCTCTTTCCTTTCTATAGATTGTCTCAACACAATTTCTTTAATCTATACATTTAACCATATCTCAATATTAATCAATAAATCTCTAACCAAAATTTATCTAAAGATATATCGATTTTCTTCTCCCGTCAACAACGTACATATATACAAGTCTAAACCTAGCACACATCGAGTCTTTAATAGTGTTCAATATAGTACACTGAGTGGTTTCCCACAAACAACCAATAAATTAGTTTCTGTCTCATCTACACTGTTTTCAATAGTGAGTTAGATCGGTTACTAATTCGTATATACCTCCGCTCTCTGAAGGAATCGTTTAGCCCAACTCCTATACATCCACCATTAAAGGGTACAGTTGCACTGCCTTAGACTTGCTACTTACTCATACATATACTCAAGAAATTGGTGATTATCAAAGATATTTAATGTCACCAACTTACTATGATAAAATAATTTCACATAAATTATTTAATATCGATAGATAAATTTCTATCCATCTTCTTTACTTCAAATAATTCACCTCTTTAATAAATAACAAATATATAATAATAATATATTTATTAAACACAGAAATCACTTATTGCATAGTTTATATTACCCCATGCAACACAATACCACATACCTCACAACGCATATTTATATATTCTTATTCGAACCCTTCTCATGCCCTAAGAATTTTATTTACTAAATTCTTATTTTGATAATTTTTGAAAATTCGGGTTCTTACAGAACCAGATGGAACAACTCATTACTACCTCAACCAATGGTCCTCAATACATGGATTCCAAAACTAAGATAGATAATTCAAGATTGGAGAAATTGCTGTCCATGTTCGTAGCGTCAAATGAGGAGAGGATGATTAATCAAGAGATGTCAATTCAAAATCTTCAGAACCAGATAGATCAAATGTTCAAAGCCTTGAACAACTGGCCTCAAAATAATTGGTGTTATGACATGGATTCCGAGATTGATGAAGTGCCAGAACCAAATCTACAATTGGATGAGCCACAAGATGTTAAAAAAGAGGAGACAAATGGGGATAAGGAAAACAAGGTCGGTGAAGAACTAACTGTAAGTATCAACGATGATGAGCCGATGTTATTTATGCCCCAAGTGCCTTCTCCACCAAAATTCAAGGATCCGGTTAGATTTGCAAAATCGTGCCCGATTGGTAGTCATGACGTCGACAAAGCTCTTGGTGACGTAAGAACGAGTATAACTTCGAAGCCTGTTGTGTTTGACAAGCTTCCATGCCCAATGTGATCACAGACACAATGGAGAAAACACCTAGATGTTGGACGTTCTTGAATGAGATCTTATCTAAAAAAAGCTTGCTAGGTGACTTTAATGCGATGGCTATCACTCTAGGAACTTGCCAAAAGCTACATTGTTACTGAAGGATGGAGTTCCTCAATTATCGAAGAGGAATTGGATAACGTTGACCAGACAAAGTCAGGCTAAAAGATTGTAAATCAAGCGCTAATTGGGAGGCAACCCAGGAATTTTTATATTTATTTTCTTTACTAGTTTATTTAGTAGATAGGAATCAAGTTGTTATATTTGACGGGTGCGACGAATGGCCACTACAACTACCTAGTCAGGGTCTCGCCACCGGTGAGTGACGCACGCTTGTTCACGGCCGGTGGTGGCGGGGGTTGTAAAGGCGGCGCCCTTGAAAGCCAAGCACCTATGAGCTTAATTACAGAATGTCCATTTGTTAAATTCTCAAATTGTCAATTATTTAGTGCTTTTAGTTTGTCAATATTTAGAATTTATTTGCTATATAAGTTCTCTTATGTTCCAAAGTGCTATTCTAATCCATGTTGTCTCTCTTTTTTGTAGGTATTGGAGGTTCAATGGGTAGGCAAAAGATTATGGAAAGGGAAGAAAAGCACCGGGACTACATAGAAATCGAGGAATTTTTTTTTAAAATAGAGCATGCTCGCCCCAGCGGCCGAATTTGGTTTACAAACCCTAGCCCCGGTGGGGGTGCTCTATGTCCATGCCCACCCCAGCGGGCTTTCACGACCAAAAATGTCCTGCCCCGGCGGGCTTAGCAGAACTGCAGTTTTATTTTATTGTACAATCCCAATCTCAGTCCAACAACACCATTCCCTCTCCGTCCCAACTTCGATTACCAAATCATTACTACTGAATTCAGTCCCAGAAACCCTTTAAGCTTAGCTCCAACCACTGTCATCCATTCTCTTGATAGTCATTACTCTCAACCAATATCATTAAGTTCTACACCCCACATGCATCCACACCTTCACACATCCTTTCTCGGCTAAACTCAGTACACCCAAATTACCTTGTTCGCTATAAGCTATCACTTATATTCTTTTATCGGACAAAGCCACGTACATACATTATGCTCACATTCTAGAAGTGGTTGTCTAAGAAATTGAATGGATTCATCAAATTGGGTATATTGGGCAAGAATTTTCCATCAAATTCACGAATTGTACTGATTTGTCATCGACTTGAATCAGTTGCCGAGCCTTAGCCATTGTCGATTTATCTATCATCAGACATCGATGGTGCGGAGTTCGAGTGCGATGCTTAACCATTTAGGGAAGTCCTTAACTCTTAAATTCTTTCTATTTAAGCAATGAGGACATTGTTCACTTTGAGTTTGGGGGTGGATCATATTGCATTACATAATTGTTTAGTTCATATACATTGCATTAGTTAGTTATTTTTATTTTTGCATATTATAGGCATGCTTCTCTAAAAAAATATATTTTCTTTTGCATTTAGTGTTTGCATGAATCTAGGCAATGGATTGGTTTAAATTTAGCTTGGCTTATGATAAGATTGATATTTCATGTTAACTTGAACAGTGTTGATAATTGATGATGAGTTCTAATTTTGAACATGAAGAAAATCTGAGCCTATCTGAAACTTATGTAACTGGTTAGCACTTAAAGTTTAATTGTTTTAATCCACTTGGTTTAAGGGTTTCATAATTTGTTTCTGGGGGAAAATTTTGGTTAAAATTTAAGGAAATTAGTGAATTATCAGTAAAGGTTGGAATGAAGTAAAAGCTTGAGTTTGGGAGAATCTATGGGGTATATATATTAAAAAAAGTAAAAAAAAATAAAAAATCAAGAAAAGAAAAAATATATAAATAAATACATTGACTAGTTTGGTTCTGTGGCCTTTGTTACTTGAGTAAGTAAGCCCTAGGGGATGTCTCTACACCTAGCGTCCTAAAACCATTTGGTTTGGGAGTCATTGGTCGAAAGCTCATTAATGGGTATCATTGAAAAGCCTAAGAGAACTAGACATTGCACAGTCAATTGTAAACACGAGAAAGAGCAAAAATGCCCTCGTCATTGAATAAAGGTAGAAATAAATCCTGTATTTACCCTTAGACTTGGTAATTGCTTTGTTTTAACCGAAGTTGTCGTGTTCATAAAAGTAATTGAATTAGAACTGAATTTTTCCTTCTAAGAAGTTTGTTATGTGATTATCTTAAACTTTAGTTGGTTAGAATGGTTAATGAGAACACACGTATAACATGGGTGATGACAGGTTTGGATTGACTAAATGGTTAGAGTTCTGGACTTTGACTTGATTGGGTATATTGTTTGAGTATCATTGGTATCTTTGAGGCCTGTGCTATATATCTTACTTATTTATTACTAGATTCGTAGGTATATTAGGAAGTAGATTATGCATATGCATTCATGTAGTTGAGTTAGTTTGTGTATTTTTAGTTATTTTGTATTTTTGCTTGAGGACAAGCAAAGTCTTGAGTTTGGGGGTATTTGATGAGTGGGTTTTATACCTATCATTTGGACATCTTTAGGGCTTAATTCTTTTTCAAATTTAAGTATTTTTAGTGTTATGTTACTTGTTTTT
The DNA here is from genome assembly GCA_020205605.1 of Panax ginseng. Taxonomy (NCBI): domain Eukaryota; kingdom Viridiplantae; phylum Streptophyta; class Magnoliopsida; order Apiales; family Araliaceae; genus Panax; species Panax ginseng. The sequence continues at coordinate 136,620,030 of CM035134.1, read as the reverse complement.
GTGTTTGTGTTGTAGGAAACGACTTCAGAAGGTCAAAACATGAAAATTAGAGCTTAGTGGCATTTTCATAATTTCTAAAAAGTACCCTTGCTGGGGCTGGGGTTTCCTAGTGAAAATGCCCGCTGGGGCGGGGGTGTCAGGAAGAAAAAGGAGTTTTCAGAATTTGAGTTCAAGAAGGATTGGTTCGAGCTGCTTGTTTCAAGAACTTTAAGGACTCTAAAAGACACATGGAGAGGCATATAAAAGGAGGAGAATCCCAAGGATTGGAGGAGGATTCCATTAGTTTAGATTTAGATTAGATTAGGACAAAACCCTAGTTCTTATTAGATTTGGAGATTGAAACAACTTGGAGACCATTGAAGATCAAGAGCAGGAGCTTGAGGAAGATGGAAATTTGCTAACAACAGATTATATCTTCTTCTCTACTTTTATTTTGTCTTTTAATATTTATTCAATTGTGGATTCTTGGTTTTAATTCATTAATCATGAACTAAATTCTTGTTTAAGATTACAATGGAGCTTGTTGCATAGTTTATTTTTAATATGCTTCTTTATGAATTATTGTGATTATTCTTGGATTGTCTATTATGGTTTGTGTTAAATTGATTAATTGCCTAGCTAACAATTGCCATGATAATCTATATGAACTCGAGAAATGAATTATAGATTTAGATCTGATCATAATAGTATGTGATTGTATTTTCTGCATGGCGTTGGAATTCATAATTTATGTCTAGGATAAAGATATACCTATACATCACATGTAATCTGTTAGAGAACTTGTGCTTTAAATCCTCTTTAATTGTAATTCATATAGAGATATAGTGAATTAGTTAATTAGGGTGTTCTGCTTAATTCTATCATCTGTGGATGTAAGTTGATTTGAGTATGCTGCATTGAGAGATGGTCATATTTATTTATGTGTTTTTCATTAACAATTCAGAATAATGAGCATAATTGATAAAAAGTGTATTAATTTAAGTGAAGCAATAAGTGAAGTTGCTTAAATCTCCATAATCTAATTTTTAACCAGTGGTAATTAGAATTAGTTTAATTAAATAATTAAATTTATAACTTTAAATTGATTAGTTTGGTTAAAAGTTAGTATTTGGTAATTTGTATTAATAATTTCTCGTGGGAACTATACTCAACTTCCACTTTATTACTTGTTGACCACGTATACTTGCGTGCTGTGCGTAACTAGATTTTACACCAACACCCCCCCTGCAAAAGTAAATAAATACCCCGAAGTAGACTTCTTCTCTTCAGAACCTTCCATTTCTGCATCTGAAAACCCTCTAAGACTGGACTTGTACCACCAAAACCCAAACACAAGTAGGAAATAGCTTTTAAGTATCTGAGAATCCATTTAACTGCTTCCCAATGTTCTCTACTAGGATTTGACAAATACCTGCTCACAACGCTAACTGCATAACTAATATTTGGCCTCGTACAAACTATTATATACATAAGACTCCCTACAACAGAGGAGTAGGGAACTGTTGCCATATCATCTCTCCCTTCCTTAGTAGAAGAACATATGCAATTTGTCAAATTAATATGATTAACCAATGGTGTGCTAACTGGCTTAGCATCACACATGTTAAACCTTGCAAGCACCCGTTCAACATACTTCTTTTGTGACAACCACAACCTCTTGGCTTTCCTGTCACGAACAATCTTCATACCCAAAATTTTCTTAATCGGACCTAAATCTTTCACATCGAAGTACTTGAATAACTTACCTTTGAGCTTGCGAATTATGTTAGAATCTTATCTAACTATCAACATATCATCTATATATAACAACAAAATAACAAATTTACCATCTAGTGGGAATTTGTTCACATACACACATTGATCTACAACTATTCTATTGTAACATTATTCCACCATAAATGAATCAAATGTACCACTACCTTGGGGCTTGTTTCAGGTCGTACAAACTTTTCTTCAACCTGCAAACCAAGTGTTCTTTTACTTTAACTTCAAATCATTCTGGCTGCTCTATGTAGATTTCCTCCTTCAAATCTCCATGAAAAAAGTAGTATTCACATCCAACTACTCAAGCTCAAGATCCATATTAGCTTCTAATCCCATTACTACTCGAATAGAAGTCATCTTCACAACTGGAGAAAATATCTCATTGAAGTCAATAAATTACTTTTGAGCAAAACCTTTTACGACCAACCGAGCCTTGTACTTTACTCGTTTTTCACCATCTTTTTTAAGCTTGAACACCCATTTATTATTCAATGCTTTTGTGCCTTTAGGAAGTTTAGTCAACTCATAGGTTTGCTTTTTCTACAAGGAATCCATCTCATCATGAATTGCTCTCAACCAATTGATCTTCTCCTTATGAGTCTTGACTTCCTGAAAATTCTCTGGCTCCCCTTCCGTAGGAACTAATAGATATTCAGATGAAGGATACTTGACTGATGGCACACGTTCTTTTGTGGATCTCCTCAGTTGAGATTCTTAAATATCTGGTTGCTCCCCCTAATCAACACTCTCTACATCTGAATCATCACCATCGTGCAAATTTGTATCAGTCATATCTTCATTCTGTCTTCCTTCTCCAACTGTGGCATTCTATAATGGAGAAGGAACTCTGCTAAGTTCTGGAACTCTATTATCACTGGAATGTGTTACATTATAAAAACGCTCATAATTCTGGTGCTCATGAAACACCACATCTCTGCTTCTGAATAATTTCCTATGCACTGATCTCATAACCGATATCCAAACTCTACATCTCCATAGCCAATAAATATGCATGGAGTAGACTTGTCATCAAACTTCAATTTTTGTTCCTTGGGGATATGTGCAAAAACCTTGCACCCAAATAACCTCAAATAATAATATGACACATCATTACCACTAGGACTGTTTATCAGTAATTAACCAGACCGGACCGGTTATCGAATCAGCCAAAAATTAAGTACCGATACCGGTTGGACCGGTATACCAAACAGGTTAGCATGTCTGGTACCAATCCGATACTAGTTTTTATGCCGTATTATACCAGTTGTTTTATGCCTATATTTGTCCATGTTGTATGCAAGCAACTAAGTATCAACTATATATAACTGGTGTTAGCATTTGAAGTTTTTGGGTGTACAATTATGGTTGGTGGTTATATATATATATATATATATATATATATATATATATATATATATACACGGAGAGGATCAAGTGTATACCCCTTTATTTAACATACCTTGCTCACCACCTTTAGCGACGGACCGGGCGACGGTTCGGTCCATCGTGTATATTGGAGAATCCTCATCTTAGCTTTTAGCAATGCATCGAACCATCGCCATAGCATATAAACCATTTATCTGTTTTATAGCGACATACCAAATCGTCATTTTGTCCATCGCTAAAAGTGGTGAACAGGGTATGTAAAATAAAGGGGTATGCACCAGAAATGGATTTTATATATACAAATATATATATATTTATACCTATATCTAATTAGCTTTGTCAAAGCTATGCGGTGGTGTTGTTGCGTGATGGTTATACAAAGAAAATAAACAATAACAACAAGAAAACAATAAAATAATACCAATGCTTGGAACTGAAAAGGAACTGCATAGAAAAAAATAAAATAATACTAGTGGTGTTGTTACTAATAATATATATATATATATATATATATATATATTTATATATATATATATATATATATATATATATATATATATACTAATGCTTTGGGCGCAAAGGAAGCAGAAAACATCATCAATAAAGGTAACAAAATACCTATTTCCACCCAAAGAATCAACCTCGATGGGACCACATAAATCAGAATATACTCTCTCTAGTAACTATGATTTTCTTTTAGCAGAGCTACTAAAAGAAACTATATGTTATTTCCCAAACAAACAATAATCATAAGTGACTAAAATAATACCTTTAGCAAAAGGAATGAATAGCCTTTTTGCTAATAAATGAAACCTTTTCTCACTCATGTGGCCTAGGCTCTTATGCCACAAGTTTAGCGAGGAGTCATCTTTAGCTGCATTCAACTCACTAGAACACACCTTCACATGAGTTTTGTACAGCGAGCAACAAGCAACACCTCTTGCAATCACCATAGAGCCTTTTGTAAGCTTTCACTTTCCACTGCCAAAGTGATTTTGATAGTCTTCTCTGTCCAAGGCTGTACCAGAAATCAAGTTGAGATGCAAATCAGGAACATGTCTAACATCCCTCAAGGTAATAGTGCAACCAACATTTGTCTGAATGTAAACATCACCAATTCCAATGATCTTGGACTGATCAATGTTTCCCATTCTCACATACTGAAAGTCTCTGGCTTTAAAAATTATGAAGAATTCCCTCTTTGGTGTAACATGATACGAAACACCAGTATCAACTACCCAATCAACTTTCTAATCATCAACATGCAAACATTATTATTCCCCAAATGAAAGAATCACAACATCTTCGGTGATTGTGGCTCTGTAGTACTGTTCTTCTCCTCAACCTTTCTATGCTCACCATTTTTTTACTTGTTTAACTAGATTTTGCAATTTATTTTGCAATGACCTTCCTTATTATAATGGAAACATATATACATTTCACCTTGTTTGGTCTTTGACGTGCTCCTATGATTTTTACTTTTGCTACAACTTTTATCTCCTTTGTGAGATCCCTTAAAATTGCTTCTGCCCATGTTCTTTGCAACAAGAGCACGAGTCTCAAAATTTATTCCTTGCTCCTTTCGCCTTGTCTCCTCATTATGAAGACTTTCCTTAATCATATGAATAGTCATTTTCCCTTCTGGAGCTGAATTGTTTAATAACACCACCAAAGTCTCCCAATTGTTTGGCAACGAACTGAGAAGCAAAAGATCCTGAATCTCATCATCAAGATTCAAATTCATGGTGGACAGCTAGTTCACCAAACCTTGGAACTCACTCATATGCTCCGACACATTGGTCCCGTCTTTGTATTTTTGATTCACAATTTTCTAAATGACAAAAGTTTTATTTTATACATTCTTCTTCTCGTACATAGACTCTAGTGTTGTCCATAGAGTATGAGCATCTGTCTCCCGCGAGACATGGTGGAATAGACTTTGATTAATCCACTGTCGTATGTGACCAATAGTCTTCCTATTCATTTTATTCCAATAAACCTTAAATTTATCCGCGGGCTTCTTTCCCTCGAGCTTCAACGGATCATACAAATCCTTGCACTAAAGGATATCCTCTATTCTGGGCTTCCAGATCAAAAAATTTGAAGAGGTCAATTTAATCATGGCTCCAACTGATTCCTCCATAAAATTTATCAAAAACAATCGAGGAAATAACCTTAGCTCTGATACCAATTGTTGGAAAAAATCACCTCTCAAATACTGTTGTCTTTGATAAATTAAATTTATAGTTCTACTAAAATAATAACTATTGCATGAAATAATGAGATGAAAAATATCAAGACACAAGACACCAAGACTTTACGTGAAAAACCCTCTAAAACTAAGAGGTAAAAACCATGGGATGATATCCAAAAAATCCACTATAATAAATTGAGAGAATAAAAAGATATTTTAATTTGAGGAAACACTCAAATTACCTCACCAAAATAACTCTGTGATGGAATACCAAACAAAATACTTAATTGCTTGATATTTCTTTTTCTCTATTTTTCTAAGCTTCAATATATTCTTTTTTCTTCTCTCTTCTTTCTTGCTCTCGGATGGTGTATCTGTATATCTTGGTGTGTTTGAAACTAAGGAGTTAATCTTCTTTTTATATGCAAGCTTGGAGGGGGGGGGGGAGGACAAGAGTCCTTGCTTTTGATTTGAGCAAGAATAGAGACAAACTTATTTGGTATAAGAAGCCAAACCTATGGGAGACAAGAAGTGGGAGACATAATTCTTTGGTTTAAGAAGCCAAACTTGCCCAAAATCAGAAAGGGTTTCATGGGTGAGGACCCCCCAACACAGTCAGTGTATATAAGCGGTCTTTACACTGGAAACAAGGTGTTACCATGCCAACTTATCTCGAGGTATGTTCGTCTCTAAACATGTTATTAGATAGGTCGAGGAAGAAAAATAGAGATCAGATATGTAATCGAATGATATCCGAAGTATTATAATTAAAGTGTTATTGTAATTGGACCTAAAGTTTATACAAATATCAAATTTTGACTACTACATCTTTAGTGTTTTTGTTGGAATTATATATCAAGAGCGATGAGCAAAGAAAGAATAAGAATCTTGTGAGTGTGATGTAGTATTAACAGAGTATATGAATTGATTTGAGCAAGAATAGAGACAAACTTATTTGGTATAAGAAGCCAAACCTATGGGAGACAAGAAGTGGGAGACATAATTCTTTGGTTTAAGAAGCCAAACTTGCCCAAAATCAGAAGGGTTTCATGGGTGAGGACCCCCCCAACACAGTGCAGAAGGCAGTGCTACCTGGAAACAAGGTGTTACCATGCCAACTTATCTGAGGTATGTTCGTCTCTAAACATGTTATTAGATAGGTCGAGGAAGAAAAATAGAGACTGTATATTGTAACTGAATGATATCCAGTATTATAATTAAAGTGTTATTGTAATTGGACCTAAAGTTTATACAAATATCAAATTTTGACTACTACATCTTTAGTGTTTTTTGTTGGAATTATATATCAAGAGTAGCGATGGCAATAACAATAGCGATTCTGTGTGATAGCGAAAGTAGTATTAACAAGAAGAATCAAAAAATAAAATTGGAACAACTTAGCTGGAAAGTGCCGAAAGCCGAGGCGTAGCAAAGCTACTATACTAAAAAGTGATTCCACCCTCACTGGTTGTAAACCTTTGGTACAAATGAGCTCCAATTACGTTCACCCTCCAGGATTCAACGACAAGCCTTCAATTGCGTGTACTCGTAGAAGAAAGCTGTGGACTTGTCTTTGTGGATTGCCCCAATTAACAGAGTATATGAATTTATCGAGGTATAATCAACCGGATCGACATCCCCCCCCCCTTGCGGGGGCGTATCGTGCGCACACACGCACTAAGGTTTTCTGACTGAAAGTTCGAGAACCAAGCTTGGCCTCGCCCAATTCCTTAGCCGTTCTCATGTGCGCGAGCCCATCCCTTTTACACAACCAAGTTACTAAGCCCATAACAACAAGTGCTAATATGTACCATGAGAGTTCCAAAAATATCCAATGTGGGACTTTGACAAAACTATGAATTTTGGAGCATCACACCAACATTTTTGTATAAAAATTATGAATAAACTAGAATGTGCAGAGGCGAGTACTCTTTGTGGTTCCCTTTAGTCATCGATTTTGTTTTTTGGGTTGTCTCAAGGTACTACAAGGTTTGTGGAGTCTGCATAGGAATGGTTGTTTTTGTTGGGAGTCAGTACACTATTATACCTAACTTGACCCTAAAGTATAAGCTAGTAATATCGCTTTAATTGGCTTAATAAAAAAAAAATTAAGTAATTTTTACATTAAGCCGGTTTGATAATTAAAATTTATAAGGCATAAAAAAATTAATCTTTCATCCTACAAATCCTACATTTTGTAGCTCAAAAAATTTAGCTTAATGCGGTAAGTCTAAAGGCTAATGTAATGATCGAGAATGTTGTACCCTTGTAATAAGGGTTATTAATATTTATTAAATAAAATAAATATTTTTATGGAAATGTTTGTGTTTTATGCGGTTAAAGGTTGATTTTTTGACCTAGCTAATTACGTGTTATATGATTATGAATATGTGTTGGAATTTTTGATGAAATAAAAATTTCTGAGAAAACGCTAAATCACTATTCATAAAACGCAAAAAACACTTTTTCGTTTTTTGAATTTTTAGAATTATGCCATAATGTTTATTTGGAAAAGGGAGACATAATCTCCAATAAAAATATTTTTATTTAGAAAAGGTATTTTGTTCGGGAAATGGAGACGAAAAGTGAAATGGAAGCTTGAAAAATAAGAAAGTCAATATTTTGACTAAACGTAAAAGTTAGAGAAACTAACTAAAAAGAAACTAGAAAAAATAATAATAATAAGTTAAGGAGTAACCAAGCTAAGTGAAACTTAAGGATTAAAATGGCTTGACTAAGGATTTAGATGGTCTGGCTAAGGATTTAGATGGTTTGGCTAAGATGGAGCCAAAGTGAAGGAGTCATGACTTGGACTTGGAGCCAAAGGATAACAAGTCTTAGAGCCAAAGTGTTGGAAAACCATGTGTTACTTGTTAACTAAGATGATGGCCAAGTATCATTTGCTAACAATTCAAGCATGTGGTTAATTGAATGTGGGAAAAGTGAGAGAAAGGAGAGGTGGCCGGTGTTGGTTATGCTTCAAATTTATTGGTTTTATCAAAGTCCCACATTGGTTACTTTGAGAACATTCTTTGTGTATATTAGTAATTGTTGGCTTGGGCTTAGTAACTTGGTTGTGTAAATGGGATGGGCTCGCGCACATGAGGACGACTAAGGAATTGGGCTAGGCCAAGTTTGGTTCTTGGACTTTTGGTCAGAAAACCTTAGTGCGTGTGTGCGCACGATACGCCCGTGCAAGCTACCTTCCAGGTAGCCCATTGTTTTGCTTAAATCCCTAACTTTTATTTCTTTCAATACCAAAGCCTGAGCCCTAATTACCCTAGCCATTTCTGAACGTTTTCATTAGCGTTATTATTTACTTCCAACGTTCATGTTCTTTATTTCCTCTCCAACATTTATTTCCCAACGTTCTTCTTCCTTGTTATATATATCCTAGTTCTGCTAATTATGTTCTACACAGAAACATACACAAAAATAGTATTCCTTCTCCTTATTTCTTATAATTTGTTCGTATATTCTGGGTAATCCACAAAGACAGGTCCATAGTCTTTTTCTGCGAGTACACGCAATTGAAGGCTTGCCGTTGAATCCTGGAGGGTGAATGCCATTGGAGCTTATTTGTACCGAAGGTTTATAACCAGTGAGGGCGGAATCACTTTTTAGGACAGTAGCTTTGTTACGCCTCAACTTTCTATCATATACAAACTAAGTTGTTCCAATTTTATTTTTTGTTTCTTCTTGTTAATACTACTACTGCACTACTACTGCTACTGGTACTGCTAATTTTCCAACAGCCGGGTATACAAGGGGAGGAGACCAACTTGGTGACTCACTTACCATTTATAGTAAGTTTCTATCCAAATAACCAAGTCTTAAATGTTTTGTCTCTTCCTATCTATTTGTTTCAACCAAACAAGCCCTTAATCTATCTTTTTGTCTATCTTTAGTTAGTTTTAATTAAAGTTAGCTAACTAAATCATGGTTGGCTGGGTTAAGTATAGGATAATTCATTTAATCATCCAACACTTAGCCATTTCATTCCTTGTTCATTTCATAAGTCTAAAGAGAGAAAAAGAGAGCAAAAGAAAGAAAACAAGAGGGATAAAGAGAGAAGGGGCAGATCTAGAAGAAGGGAAGGAGCAATCTAGCTTTGTTATTCAAGTCCTAGCAAGATCAAGAAGAAGAAGTAAGAAAAGGTAAAAACCCAAACTATTTCATTTTTTTAATTTTCTTTCTTTTAAACAGCTTAATAACTTGATAGGAAGTGCGCCTTGTTGATGGATGTTGTTATTTGTTGGAAGATCATGGTGGATCTTAAAGATATAAGGTGATATATATGTATATGTTTGCAAACTACCTGGTAAATGCATGAAAAGTGGAACATAATAATAAAAACACAAAACCTATGCTTAATGGATGAAAAATAAATTTAATGGATTGTTTTGGAGCACTTTTGTGTGGTGTTCGAATTGTAAAAATTAAGTTATAGGGGTGTTGTATTATGCTCCTAGAATTTCCTAACATCATCCAATTGGAACGGAAGCAAAAGCTTATATATGTAACGAAGTCATGACTATTTTTTTTTGTAAAACTAGTTAAAAACTAAATACAACTAGTGTGTGAACCTTGACTTTCGAACATATTTCTGTTCCGATTGGCTTGCTGGAAAATTTTTCTGTTTTGGGGGTTATGTATTACATTAAGTAAGGTGTCTGTGGACGTAAGAATGACCTCATTCGAAGTCCGTAGGTGGGAGTTATGCCCTTCGGAAGGAGACTAGTCAAATTTACTAAAATTAGAAAGTTAGTTGTTAGGAGGTTTTTGGGGCCACTTTATTGGCCAGAAAATAGGTTAATAAAAAAAATTTCGCCTGATGAAATTTGTAGTAGATATTACAAGGAAGAAAAAGACGCGAGAACTAACTAATTCCGACTTATAACGAATAAGATATGAGGTTCAGATGGAGTGGGGTTAGAAAAGTCAAGTAAGAACATGTTATGCAACGCAGCGCGACGCGGTGCGTGTCGAAGCATGTTGAGTGACGCTGAGCGACGTGATGCACGTCGGGGCGTGTTTAGCGACGTTGTGTGGCATCGTGCGTGTCGAGCGTGTCACGGGCATGTCGAGGTGCCATGTCGCGACGACATGCGATATTTTGACAATTGTTCTAAAATATTCCAACTAAAATATAAAAATAATAAGAATAAAAAAAGTAATAAAATATTAATAATAATAATAATAATAATAATAATAATAATAATAAATATTATAAAATGAATATTAATGGATATAAACCATCCTAGGGAGTGGTTAGGAGAGTTGTGGCATTCCCGAACGCCGCAATGCTGTAAGACGTTTTTAAAAAAGATTGTCGCGCTAATTTAATTAATTATAAAACGCGAACAATATAAAATGAGTAATAATGTGATGTAAACCAATAGGTGGAGTTTTTATGTGACTAGTTTATGTATTATTGTTAATTAAATGTGTAGGATAATTGAAGAATATTTTTTTAAATAATTAATAAAGAACGTTTTAGGCAAGTATTCTTAAACTCTTTCGTGAGTCTTATTTCTATAAATTATATTATTGTGCGAGCTTTTTAGCTTCATTTACAGATTATATTAAAATGTCAATTTACACAGTATTTGTATATTTTGTGAAATCAAAACTTATGTAATAAATTTTATAAATTGCACAAGTTATTCGTTATGCTAAAACTTCATGTTATTTAAAGATTTAAATTTAGATATTTTATGTGTTATTATAAGATGATTTAAATGCCTTGTTGTTTCGGCTAGACACATGTTAAGGTATGCTATGAATTTGTTAAATTCTTAAATGCCATCTAAATTAAATTAAATTGATAAGAACTAAAATTTAAGTCTGAGATGAATAACCATATTATTATGAAAACTTTTGGTCGAATTTCTGACTGACCTTTGCGATGTAAAAGTAAGCGCACTTAGTCATTTAAAAGAAATAGGTTGTGCACAACATAAGTACAATATGATGATCCCCTAACGTACTTAGAAAATGACAGTTACAGATGAATTTCTGTTAAACCTTTTATGTAAAAGAAAATGGTCAAGGTCTTTTGGCGCCTCAGTATGTAGTTTCAAAAATCTTAAATGAAAAGAGAATTTATTATTATTATTCCTATTTATTCGAGATAGTTTCACAACTATATATTATACAGTTGTTGAAATGAAAATATGATTCTTGATTTTATTATTATTCAACTGTTATATTTGTCGAGCTTGTTAGCACATTCTTGCTTTATATATAAAAAAAATTTAGCTAAGCTCGAGCGGGGCGAAAGCTCGATAAAGAAAGACAAAGAAAAAGAAAAAGTTTCCGAGTAAAAGATATTATGTAATAGTACTTTAAGTTAAAAATGATATTTATTAAGTAGAATGATGTAATAATTATTATATTATGATGTTTCCAAACTTGTAATGGTCTTAGTACCTGAGAAGTTAAATTAATATGATTTGTAATAATTTAGTAATTATCTTTCTGTCTTTATGATTATGTCTAGTAGATAGTACCGTGATTCACCATTGTTGGGGTTTAAAGGTACCTGGAATTGGTGGCGTCACAACTAAAGTTAGAAAAAGAATTAACGAAATGTAGGAATGTATTGATGTTGGGTATTTGGGTACAACTTTTGACAAATTATTAAGGCTTAAATATAAATAACTACCCTAAGTTATTAACCTTTTTCCACTTCGGTAATTAACTTTTTAATTTTTTCAATCAGATCATTAAACTATCAATTTTTTCACTTTCGTTCAATTGAACCTACCACGTCATAAATTGATGATGTGGCCCCGCTGACTAGGCTAATCAATGCTTACGTGTAATTAAAAATTAGGCTTAAATATAAATTACTATCATGAACTATTGACCTCTTTTCACATTGGTGATTGATCTTTTAATTTTTTCAATCAGGTTATTAAACTATTATTTTTTTTTTACTTTGGTTCAATTGAAGTTGCTACGTCATAAATTGATGATGTGGTTTAACACCTAGGATGTGATTGATGATGTGCTAAAACAATACTCAATTTATAATTAGTTTAAATCATTTTATAAAAACTAAATAAGCATTAATGTAATATTATATTATAATTTAACAATAAAAATTAAAAATAATTTAAAAATGAAACATCTATTTAAGAGGTTCTTTTTTTATTCCAAAAAAAGAACTAAGTAATATTTATGAAAAATATTACTTATCACAATCATTAACACCTAAATTTTCAAATAAAACAAAAGGGAAAAAACTATCTGTAACTAATTATTAGATATCTTCTTACTTACAACTATCATTAACTATTTCTTTTCCACAAAATAAAAAATATTATTAAATTATTATAATATAATTTACACATAATCACTTTCCATGTACTTGAGCTCTTAGTTAATGGAGAAAACCAATTAAAAACTAGTAATTAAAAAATAAATTACTCTCACCATTTTGCATCTTTGAACCCACCTCTTCAACTTCAATTGAACTAAAGTGAAAAAATTGAAAGAACAATCACCAAAATAGAAAAAGAGCAATATTTTAGAGTAATAATTTATATTTAAACCTTTAAATTCACATTTCACGATGGATCTGAGATCGACATGATTAATATGTTAACTTAAACACATTTTTTTTTGCTAATTCAGGGCGGGTTGAACCCAGGACATCTTACTTTGCAAAAGATCAGGAGTAGGTTTAAACTTTAAACACATTTCCATTACATTGTAAAAAGTAACAAATTAAGGCTGACTTGATATTATTATATGTTTTGAATAAAATCAATAAGGTAGTTGGTGTAATAGTGAGGTACAATAGTTGAGCTAACATGTTCACATAATCTGCATTGTATTAATAATCCGAACTTCGAATTGGAGTAAACACAACTTCACAAGCATAAGCAATATGAGGACTTGAAATTGCTGAATCAACTACTCCAAAATTATTGGCAGGGTCATTTCTGAGCACGCGCGGGAGGGTTGATCGCTCTGAGCCCCGATTAGAGGGGCCCAAATTATATATATATATATATATATATATATATATATATATATATATATATATATAGGAGGATTTTGAACATTTGATTGAAGATTTTCTCGCTAGGAATACTAAAAAGATATATGTTGTTGTAGTCGAACTTCTCATATATATTTTTTATAATCGAACTATTATGTTTTAAGCTCCGGAAAGACACATTTTTGGATACAATTTGTACTTTTTATTTATTTATTTTTACCTTTTTTTAGATGAAGATAATGTTTCGAAAAGAATTTCATTTTCATTTTTGGCCTTGAACCACCAAAATCTCTGTTAAGAGATTAAGGGAATAGAAAATATATGAGGGCTGGAAACTGCTACTGTAGATAGATTTATTAAATCAAACAAGCCTATTTAAATAGGCAATACATAAACAACTATCAGCTATAAACTAGCTGTTACAAACTTAAAAATAGGAACCGAAAAACTATAAAACAAGCTCCTAATGACTTGGTAAATCCAAGTCCACTAAATAAACTTATTCCTAAAGACTAGGAGAAGAACTTAACAAACTCTGACTTACTCAACACCCTCCCTTAAACTAGTATTATCAAATACTTGGTTTAAGATATAAAACACAATACCCTCCCCCAAATTGATCACGACAATTTGTAGACACCAAGTAAACCTCTTAGCTTTTGAAACAAAGGCAATTTGAGGGGTTTAGTAAACAGATCCGCAACCTGGTCTTCACTTCTGCAAAAGATAAGATCATTTAATCCATCCTTCGAAAGATCTCTCAAAAAATGATAAGTATAAGATTTTTGGAAAGTTTGATAGCTGAGCTATTATCACAAAAAATTGGAGTTGGTCCCTATTGCTTGAAATTAATCTCTTGAAGAATCTTTCTCAACCAAATGGCGTGACAAGCACAACCTGTGGCAGCTACAAACTCAACTTCCGTAGTTGATAAAGTGACTATTGGTTGTTTTTTTGAGGACCATGAGATAGCTCCTGAAGCCATCATAAATAGATAACCCGATGTACTCCTTCTATCATCTTGATCTCCTGCAAAATCACTATCAATAAAGCCAATTAAATCTTACTTTTCTCCAGTAGAGCCAACTAGCCCTGACTTTTGTCCTTTCTTGTAGGAAATCCCAAAACTAATAGTGCCCTGCAGGTAACGAAAAATTCTTTTGGCAGCTTGCAAATGCATCTCTGTTGGGTTCTCCATATATCTGCTACTGAGACTCACAGAGTGCATTATGTCCGGCCTTGTAGCAGTCAAGTACATCAAGCTTCCAATAATTTTCTTGTAGAGAGTACTGTCCACCTTCCTTCCTTTCAGGATCCTTGTGAAGTTTCAAACCAAATTAGTTGGAGTGCTAACTGCATTGCAATTTGTCATTTGGAACCCGTCTAAGATCTCCTTCACATATTTCTTTTGAGAAATAGAAATTGTATCAGCTGATTATTTTACTTCAATCCCAAGATAATAATGCATTAATCCAAGATCAGACATTTTAAACTCAACCATCATGGACTTCTTAAATCTTTCAAACATGGCATTGCCATTTCCAGTATAAATGAGATCATCTACGTATAGGCACACAATGAGCATCTTTCCTCCATCACCAAATTTAATAAATAATGTATGCTCATAGGGACATTTCTTAAAACCTTCCTTCGAGAAATAAGCATCAATACGACTATACCAAGCTCGTGGAGCTTGTTTTAGTCCATACACTGCCTTTTTAAGATTATATACTTTATGTTCACTACCAAACTTCACATAACCAGGAGGTTGATCAATAAATACCTGCTCTTACAAGTTATCATGCAAGAAAGCTGATTTCACATCCAATTCGAAAATAGGCCATGAATTTTGAGCTACCAAAGCGATCACCATCCTGATTGTGTCAAGGCGTGCAACAAGAGCAAAAACTTCCTTGTAGTCCACACCAAATTCTTGCTTATAGCCTTTTACCACCAAGCGCGCCTTGTACTTGTCTACTTCACCATTTTACTTCAATTTTGTCTTGTATACCCACTTAACACCAATTGTCTTGTGCCCTTGCGGAAGATCAGTCAACTCCCATGTATTATTTCTCTCAATGGATGCTATTTCTTCATCCATCGCTTTTCTCCATTTGGATTCTTTCACTGCCTCTTTAAAATATATAGGATCGCAATCTGAAAATAAGGCAAAGTGTGTGAGTGGATCTTCAGATTGGTCAATTCTAGTTACCTTATAATTTCATCCACCCAGACCTTCTTCTAATACGTTGAGGTCTTACATCCGATCGTTGGTTGTTGCACATCTTCAAGAGCATCAATCGGGCTATTTTGAGGAGCTAGTTGTTGCACATCTTCAAGAGCATCAACTGGAATATTTTGAGGAGCTAGTTGTTGGAAAGAGTCAATAAGTCACTTTTACTTCATCTCCATTAAATTCTTTTGGGACTTCTTTGTTGAACACCATTATCATTCCACAACCAGGTATGGTCTTCATCAAAAATAACATCACGACTAAGCACAATCTTCCTAGTGTCAGGATTGTAAAGTTTATATGCTTTTGATTGATCACTAATACCAAGAAAGATGCACTTTTCTCCTTTGTCATCCAACTTCCTTCTTTTCTGGTCAGGAACATAAGCATAGGCAATTGCAGTTGAATATTCTAAAGTGATATACTATTGGTTTCCGTCCACTCCACGCCTCCTCCGGTGTGACATTTTTAACAGCAAAAGTGGGACTTCTATTCAATATATGTATGCTCCAATTAACAACTTTGGGCTAAAAATTTCTTGGAACACCACTTTTAGCCAAAAGGTTGCGCACCATGTTTAAGATTGTTCGATTTTTTCTCTCATACACACCATTTTTTTTGGGGCGTAGAAGCTGCTGTAAGTTGCCTTTGGATTCCTGACTTTCATAGAAATCCTCAAACTCATGTGAGTTGTATTCTACACCTCTATCTGTACGAAGAACCTTTATAGAACAACCAACTTCTTTCTCTACAAGTGCTTTGAAAGTCTTAAAGGCAACAAATACTTCTGATTTCTCCTGCAAAAAATAAACCCATATTTTTCGACTATAATCATCAATGAAGGTAATAAAGTATCTTTTACCTCCATTAGAAGATGGATTAATGGGGCCACATAAGTCGGAGTGAACTAACTCCAACTGTTTCTTTGCTTTCCAAGATTTTCCTTGCGAAAATGGATTGCGATGTTGTTTGCTAACAACACAACTTCACAAACTGCTAATGGAACTGTAATTTGAGGAAGACCGGTGACCATATTTTTCTGCTGTAAAGTTTTAAGCCCACCAAAGTTTAGGTGACCATAGTGATAATGCCATAGCCATGCCACATCCTTCAATTTCGCAGAAAAACAAAGAGAAGCAGCCTTGGACAAATATAGCGGAAACATTCGATTTGCAGTCATGGTTACTTGAGCAACTAAGCCAAGCTTGTGACGCCCCCAAAATAGGTATACATCACCCATCTTGAGTCGCCAAATACATGGTACAAAATTCAAATACAACTTAATTATACAACAGTCGTGTAAAATACGACAAAACATAATCTAAGAGTTTTAATAAGAATATTGTCATCTAGACAATATCCACACTTAATGGAGTCCTCATTACATTTATTTTCACACTATTTAACAGAATAGTGAGGACTACTAATGCTATCATCTGGACTGTCACTCCATTCCCCGACTAGTCCTGGCTACGTTCTCATTTCCTGAAGAGAACAATGAAAGCAAAAGGGTGAGCTCAACTAGCCCAGTAAGAAATATTATGGCTAAGATAATGCAGAATAAATTATCGTTAGCCTTAAATAGTGTTAAACTGATACAATATAACAACATCAAGTTTAACTGCGGCGGAATAAGCAATCCAATAGAAGAGTCAAGTAGAGAATAAAATCTACTATCTTCTATGTTTAAAAGGTTTTTCATCACTTTTATCGCTGAGACTCAGCTTATTAAATAAACCACGTCATCCCTGCACTACGGCCAAGGATATTCATTAGTATCACGACCACAAATTATCCATGCACTACTACGCCAAGGATATTCGTGAGTTTTCATCAATGGTCATGATCATGCCAACAACTGTCCATCAATGCACTACGGGCCAATGAGGACTTTTACCACATCATTTGTAACATTACGGTCATGACTATACCGAATAATCCCTGGTCATAATCATACCAAGTCCATCTATGCACTACAGGTCACAGATGACTTTCAACATAATATAAACATGAGGATGATGACAATGACATAATAATTCAATAAAACAAGTTCAAGAATTAAATTTTAAAGATTTATAAGTTAATTTTCAAGAATATTTCCATGAAAACATACTGGATGAAGCGCAAATATCCAGGATATTCTACTAATTTCATGGATTATAGAAGCCAAAACTTTAACCAACTGAGTATAATAGAATATATGAACCTGCAAATGGATTTTCGCCCGCCATACGGTAATCCACGTAGACAGATCATTTCCACAATTTAATAAGGAATGAATATAAAGGATCATTCACCATGCATGTGGTAACCCACATACACAAAGTTATTCCAATGTAATAATAAAGAATGGAATAATGTAAGAATTTACCATGCATGCGATAGGCCAAAATGCAGATAGGTTATTCCCAAAAGAATAATAAAGAATGGAACCTGGTCATGCGAAATCCATGACAGACATGATATTCTAAATGTAATAATAAAGAATGGAATAACAATGAGAATTCATCGTGCATGCGATAGACCAAGACAAAAAAGTGAGTTATTCCAATGTAATAATAAATAATGGAACCAGGTCATGCTAATATGCACAGACAGGATATTCAAATAGAATAATAAAGAATGGAATAACAAAAGAATTTTACCATGTATGCGGTACTTCGCATAGACAAGTTATTCCAACAGAATAATAAATAGTGGAACCAGGTCATGCGTAATACGCACAGACAGGATGTTCCAACAGAATAATAAAGAATGGAATAACAGAAGATTTTCACCATGTATGCGGTATTTCACATAGAAAGGTTATTCCAACATAATAATAAGGAATGGAATAAAAATAGCTCTCTTCATGAAAATGAAAGAAATAATACCCCTTACCTTAGAATAAAGCTGGATACTGGAATAGAGAGGTAGCAGACTTCTCTTCTTCTTTCTCTTTATAATTTATCTCTATAATAATTGCTCTATAGCTTTAGTGAATTGGTGAGAAATGAAGGAAGAATGAGCTTCTATTTATAGAAAAATATATTTTCAATAATTGCACGTTTTGGGGCTCAAAAAATTACAATACAATACCTCCAACTTTTCTTTCATTTTTAATTTAGTCCTGCAAGTATTATCAAACTTGCACCACCTCCCCTAATAGTAAATAATGTGAATCAATAGTACACACATGTGAACAAATAGTTATAATCATGTGAATTAATAGCAATTAATTCCTCATTTATCTGATTAATTACCCGATAACTTCCAGACATCAATTATTATCGAAATAAATGTCAATTTTCACTAACACTAAAAATTCCAACATAATGGAACTATCAATTTCATCTTTAATCAACACAAACTTATTCATCATTACTATTATAACTCACAATATTTAACAACCAGGTCGTTCCCAGGAAAGAGGGGGCTTTCCGATAAGGATTTCTCCTTATTAACGCGTAATTAGATGACCAAACCTCTTCTCGACAGAACTTCTAGACATTGTAAATATTGCAATTTAATAATATGAATAACTTTGTCGTCTCAATTATTGATTTAATAATCTATCATATTATACAGATGATACTATGATAATAATCGAATCAATAATATGAGAGATATGATGCAGCAATTACTATAGCAATAATTGATTATAACTGAGTGACTTCTTACGTAAGCATCAATAACCAATACCGTGTGCTACTATGCAACCACGCGTATTATTGTACTTTTACTATCGGGTAGTTCAACATTTTTAACGGTAACACTTCCACCGTTATTTTTATAAAAAGATAATTCTGTCATTTTCTAACTACGACAATACTTTCGTTGTTGGGTCCACCAATGATTATGTCGTCGTATGAATATTCCTTGTTAAAATGAATATTCCCCGACCAATGGAATATTATATAACAACTTGCATACTTTGAAAAATTTATAAATATTACCCACAACTATAACATTATATCAAATCCACACCATAATATTCAAAAAAATATTTCGAGAAATTTAAATCTTTATTCATTTCACGTTGCATACGTGCATGCTCGATGTCATCCGATTGCCTCTGAATGCACATCAATCCCTAAAATAGCCACTATAGGCCTTGATACCGACCTCAAATCTCAAAATATAAAGAATGAAAGTTTTAGGTCTACTCATTATCTTTCTGAATCAACCTGAATCACCTTAATCCGAGTTTGTACGAAAAAGTTATGCCCAATTTACTAAAGGACGTCTGGACAGATTTTGGCTTAACACTTGACCATTTCTGGCATGTTGATTCCCTCTATGCTTATTGTCACCGCTTCGATGACTGCTATCACTAGTATTATCATTTTGCCGGCTGCTCTCTTTTGGTTGGGTTGACTCAATATCGCGCTCCAATAACTGAGCCCTATTAACAACATCTGAATATAAACACAGTTTATGAGAGATAAGATATTGATGTATCTCGGGTTTCAAACCTCTTAGAAACATTCACATCATTCTCTCCTCATTATCAACCAAATGGGACATAAACCGGGACAACTCGGCAAACTTAACTTCGTACTGCGACACGGTCATGTTGTTTTGCTATAATTTAATGAACTCTACCTCTTTCATGTGATGAATACTTTCGGGAAAGTACTTGTCATTGAACAGTTCTTGGAACTTCTCCCAAGACATCTTCAGTGCGGCAGGTTGAGTACGCTTTACAGATTCCCACCAGTAATCTGCCTCTGCCCGTAACATGAAGGTGGCAAAGGGAACCTTTTGCTCCTCGGAGCTTCCCAAGATATCAAATATCTTGTTGATCTGCTTTATCCACATCTCAGCATTAAGTGTTTTTGGCTCTCCAAATAACTCCGGTGGTCCCAGCTCCTTGAACTGTTTAGCAGTGACCGTCCGAGAGTTGCCAGTGTTTCCACCTGCATTTTGGACAGGAGCCACTCTCGCCTAATGTTGCATGAATTGCATAAAGCCTCTGAACATTCCATCGTTCATCATTTTGTCAGTGTTATCGTTTGCATGAGGATTGTCGCCTTCCTGATGCACATTATCCTGATTATTGATCTGTGGAGACTCAACGGTCTCCTGTGCTCCATTGCTATTTTCAACATTCTCGGATGTCATTTTCAAATACTTCCACAAAACAAGGGTTAATTAACATATCACATATTATCCCTATACTTTGACCGACCAATTAAATACCAAATAAATTTATGTAGGTCATACTAGCGAAGAAATTCCCTGTCTCTCCCCTCCTAGTTCTTGTCTCACATCTCAGCCAGGGATCATATCCCTAAGCTTTGATACCAACTGTGACGCCCCAAAAATAGGTATACATCACCCATCTTGAGTCGCCAAATACATGGTACAAAATACAAATAAAAACTTAATTATACAACTGTCGAGTAAAATACGACAAAACATATGCTATGAGTTTTAATACAAATATTGTCATCTAGACAATATCCACACTCAATGGAGTCCTCATTACATTTATTATCACACTATTTAATGTAATAGTGAGGACTACTAATGCTATCATCATCCTGACCGATCACTCCGCTTCCCGACTTGTCCCAAATTTATATTCTCATTTCCTAAAAAGAACAGTGAAAGAAAGGGTGAGCTCAACTAGCCCAGTAAGAAGTATTATAACTAAGATAATGCAAAATAAATTATCATTAGTCTTCAACAATGTTAAACTGATAAAATACAATAGACATCAAGTTTAACTGCAGCGGAATAAGCAATCCATTAGAAGAGTCAAGTAGAGCATGATATCTACTATTTTCTATGATTTAAAATATTTTCATCAATTTTTATCGCTGAGACTCAACTTAATAAATAAACCACATCATCGAATCATCCCTTCACTACGGGCCAAGGATATTCATTAAATCATCAATGGTCATGACTATACCGAATAATCCCTGGTCATAATCATACTAAAAATTGTCCATCAACGCACTCACCAAACCAATGAGGACTTTTACCACATCATTCGTTACAGTACGGTCATGATTATATCGAATAATCCCTGGTCATAATCATACCAAGTCCATCTATGCACGTACGCCAAAGATGACTTTCATCATAATATAAGCATTAGGATGATGACAATAATATAAGCAATAATCAAATGAAAACAAGGATAAATATTAAAGACTTTAAATTTATCCAAATATTATCAACCACTTAATAAACTCATAATCTAATATTATTAATATTATTACAATATTTTAATCACTTCTTAAACTTATAAACAATTTATTTCAATTGTTTACACTTTACCAAATAATGCATTTAATCATTCAAAAATGCCATACTCATAAGATTTCATCACTAATGATCAAATCCCTCACCAAAAATCTGCATATACCCTATATAGGATTCTCAGCCATAAAATCCTATTTTTCAATTTTGTAACTTCACATAACATATTTAATTCATTTACTCATAACTAGTTCATTTTCATGAAAAATACCAAATCAGTCCCAAAAATATTTCTTTTTTTGGGATTTAGCAGAATATAGTCCCATATTGAACATATATTTTTCTCGGAATTTTAAAATTCATTTACTATTTTTCATATGGCCAAAACTGCCGAATATTTAAACATTTATCATAAATTGTACTTTTGTCCAAAAATTCCAAAATTTACAGGGTATACTCCTGTTATATACATCTACACCCCATAAAAATTTCACAAATTTTGGAGTTAACCACAAGGAGTTATAAGGGTTTACTTTTAAAATAGTCTTTTCCCATAAAATCCATAACTCTTAATCTATACATCCAAAAATCGCCATCTTTGGACACAATATAGAAAACTCATCAAATTATCATTTTAAATTTTTCTAGAATTTTTGAGGGTCAGAAAAATTACGAAACTGCAAATTGATTTTCACCCACCATGCGGTAATCCACGTAAACAGATCATTTCCATAATTTAATAAGGAATGAATACAAAGGATCATTCACCATGCATGTGGTAATTCACATAGACAGGTTATTTCAACAGAATAATAAAGAATGGAATAACAGAAGAATTCACCATACATGCGATAGGCAAATGCAGAAAAGTTATTCCCAATGTAATAATAACGAATGGAACTGTGTCACGCAGAATCCGCATGAGATAAGATATTCCAACAGAATAATAAAGAATGGAATAACAACAAAATTCACCATGCATACGATAGACCATACAGACATGTTATTCTAAGAGAATAATAAAGAATGGAACCAAAGTTATGCGTAAATACGCATTATGTGATATTAAATGTAATAATAAAGAATGGAATAAAAGAAGAATTTCACCATATATGTGGTACTTCGTATAGACAAGTTATTCCAACATAATAATAATAAATGGAATAACAGAAGCTCTCTTTATGAATACGAAAGAAATAATACCCCTTACCTTAGAATAAAGCTGGATACTAGAATAGAGAGGTAGCAGACTTCTCTTCTTCTTTCTCTATATAATTTCTCACTATAATAATTGCTCTATAGCTTTAGTGAATTGGTGAGAAATGAAGGAAGAATGAGCTTCTATTTATAGGAAAATATAGTTTCGATAATTGCACGTTTTGGGGCTCGAAATATTACAGTACAATACCTTCAACTTTTTTTTTATTTTTAATTTAGTCCTGCAAGTATTATCAAACTTGCACCACCTCTCCTAATAGTAAATCATGTGAATCAATAGTTAAATCATGTGAATCAATAGTTATAATCATGTGAAAGACCCCGAATTTTATGAAAAAAAAGTATTCAATTTTTTTATTTTTGTGAATAGTTAAATTGATAAAAGTTTAAAGTTAAGGGTGACATTTGAAAATTTTTCAAAGTAAGCAAGTTGTCATAAAATAATCGGTGGTAAAATATGCGTGGTTGCATAGTAGCACATGATATTGATTATTAATGCTTACGTGAGAAGTCACTCAGTTTGATTCAATTATTGTCGATATTTTATATATTGTTAAATCAATAATTGAGATAACAAAGTTATTAATATTATTATTTATAATATTAACGATGTCTAGAAGTTCTGTCAAGGAGAGGTTTGGTCACCTAATTGCGTGCCAATAGGGAGAAATCCTTATTGGAAAGCCCCATCTTTCCTGAGAACGACCTGGTCAATTAATAGTGTGAATTATAATAATGATGATGAAGTTTTGTTTTATTAGTATTATTAATGTAATAAAACAGAAAAGCTTTTTATATAAAATAGAATACTTTTATAAAGTTATTCGTTTTATTAGACTATAAATAGAATATATTATATTCTATTATGCATAGTATTTTGCATAGTAAAATCTTTTTTATATAAAATGTAATACTTTTATAAAGTTATTTGTTTTATTAAACAATAATTAGAATATATTATATTTTATTATGCATAGTATTTGCATAAGGTGCTCGCATAGTATTTGCATAGTAAATTTTTTTTATATAAAATGTAATACTTTTATAAAGTTATTCGTTTTATTAGATTATAAATAGAATATATTATATTTTATTTAAAAGATTTTGTTTTATTAGAATTTTTATAGTAAACCAACTGGACCGTCCATTTAAAAGTAAATCAACTGGACCGCTCATGAATTAATTTATTATTAGGTCCATTCTTCTATAAATGTAAGCTCATTCCTTCATTATTTCTTACTTAATTCACTAAAACTCTAGAGAGAAACTATAGAGAGAGAAAGAAAAAATATTCGCTACTTCACTACTCCTATATCCAGCTTTCTTCTAAGGTAGGGATATTATTTGTTGTACTTGTAAGGGGTATTATTTCTTTCAGTATTCATTAAGAGAACTTCGTTATTCCATTCTTTATTATTATTCATTGGAATAACTCAGATACGCTTGGACTACTCTATACATGGTGAAATTCTTCTATTATTCCATTCCTTATTATTATGTTGGAATAACTCGCTCATGCAAAGTAATCGCATACATGGTGAAATTCTTCTATTATTCCATTCTTTATTATTCCATTAGGAATATCACATGCGTGCTATTTACGCATGACTGTTGCATTATTTATTATTCTGTTGGAATATCCTATTAGTGCGAATTACGCTTGACCTTGTTTCGTTCTTTATTATTCTGTTAAGAATAACCTGTCTGTGCGATCTATCGCATGCATGGTGAATTCTTCAGTTATTTCATTTTTTATTATTCTATTGGAATAACCTGTCTATGTGGATTACCACATGCATGGTGAATGATCCTTTGTATTCATTCCTTATTAAATTTTGGAAATGATCTGTTTACATGGATTATGATGAAAGTCATAATAAAAGCATTGGACTGATGAAAATCATGGGTATATGTAGTATTAGTAAGTGTTATGATAAGTTATGCTGGTTATTATATGAAAACATGAAAGTTTCTTAGAAATCACAAAGGGTTGAAAATCAGATTTTGGTGAAAATGGAATATGAAATTTAATTGACCATATCTCCTATTATATTTCAAATTTTTGAGTGTGGTCAAGTTGTAGAGTTAGATCTATGAGTTTTCTAACTTATCCAAGTGGAATCTTTGGAAAAGGTGTTATAAATTTTTCGTGGACTGATTTTAAGAAAGGAGTCAAAAACTATAAAACACAAAAGGCTACGCCTGTAAGTTTAAAAAAGGGTCTGTTTTACCACTTAATTTGTGAGAAAACTTCCGGCCTTTTGGGACATGAAAATATATGGTATAAAGTACCTCCGTCCAAAAATGAGCTCATAAGACTTAAAATGAGCAAGTTATGACCATTTCAATATTTAGGTTTTATGATGAAAAAACGCTATAATCGGAGTTCTATAACTCCGATGACCATGAAATTTAAATGGAAGATCACGTTAACATGTGTAAGATCCCGCCAAGATTTGGGAACTTTGGAGTTAAACTTGAGGTAGCTAATTTCTTAAGGAATTAATTAGAAATTGATTTATGAAAAATAGTAAATGAATTTTAAAAATTCCGAGAAAAATATATGTTCAATATGGGACTATATTCTGCTAAATCCCAAAAAAGAAATATTTTTGGGACTAATTTAGTATTTTTCATGAAAATGCACTAGTTATGAGTATATGAGTTAAATATGTTATGTGAAGTTGAAAATTGGTAAATAAGATTTTATGGCTTGGGAATCCTATATAGGGTATATGCAGATTTTTGATAAGGGATTTGATCATTGGTGATGAAATCTTATGAGTATGACATTTTTGAATGATTAAATGCATTATTTGGTAAAGTGTAAATAATTAAAATAAATTGTTTATAAGTTTAAGAAATAATTAAAATATTGTTATAATATTAATGATATTAGATTATGAGATTATTACGTGATTGATAACATTGGGATATTCTTGAACCTCGGATAATTTATATTATAAATGTTTAATATTTATCATTTATCTCATTTGATTGATTCTTTATATCGTTGTCATGATCCTCATGCTTATATTGTGTTGAAAGTCATCTCATGATTTACGTGCATAGATGGACTTGGTATGATTATGACCTGTGGATTATTTAGATAATCATGACCGTAATGTTACAAATGATGTGGTAAAAGTCATCTTTGGCCCGTAGAGTGCATAGATGAACTTGGTATGATTATGACCAGGGATTATTCTAAGATAATCATGATCAGATTGAAAACATGAATATCCTTGCCCAGAGTGCATGGATAATTCATGGTCGTGATACTATTGTCGAGTCTCAAAGATTATTGGTTATATGATTGTATATCTTTGGCTCAGAGTGCAAATATGAACCGTTAGTTATTGGTTGCTCTGATTTGTATATCTTTGGCCAGTAGGCAAAGATGAATTTATTAGTATGATTATGAAAGCAGGGGAATTGTGATTTGGTATAACCATGATTTTTGATGTTTTGGTGAAGATAGGTGATGAAAATTATCTTCGCCCTGGTGCGAAAAGGAATTCAGAATCACAATTATGATTATGAGTTATTCATATGATTGTGGAGAGGAATTGGTGATTGATGTTATAGGGATAAAACATTATTGGTGGACTTTTAACATGGAGAAGATAATAGACCTGATGGTCTATTTGACTCTTTTAATGGATTGCTCGTTTCGCTGCAACTATGGTTGAAAAGTTTTATCATCTACCATATGTTCTAAATCTCTGATTTATTATTGACGAAAGCTATTGATAATTTAATTATCTTTAGTTATGATATTCTTTATTGGGCTAGTTGTGCTCACCCTTTTGCTTCACAATCCCTTTCAGGTAATAAGTGTGTTGTCGAGTCGAGCGGGGATAACAGGGGAATAGAACGGTGGCCTATAGCTGTTGAGGTTCTCCCTAAATAGTATGGAAACAATTTTATTGAGAACTTTAGATAAGTGTGTCGTATTGTATACGTCATTTGATATTTAATTTTGGTGAACCGAATAGGGTGAGGTGAACCCAACTTTGGAAGGGTGTTTTGCCACTATCATACAAGATGTCTAATGACATACAACCTCGTGTTATCATAAGACAGGGTTGTGCACATCCATTTGCTGAGTATATCTACGAGCACTACCTATATGATCTTGGAGTTTATTTGAAATATAATGTTCAATTGCAAACAGTGGAGATAGTTATATGTTAAGAGAAGACTCACCATCGGAAGGAGCATGATAGAAATCTTCTCGTTTTTCTTTGGGGTCTATTGGGTCAACCAAGGATAATTCTCTGGATATATGATATCTATCATAACTTAGATTCATGGCCTCCTATGTACGAAGGTTTCCTTGAGCACTTCCCAAAGATTTTAATTTCTAAAACAATTTTTTACTGTACTTTTATGTAAAGTACCATTGTAAGGTTGTGGTCGAGGCACCATGAGAGTTACATATATTTGTATTAAAACTCACAGTATACCTGTCGTCGTATTTTGCACAACAATTGTATAAATGAAGTTGTCAGTAGTGTATTTTCTGGCGACTCAAGATGGGTGATGTATACCTATTTTGGGGGCGTCACACTAATAGTACAAGAATGTGATTCAATAGTACACACATGTGAACAAATAGTTATATAAGCATGTGAATTAGTAGCAATTAATTTATCATTTATCCGATTAATTACCCGATTTATCAATATAACCCTCAGACATCAATTATCATCGGAATAGATGTCAATTTCCACTAACACTAATAATCCCAATATAATGGAACTATCGATTTCTTCTTTAATCAAACACGAACTTATTCATCATTAATATTATAACTTACAATATTTAACAACCAGGTCGTTCCCAGGAAAGAGGGGGCTTTCCGATAAGGATTTCTCCTTATCATGCCGCAATTAGATGAGACCAAACCTCTCCTCGACAAAACTTCTAGACATTGTAAATATTGCAATTTAATAATATGAATAACTTTGTCGTCTAAATTATTGATTTAATAATATATCATATTATGCCGATGATACTGTGACAATAATCGAATCAATAATATGAGAGATATGATGCAGCAATTACTGTAGCAATAATTGAGTATAACTGAGTGACTTCTCACGTAAGCATCAATAATCAATACCGTATGCTACTATGCAACCACGCGTATTACGACAAACATATGCTATGAGTTTTAATACAAATATTGTCATCTAGACAATATCCACACTCAATTGAGTCCTCATTACATTTATTATCACACTATTTAATGTAATGTTGAGGACTACTAATGCTATCATCTGGACCGTCACTCCGTTTCCCAACTCGTCCCAGCTATATTCTCATTTCCTGAAGAGAACAATGAAAGTAAGGGTGAGCTCAACTAGTCCAGTAAGAAATAATATGACTAAGATAATGCATAATAAATTAGCATTAGTCTTCAACAATGTTAAACTGATAAAATACAATAGACATCAAGTTTAACTGCAGCGGAATAAGCAATCCATTAGAAGAGTCAAGTAGAGCATGATATCTACTATCTTCTATGATTTAAAATATTTTCATCAATTTTTATCGCTGAGACTTAGCTTAATAAATAAAACACATCATAGAATCATCCCTGCACTATGGGCCAAGGATATTCATTAAATCATCAATGGTCATGACTATATTGAATAATTCCTGGTCATAATCATACCAAAAACTGTCCATCAATGCACTACCGGCCAATGAGGATTTTTACCGCATCATTCGTTACATTACGGTCATGATTATATCGAATAATCCCTGGTCATAATCATAACAAGTCCATCTATGCACGTAAGCCAAAGATGACTTTCATCACAATATAAGCATTAGGATGATGACAATGATATAAACAATAATCAAACGAAAACAAGGATAAATATTAAAGACTTTAAATTTATCCAAATATTATCAACCACTTAATAAACTCATAATCTAATATTATTAATATTATAACAATATTTTAATCACTTCTTAAACTTACAAAAAATTTATTTCAATTCTTTACACTTTACCAAATAATGCATTTAATCATTCAAAAATGCCATACTCATAAGATTTCATCACCAATGATCAAATCCCTCATCAAAAATCTGCATATACCCTATATAGGATTCTCAAGCCATAAAATCCTATTTTTCAATTTTGTAACTTCACATAACATATTTAATTCATTTACTCATAACTAGTTCATTTTCATGAAAAATATCAAATCAGTCCCAAAAATATTTCTTTTCTGGGATTTAGCAAAATATAGTCCCATATTGAACATATATTTTCTCTTAATTTTTAAAATTCATTTACTATTTTCATATGGCCAAAAGCATTTAATATTTAAACATTTATCATAAATTGTACTTTTGTCCAAAAATTCCAATTTTTGTGGTATACTCCTGTTATATACATGTACTCCCAATATAAATTTTACCAATTTTGGAGTTAACCACAAGGAGTTATAAGGGTTTACTTTTAAAATAGTCTTTTTCCATAAAATCCTTAACTCTTAATCTATATATCCAAAAATCGTCATCTTTGGACACAATATAGAAAACTCATCAAATTATCATTTCAAATTATTTCCGAATTTTTGAGGGTCAGAAAAATTATGAAACTGCAAATGGATTTTCACCCGTCATGCGGTAATCCACGTAGACAGATCATTTCCACAATTTAATAAGGAATGAATACAAAGGATCATTCACCATGCATGTGGTAATCCACATGTACAAAGTTATTCAAATGTAATAATAAAGACTGGAATAATGTAAGAATTCACCATGCATGCGATAGATCGCATGTAAAGGTTATTCCCAATGTAATAATAATGAATGGAACCGGATCATGTGTAATCTCGCATGTGCATGGATATTCCAAATGTAATAATAAAGAATGGAATAACAATGAATTCATCATGCATGCGATAGACCGCACGCATGCAAGTTATTCCAATAGAATAATAAAGAATGGAACTGTGTCATGCGTAATACGCATGCATGTGATATATTAGATAGAATAATAAAGAATGAAACCTGGGTCATGCGTAATCCGCACTTATGAGATAGGATATTTCGGCACGAATAATAAAGAATGGAATAATGAAAAATTTCACCATGTATGCGGATGCCAGATAGATAGGTTATTCCAACATAATAATAAGAAATGGAATAACAGAAGCTCTCTTCATGAATACGAAAGAAATAATACCCCTTACCTTAGAATAAAGTTGGATACTGGAATAAAGAGGTAGCAGACTTCTCTTCTTCTTTCTCTCTATAATTTCTCTCTATAATAATTGCTCTATAGCTTTAGTGAATTGGTGAGAAATGAAAGAAGAATGAGCTTCTATTTATAGGAAAATATAGTTTCGATAATTGCACGTTTTGGGGCTCAAAATATTACAATACAATACAATCAACTTTTCTTTCATTTTTAATTTAGTCCTGCAAGTATTATCAAACTTGCACCACCTCCCCTAATAGTAAATCATGTGAATCAATAGTTAAATCATGTGAATCAATAGCTATAATCATGTGAAAATACGAATTACAGTATAGTACCTCCATCTATACCTCCATTTTTAACTTAGTCATACAAGTATTATCAATCTTGCACCAACTCCCCTAATAGTACAAGAATGTGATTCAATAGCACACAGATGTGAACAAATAGTTATATAATCATGTGAATTAGTAGAAATTAAGTGCTCATTTATCTAATTAATTACCCGATTTATCAATATAACCCCAGACATCAATTATCATCGGAATAGATGTCGATTTCCACTAACACTAATAATCCCAACAGAATGAAACTATCAATTTCATCTTTAATCAAACACGAACTTATTCATCATTAATATTATAACTCGCAATATTTAACAACCAGGTCGTTCCCAGGAAAAAGGGGGCTATCCGATAAAGATTTCTCCTTATTGGCGCGCAATTAGATGACCAAACCTCTCCTTGACAGAACTTCTAGACATTGTAAATATTACAATTTAATAATATGAATAACTTTGTTGTCTAAATTATTGATTTAATAATATATCATATTATGCCGATGATACTGTGACAATAATCGAATCAATAATATGAGAGATATGATCAAAGAATTATTGTAGCAATAATTGAGTATAACTGAGTGACTTCTCACGTAAGCATCAATAATCAATACCGCGTGCTACTATGCAACCACGCGTATTAATGTACTTTTACTACTGAGTAGTTTAACAGTTTTAACGGTAAAACTTCCGCCGTTATTTTCATAAAAATATTTCTGTCGTTTTCTCATTCCGACAATAA
Source organism: Panax ginseng (assembly GCA_020205605.1). Lineage (NCBI taxonomy): Eukaryota > Viridiplantae > Streptophyta > Magnoliopsida > Apiales > Araliaceae > Panax > Panax ginseng. Next base: position 136,588,720 of record CM035134.1, on the reverse strand, counting down.
TTCCGTTTTGGGGTCCACCAATGATTGTGCCATCGTACGGATATTCCCCGACAAAAAGAATATTCCTCGACCAATAGAATATTATATAACCACTTGCATATTTTTTAAAATTTCTAATTATTACCCACAACTATAACATTATCTCAAATCCACACCATAATTTTGAAAAAAATATTTTGAGAAAATTAAATTTTTATTCATAAAATTTGGGGTCTTACAATATACATAACCATCTTGAGTCACAAAATACATGATACAAAATTCAAATACAACTTATTTATACAACAGTCGTGTAAAATACGACAAAACATAATCTAAGAGTTTTAATAAGAATATTGTCATCTAGACAATATCCACACTCAATGGAGTCCTCATTACATTTATTGTCACACTATTTAACAGAATAGTGATGACTACTAATGCTATCATCTGGACCGTCACTCCATTCCCCGACTAGTCCCGGCTACGTTCTCATTTCCTGAAGAGAACAATGAAAGCAAAAGGTTAATCTCAACTAGCCCAGTAAGAAATATTATGGCTACGATAATGCAGAATAAATTATCGTTAGCCTTCAACAGTGTTAAACTGATACAATATAACAACATCAAGTTTAACTGCAGCGGAACAAGCAATCCATTAGAAGAGTCAAGTAGAGAATAAAATCTACTATCTTCTATGATTTAAAAGGTTTTTCATCACTTTTATCGCTGAGACTCAGCTTATTAAATAAACCACGTCATCCCTGCACTACGACCAAGGATATTCATTAGTATCACGACCATAAATTATCCATGTACTACGGGCCAAGGATATTCGTGTTTTCATCAATGGTCATGATCATGCCAACAACTGTCCATCAATGCACTACGGGCCAATGATGACTTTTACTGCATCATTTGTAACATTACGGTCATGACTATACCGAATAATCCCTAGTCATAATCATACCAAGTCCATCTATGCGCACTGAAGCCATGAGATGACTTTCAACATAATATAAACATGAGGATGATGACAATGACATAATAATTCAATAAAACAAGTTCAAGAATTAAATTTTAAAGATTTATAAGTTAATTTATCCTGAACTCAAAAACGTCCAAATTGTCAACATGATATTGCTTTGTGAAGTAAAATTCAAGAATACTCAGAAGAATATTTCCATGAAAACATACTGGATGAAGCGCAAATATCCAGGATATTCTACTAATTTCAGGGATTATAGAAGCCAAAACTTTAACCAACTGAGTATAATAGAATATATGAACCTGCAAATAGATTTTCGCCCGCCATGCGGTAATCCACGTAGACAGATCATTTCCACAATTTAATAAGGAATGAATATAAAGGATCATTCACCATGCATGTGGTAACCCACATACACAGGTTATTCCAACAGAATAATAAAGAATGGAATAACAGAAGAATTTACCATGCATGCGATAGACCGCACAGATAGGTTATTCCCAACAGAATAATAAAGAATGGAACCATGTCATGCGAAATCTGCATGACAGACGGATATTTCAATGAGAATAATAAAGAATGGAATAACAATGAAATTCACGGGCATGCGATAGATCGCCTTACACTGAGTTATTCCAATGTAATAATAAATAATGGAACCGTGTCATGCATGTAATACGATATATTGACGAGGATATTGCAAAAAGAATAATAAAGAATGGAATAATGAGAAGAATTTCACCATGTATGCGGTACTCAGCATATAAAAGTTATTCCAACAGAATAATAAATAGTGGAACTAGGTCATGCGTAATACGCACAGACAGGATATTCCAACAGAATAATAAAGAATGGAATAACAGCAGAATTTTACCATGTATGCGGTATTTCACATAGAAAGGTTATTCCAACATAATAATAAGGAATGGAATAACAATAACTCTCTTCATGAAAATGAAAGAAATAATACCCCTTACCTTAGAATAAAGCTGGATACTAGAATAGAGAGGTAAGAGATTTCTTCTTCTTTCTCTCTATAATAATTGCTCTATAGCTTTAGTGAATTGGTGAGAAATGAAGGAAGAATGAGCTTCTATTTATAGAAAAATATATTTTCGATAATTGCACGTTTTGGGGCTCGAAAAATTACAGTACAATACCTCCAACTTTTCTTTCATTTTTTAATTTAGTCCTGCAAGTATTATCAAACTTGCACCACCTCCCTAATAGTAAATAATGTGAATCAATAGTACACACATGTGAACAAATAGTTATAATCATGTGAATTAATAGCAATTAATTCCTCATTTATCTGATTAATTACCCGATAACTTCTAGACATCAATTATTATCGAAATAAATGTCAATTTTCACTAACAGTAAAAATTCCAACACAATGGAACTATCAATTTCATCTTTAATTAACACAAACTTATTCATCATTAATATTATAACTCACAATATTTAACAACCAAGTCGTTCCCAGGAAAGAGGGGGCTTTCCGATAAGGATTTCTCCTTATTGGCGCGCAATTAGATGACCAAACCTCTCCTCGATGTAACTTCTAGACATTGTAAATATTGCAATTTAATAATATGAATAACTTTGTCATCTCAATTATTGATTTAATAATATATCATATTATACAGATGATACTGTGACAATAATCGAATCAATAATATGAGAGATATGATGCAACAATTACTGTAGCAATAATTGAGTATAACTGAGTGACTTCTTACGTAAGCATCAATAACCAATACCGTGTGCTACTATGCAACCACGCGTATTACTGTACTTTTACTACCGGGTAGTTCAACAGTTTTAACGGTAACACTTCCGCCGTTATTTTTATAAAAAGATAATTATGTCGTTTTATAACTACGACAATACTTCCGTTGTGGGGTCCACCAATGATTGTGCCGTCGTACGAATATTCCTTGTTAAAACAAATATTCCCCGACCAATCGAATATTATATAACAACTTACATACTTTACAAAATTTATAAATATTACCCATAACTATAACATTATATCAAATCCACACCATAATATTCAAAAAAAATATTTCGAGAAATTTAAATCTTTATTCATAAAATTTGGGGTCTCACAAAGCTTCTCATCTCTGATATGACAAACACCATCTTTAATTGTCACCTCGTAACCCTTCTCTTGCAATTGACCAATACTTAATAAGTTGGTCTTCAAATGTGGAACCAACAAAACATTAGAAATGGTTTCCTTCTTTGGTTTGAATACTCACATCTCCTTTACCCATGACCGTGACTTTAGAGTTGTCTCCAAATTTGACATTATCTAGGTAAGATTCATCTGGGTAGAAAATGCTGACTTGTCTCCACACATATGATTGCTGCAACTAGTGTCTAAATACCATAAATTTTTCTTGGTCTCTTTTTTTTCATAACAAACCATCAAAAGAACATACCACATAGAACAAACCATCAAAATTTTTCTTCATTTTCTACAAAATTAGAACTCTCACCATGTCCATAAGGCAAATTAACTCGACATTCGGATTGAAAATGCCCATACTCATGACATCTAAAACATTGGACAATAGACTTATCTGTAGCTTTTGGTTTGAAGAAAGTGGAATGCTGACTATCTCTTCCTCTGCCCCTTCCTTGAGATTGATCATGATGATATTGTTGATGATTACCACGATCATTATTTTCTCTACCTCCTCGGCCTCTGCTTCGGCCTCGGCCCTGACCTTGACCTCTACCTCGTCCTCCATCAGCTCTACTTGATTGAATTTAGGTTGAGGTTTTTAAAGCCTCCTCCTCCTTTTCTTGTTGATTAACCTTCTGCTCATGAACCAATAAAGATCCTTGCAATTCATCAATTGAAAGATCATCAAGATCCTTTGATTCTTCAATAGAACATACCACATAGTTGAATTTTGGTGTCATTGAGCGAAGTATTTTCTCTACAACAGTCACATCCTGAATTTTTTCACCATAAACACGCATCTTGTTAATGATCTCCATTGTTCGTGAGAAGAAGAAATCGAATCTGGACTCTCTCTGTCTTCATTCAAGTAGCTCAAATTCGAACGAAAGTGCTGAAGTTGCCTCTTGATCTTCGTTGAACCTTGGTATTTCTTCTTCATGGAATCCCATATTTTCCTGGAGGTGTCTTTGCAAAGAATCGTTTCCAAGATTGAGCGATCAATTACTTGGAACAAGTAATTTTGGCTCTAAGATCTTTCAACCTGCTTTGCTTCTAGCTCGCTTTCACAAGATCTGTTATTGTGGCATCGGCTCTGGTTCCAGTAATTCCATATGTGTGACTTACTCGCCAACTCCTTGGATCTTAGAAAGTTCTCCATTAACATGCTCCAATGATCATAGTGACCATCAAAAGCGGGGAATAAAATTAGGTTGAACAAAGTTGTTTCTGTAGCCATCATTAATTTCCTCACGCAAAAAAAATAAAACAAGCTGAAAAGAAATAGCTACTGCTATAAGATTAACTCTCAAAAGTGACTCTCTTTTGAGACTAGCTCTGATACCACTGTTAAGAGATTAAGGGAATAGAAAATATATGAGGGCTGGAAACTGCTACTGCAAATAGATTTATTAAATCAAACAAGCCTATTTAAATAGGCAATATATAAACAACTATCAGCTATAAACTAGCTGTTACAAACTTAAAAATAGGAACAGAAAAACTATAAAACAAGCTCTTAATGACTTGGTAAATTCAAGTCCACTAAATAAATTTATTCCTAAAGACTAGGAGAAGAACGTAACAAATTCTGACTTACTCAACAAAAAAAATATCAAGGCGGATAGATCATCCATCTAGTGCCGCTTGGCAGCAAAGATTCAATTGAATAGCCAAAGCATCCATTCCTCCAGAATTATTTGTAATATCACTTAAGAGTGGATAGATCATCCATCTAGTGCCGCTACCCACTTCTTAGCAGCAAGGAGTCAACTGAATCGTCAATTAAAGCATCAATTGCTTCCACACATTTGATATTTTAATGCACATGCTCAAGACTTCAAAGTAAATGGTGGAATTTATACTGCACGAACTCGCATACAAACAAATTAGACTAATGTTTGTTAAGACTTAAAATAATATAGTAAAATAGTTTTGTATGTTTGTTAAGACATAAAAAACTCAGTTTTTTTTATTGATGTTTCAGAAGAAAACACAGAGATAAAGAAACACAGTTAATATTTTGTCAAATTGATTAAAGTGATTGTAACATATCAATATTATCATTCAAAATTTATTGAAAATATGAAAGACAAACAAATTAATATTTAATGTAAGAATAATAAGATAAACTAATTTTTTAATATTTTCTTGAAATTTATAAATAACGAATAAAAAAAGAACAAATTTTACTCTCTTAAAGGACAAATAAAAAGGAACACCAGAGTATATAGGACTGTTTTATGTATCATAGTAACGTGGATCTTTTTTTTACTTTTGACATGTTCCAACTTGAGTACTATATATTTTACGCATTTATATTTATGGGGCATACACCGTGTCTCAGAGTTTTAATTTGGAGGAAAAAAAATAAAATGAAGGAAAACAAAAGAAAAGGGTGTCTTGGAATTTTTTTAGTTGAAGAAAAAATAAAAAACAGTTAAGGAAAGTGGTGTCAATTTTAGTTAGAAGAGAAAAGAAAAGAAAGTGAAAGAAAGTTGGTTCATTTTGAGTAAGGTTGTAAATCCAACTAAACAGTTCGAGCTCGATTCGGAAAAATGTGAGCGAGACTTAGATTCGTTAATTAATATGATTCAAATCTGAGCACAAAAATAATTCGAATAAAAATAAGATTAGAATATGAGCAATGTTATAGTTGGCTCGTTTAGGATTCAAACTGTTCAGATTCTTGATCATGATTCCATACATACTCGATTGATACACGTTCAAATAGATATTCGATACATTCTCTTATAATATGTGCACAATTTAATAAAGTTAGAATAAATAGTTATTATTATTATTTTTCAATTTTAATTGTATTTTTTATTTGTAAAGTGTAATTTAAATATATTTTTTAATTTCTAAGTACAATAATTATATATATGTATTATAAAGCTACTTGGTATGTTTATGTATAATTTGTAAGATTTAGGACTAAATTCGATCAATACTTATTCATATATATATTTAAAAGTTAACTAAATAATTAAGCTACTTGCCAATAGGGAATTCAGAAACAATATGATTGATTATGGATCTGGATTGATCGTTGGTCAATTCAATAACAAAAAGTTGCATTTATTCATCATATATATAATTTGCGTCGATCTCTTAATTTGGCATAAAAATTTATAAAAAATAAAATGAATAAATTAAATAACCAAGTTGATGCAAGTTCTTTCATGCTGCTCTATAAAAGTACAACCTCGATGAATTCGCCTTTTTAACTTCACTGAATCAAAATTGAATACTCAAAAACCCAATTCCGCTAGCTAGCTAGCTCCCAATTAATACTAGTTTCATTTCCATGGCTTTCATGCATTCCATTACATCCATTTTCTCTCTTATTCTCATCCTCCTCCGTTTCTGTCCCTCAACATCTCTCTCCACAGACACCATCTGCAACGACACACCTTTCCCTTCCTTCTGCAAATCCATTCTACCACCTAACAACTCCGCTTCCATACACGACTATGGCCGATTTTCCATTCAAAAATCAATTTCCACAACAAAAAACTTTCTTTCATTTCTCAATAATTACCTCGAATGCCAAAAAAACTTGCCTGAACACACAATTCATGCTCTTGAAGACTGCCAATTTCTCACCATCTTAAACATAGATTTCTTATCTGATATTTTTCAAACTATTAGCTGTACAAATACCCTTCAATCTTCAAAAGCCGACGATACACAAACTTTGCTTAGCGCAACACAAACCAACCAACAATCTTGTTTAGAAGGGCTTGAATCTGTCATTTCACCTTCAAACATTAAAAGCATTTTACAAACCCCGCTTTCAGATGGAAGCATGTTATATAGCATATCACTAAAGCTCTTTATAAGTGGTTATGTTAATGATACAAAGTCTACATTTTCGGGTGGTGAGTATTATCAAAAGAGAAAGCTTTATACTGCTGGGGAGAATATGACAATAACCCAGGAGGTGGTTGTGGATCCTAGTGGAAATGGGGATTTTACAACTATTAGTGATGCTGTGGCTGCAGCTCCTAATAATACTAATGGGAGTAATGGGTATTTCTTGATATATGTGATGGCTGGTGTTTATGAAGAGTATGTTAATATAGCTAAAACCAAGAAATATTTGATGATGATTGGAGTTGGAATTAATCGGACCATAATTACTGGCAACCGCAGTGTGGCTGATGGCTGGACTACATTTGACACTGCAACATTTAGTAAGTTACTCCATATATAACATTAGAATAAAGAGAGACTTTTTTTTTGTTTGTATATTAGGCTTTAAACACAATTGTCATATATAGTTGTATGTATACAAACTTAATTTAATTTCTTTAATTTGGTCAGTTGAAGAAATTTCTACTCTCTTAAGTTTTTATATATAAGGAATACACATGATCAAGAAACACCAAAACTCAATGTACCTAACCTAAATAAACACAATATATCAAAGGAAATCTAATAGCTAGAAAAATTACATCTAGAAATTCTAATTAACAACACCTTACACCTCTAAAAAAAAACTTAGGAGGAAATGTACTTATAACTTGGCTTACCTTCATGCATGCTTGTAATGAGACCTAGCTAGCTAGCAATAGAACAAGGTTAAACATTTTAATGCACTCTTTTATTTAATTCGTACCTCATTACACCTCTAAACTATTTTGTGAAATACGCATGTGAGAACTCGTATATGCTTCGCTAATATTTTGTTTACAATAATGATTGATGATAATGAAGTAATATTTATACTAGTTTAATATATTTCGAGACTACTTATCCTAGCTACCACTAGTCCTAGTATTACCATTCTATGAAGTATATTTTTCCAAGGCCATCAAATACCTCAAAAAAGGAGTATTATTGATCAAGACCACACATAATCTCTCATAAGTGGCTTTAGAAAAGAAAAAAAAAAGTTCATGAGATAATAATGTAAGATAAGGTTACCAGGTAATTCTTACGGCTTCCGTGTAATAATGAATATTATCATTTTGAATCGTGGTACATAAGTAACGTTTTGCGTATCCAAATGATAAGCGTCCTAATAATCATGCTTATAGTTAGGACTAATCCTTGAATAAAATAAAACAGTCTTTTTAAAATAGTATAAGTACTCCTGTCCCATAGAGCCTAACTTTTAAATATTAACTTCTTTCAGTTGCTTTGAGACTTCTCAATGTAGAAACACATTCCTAAAACAAAATTTTCCTTCTTCCAAACCTTCTTTCAAGAAAGTAATTAACCTAACTAATAGTACCATTCTTCGTAGTTGTGGTTGCAGAAGGATTCGTTGGAATAAACATGACAATCCGCAACACAGCAGGAGCAATAAACCATCAAGCTGTAGCTCTTCGAAACGGAGCCAATTTATCAACATTTTATAGCTGCAGCTTTGAAGGCTACCAAGACACCTTATACACCCACTCCTTGAGACAATTCTACAGAGACTGCAATATCTATGGAACAGTAGATTTCATATTCGGAAGCGCTGCAGTTGTTCTCCAAAACTGCAACATTTATGCGCGACTCCCCATGCAAGGCCAGTTCAACACGATAACTGCACAAGGCAGAACAGATATTAATCAAAACACCGGTACTTCAATACAAAACTGCACCATAACAGCAGCACAAGTTTTGGGCTCAACTAAAACATACTTGGGGCGTCCGTGGAAGCTGTACTCAAGAGTTGTCTGTATGGAGTCGTTTATCGACAGTTTGATTGATCCTGCTGGTTGGAGTATCTGGTCTGGGGATTTCGCCCTAAATACTTCGTATTATGCTGAATATAACAATGTTGGACCTGGATCAAATACTAGTAATAGGGTTACATGGCTTGGTTTTCATGTGATTAACGCGACAGATGCTGTGAATTTCGATGTTTCTAACTTTATAGCAGGAGATTTTTGGTTGCCTAATACTGGAGTTCCATATAATGGTGGTTTACTGTAATATTGAAAGACCATTAGAGGGAGGTCGTAATTTTTTACTAGATTTTTTTTTTCTATTTGAAGGAATAAGAAATAAGGATTGCTAGAATTTAGTTTGGTTTAAGTACACCTTAAAATCTCAAATTAGCTATTTTTTAACTTAAAATTCTAATGTTTCAACTTTAAAAACATTAAATTTTAGTCTCTAATTTTTTATAAATAAAACACCCTTTGACCATCGGATTACTCAAAATGAAAGGTGCATTTAAGTTTTTTTTGAAGTATATATATATATATATATATATATATATATATATATATATATATATATATATATATATATATATATATATCTGTTCGGATCTTAAGCTCACTCCTTATCTAGCTCACCTTGCTCACCCCCCTTTAGCGACGGATCGGGCGATGATTGATCTATTCTGTCGCTATATGTAGAACCGCCGTCTTAGCTTTTAGCGACAGACAACATTAACGATGGACCGAACATACAGTGACAGACCGAATCGTCGCCCGATTCGTCGCTAAAAGGGGGTGAGCAAGGTGAGCTAGATAAGGGGTGAGCTTAAGATCCGGACCATATATATATATATATATATATATATTACATGTGATTCGAGTATTATTTATTTATATGTGAAATATTGATTTTTTTAGTTCTTTATACATTAGCTTATTAATTAGTTCTAAACAAATATGACAATATTTATATTTACTTGAAAAATAAATTTAATATTTCAGTATAGAGATTAATAATAATAATAAATATGAAATCACCGATTTGAAAATCAATTATAATTTTCAAGGAATTTTGATTATTTAAAAATTAATTTTTATTTACAAATTTATAATTTGTGAAGGAATTTTTCTCTCAATAAATTGAAGAAAGATTCTCAATTTATAATAATTAGTGAAGAAAAATATTCTCTCGTTAAATAAATTTGTTCTTCATAATATATTATTTGTGAGGCAATAAAGTTATTCACTAATTTCAAATAGTCCTTCTTAAAATATTATTCATGAAGGAAACCACTCTTTCACTAAATAACAATATTTCATTACCAAATATAGTTTGTGAATAAAAAGTTATTCACAATATATCCCGCATAAAAAATATTTAGTTACTATATATACTTAGCGAAGGATACCCTATTGCGAGGAGGTCTTATACGAGCACTCGTGTAAAGGAAATATTTCTTCGTAATAAATCTCTTGTGAGTGATATATTATGTCTTGTGAATGATTTGTCCTCACTAGAGGCCATTTTTGGTGGTGTATACGAGAAAATAATGAAGCAAAAAGAGGCGGTTTAAGCATTTAATATTTATATATACTTTACCCAAGAATATTAAAATAAATTCTTATATTAAATTAATTTAATAAAGAAAAGATATTATAATTATAATAATATCTTAAGGAAGTAAATAAATTCTTAATCTGAATTTATTGTTAATAAAGGTAAGGATATTATATTATCATGTCTTGGGTATGTAAATTATTGTATTTACATGATGAATTATATGTAGCATATTTATTTTGTAAATATGTAATTTATGTATGTAATGTTATGTATTATATAATTTATATATCAAAGACGGACTATATAAATTATATGATTCCAAGAGGGTAAAACGTTTTAAGGAGATTTATGTAGTAACTTATTTGATTAAATTAAGTTACTAAGGTTGGGTAATTAAATTACTTAACAAAAGCATCAAAAGAATAATTGATTCAATTATTTAAGTAAGCAAATAAAGCTAAGGAAATTAAAACAAAATTTGGCAAAATTTGGTAATACTCGGCCAAGAGAGGAGAGGAAATGAACATGTGCCCAAAATCTAGCAAAATCTCTTATATGTCCAAGTAGCTCACCAACTCCCACATATGTGTTACCTTGTCATTTAAGCCATTTTATTTTGCAAGATTTGTAAGCAACACAAGGGATATGAGAGAGAGAGAAAACAATAAAATTTGGCTAAAAGGAAGTGCAATGCACACGGCACCCTTAGGGAGATTATGGCACATTCTATAATTTTTTTTATTTCTCTCTCAAGGTGAGTCACCACTCTAGCTTAGCCAAAAATATATTGGATAGATTTGCAAGTTATGCACGAGATCCAAGAGAGAGAAAGATGAGATATACAAGAGAGGAGAGAGAAATTCATTTCATTTTTTTATTACTTCCAAATAGAGAGAAGGAAAAAGAAAATAGAAACCTAGTGAGAAAGAGCAAAGTCGGTTGTGACGCCCCCAAAACAAGTATACATCACCCATCTTGAGTCGCCAGATACATGGTACATAAATTCAAATACAACTTAATTATACAACAGTTGTGTAAAATACGACAAAACATAGCTGAGAGTTTAAACAAGAATATTGTCATCTAGACAATATCCACACTCAATGGAGTCCTCATTACAATTATTATCATATTATTCCGTAGAATAGTGAGGACTACTAAAGCCATTTATCCCGGACCATCACTCCATTCCCCGACTCGTCCTCAAGCCTATATTCTCATTTCCAGAAGAGAACAATGAAAGAAAGGGTGAGCTCAACTAGCCCAGTAAGAAATATTATGACTAAGATAGTGCAGAATAAATTATCCTTAGCCTTCAACAGTATAACAACTAATAGAATACAATAGACAACAAGTTTTAGATTAACAACTGCAGCGGAAATAAGCAATCCATTAGAAGAGTCAAGTAGAGCATAAAATCTACTATCTTCTATGATTTAAAAAGTTTTTCATCAACTTTATCGCTGAGACTTAGCTTAAAGAAATAAACCACATCATCGAATCATCCCTGCACCACGGCCAATGATATTCATTAAATTATCAATGGTCATGACTATACCGAATAATCCCTAGTCATAATCATACCAAAAACTGTCCATCAATGCACTACAGGCCAATGAGGACTTTTACCACATCATTCGTCACATTACGGTCATGATTATACCGAATACTTCCTGGTCATAATCATACTAAGTCCATCTATGCACGTAAGCCAAAGATGACTTTTATCACAATATAAGCATGAGGATGATGATAATGAAATAATAATTCAATAAAATAAGTTCAAGGATAAATTTTAAAGATTTATAATTTAATTTATCCAGGAATCAATAATGTCCAAATTGTCAACATGATACTGCTTTGTGGAGTAAAATTCAAGAATAATATTCATGTACCAAAAATAATTTGGACAGAAAAGAAATATATTTTTCGAGTGAATAGTACCCCGTGAATAGTACTTCGGGAATAGTACCCCGTGAATAGTACCCTGACACAAAAAGTGTCCCTAATACCCGAGTGAATGATACTAGAGTGAATAGTAATTGGGTGAATACCGTGAATAGTACTTCGGCACGAAAAGTGCCCCGAATACCCGAGTGAATAATACTAGAGTGAATAGTAACTGGGTGAATAGTAACCCGTGAATAGTAACTCATAAAAGAAAAATACCAAAGAAAATGATATTCTATGACGAGTACAAAAGAAATGATATCTCATACAAGTATAATAGAATATACGAAACTGTAATTGAATTTTCACCCGCCATGCGGTAATCCACGTAGACAGATCATTTCCATAATTTAATAAATAATGAATACGAAGGATCATTCACCATGCATGCGGTAATCCACATAGACAAAGTTATTCCAATGTAATAATAAAGAATGGAATAACAAAAAATTCACTGTGCATGCGATAGACCGCATGCATGTGTTATTCCAACGTAATAATAAAGAATGGAACCGTGTCATGCGTAATCCGCATGATGAGGATATTCCAATGAACAATAAAGAATGGAATAACAACAAAATTCACCGGTGTACGCGATAGACCGCACAGACAAAGTTATTCCAACAAAATAATAAAGAATGAAATAATGTAAGAATTTCACTATGTATGCAAGATTGATGTAGACAAAGTTATTCCAACATAATAATAAAGAATGGAATAACAACCCTTACGAGTATTGAAAGAAAATAAATCTCTTCATGAATACGAAAGAATAATACCCCTTACCTCAAAAGAAGACTGGATACTGGAATAGTGAGGTAGCAGACTTCTCTTCTTCTTTCTCTCTATAATTTCTCTCTATAATAATTGCTCTATAGCTTTAGTAAATTGGTGAGAAATGAAGGAAGAATGAGCTTCTATTTATAGGAAAATATAGTTTCGATAATTGCACGTTTTGGGGCTCGAAATATTACAATATAATACCTTCCTCTTTTCCTTCATTTTTAATTTAGTCCTGCAAGTATTATCAAACTTGCACCACCTCCCCTAATAGTAAATCATGTGAATCAATAGTAAATCATGTGACTCAATAGTTCTAAACATATAAAAAAATTAATTATAGTATAATACCTTCAACTATACCTCCATTTTTAACTTAGTCATGCAAGTATTATCAATCTTGCACCAACTCCCCTAATAGTAAATGAATGTGAATCAATAGTACATACATGTGAACATATAGTTATAATCATGTGAATTAATAGCAATTAATTGCTCATTTATCCGGTTAATTACCCTAATGGTCAATATAACCTCCAGACATCAATTATCATCGAAATAAATGTCGATTTTCACTAACACTAATAATTCCAACACAATGGAACTATCTGTTAGTTCCAAGTAGGCACAATATGGATCTAGAAGGGGGGGGGGGGAGGGGTTGAATAGATCCTTAGAATTTCAAAATACTTTTTCTCTATTAAGTTGTATTGCTCATTAAGTAGCACATGACAAACTTAAGAATCTTTTCAAGCATAGCGGAATAAGTAAAAGATCCCCTTCATTGATATATTCATAATCAGACATACATTATTCGTAGAGTTAACTTAGTAGTAAGCAGTTAGCACATACATAACAGTTAAGGTATATAATGTAAATGACATAAAGTAAAAGACACAAGGGGTTTTAAGTGGTTCAGAGACTCAAGCTCCTAATCCACTCTTTTTCTTTCAACTAGCAGGATTTCCACTAAGGAAGGACAACACCCTGAATCACTAAGATTCCTTCAAGGCCAGCAGCCTTGGGACTTCATTCACTAAGAACTCTTCAAGGCCGCAGACCTTTGAACTCTCTAGTTCCCTAGAACTCTTCAAGCCCAAAGCAGTTTGGAACTTCATTTAGTCCCTCCGACAAGGACCCCTCAGGCCCTGACTTCTTGTTGTTGTAGTTGTTGGTGTTGTTGGTGCTGAGCTGCTAAGATGTCATTATGCTCTGAACATCTTTTGTACTTAGCAGCTTGGTGTGGTCCTATTTGCATTCTATTTCGAGTCTGGACCACATCTTCATTGGTGCAGCTGATCTTTACTCTTTTTAGCTCATCCTCATCTGATGTCAGCTGTGCACCATCACCATTTGGATTTGCTAACTCCCTGAGCTTTTGGTAGACTTCTTCTGGCACTTCGTAATCCCTGAACCCTTCTTGAATATTTTACAGACATGGTTCTACACTTGTTCAGTTTCAGCTTTAGGTTCATGGTGATCTGTAGAGTGGCTCTCTTGATCTTCTTTGCACTCAGCCACTTTCCTGAATGCTATCTTTTTGACCTTCTCGGCTCTCAGCTTGGCTGCCATCTTTAGTGGTATTCTCATCTTTGTTGAGTGAAGCTTTGATCTATATGAGTCCTTCTTTAAAGCTGCTTCACTTCCACCTTGGTAGTCTCACTGTCACTGAGACTTGTTCTATTGATCTTTGGTGGAACTCGTAGAGTCAACAATAACATTCATCAACTCAACGATTCTGCAACTTCACAATCATTAGCCACTCTATATCTTTGAAGCTCTATTGATTTATACTACTTCCCAATCTCCCCGTTGGAAAGTAGCCGTTGAAAGCTATTCAAATTGCCTCGCAGATCTCAAGTTATTTGGAGCAGACTGCAGATGTGACATGACATCTTTTTCTGACTTCCTGATACTGCAGTTTGCTGTTTCACCAATCCTGTTAGATATGTCACTTTAATATCTTGGGCAGGTCGACGACTTTATTTCACCCTTCTAATTTCTCGATCAAAGGTTGTCCTTGCATCGATGCTCTTAATAAGCTCTTATCCGAATATTACCCTTCAAATTGAACCGTCGCCAATGCTTTAGTCTTCAGCTATTTGAACTTTACGATTCTGATGCATGTCTTCATGGACCTGATCGTAGTTTCTTGTTGACTGGTAGAGACAACACTACGATCTTGAGGATTGTTCACTTGATCTTCAGTGTAGAACATCTCTTCCTCTTTTTGTGCAATGCTTCATTATTTCTGTTTGCCTCGACTATTCTCAGGTACTGATGGCTTAATTCCTTGCTCTGGCCTCTTCTGAATAACAAGACACTTTAGATTTATGGCGTGTTCAGCTCGCTTTCTCCTTGTGATCTCCCGTTCACTTATCATCAATGGACTAACCCAATGCTTAATCACTTTAGCCTTGTTATTCAGAGGCTGACCAGTATCTCAGTGTGTACTCCATCAGTTCCTTCTTTGTTTGGCAAACACTACAATCCTGATTACTTCCAAGATCGTTGTCATCTTTCCACTTGAAAGCTACTGCATATGCTGACTTTCCTTAGTCAGTTACAGAAGTCTTCCTCTAATCTCTTTGTGGAAGACTTCATCTCAAATTGTTTCATAACTCAATCTGGATATTGATTGGGTTGTTGCTTATGTCTTCTATTAGCTTGCATTCCATTCATTGAGTGCTCTCTGGTTTCCTTCAGGTGGGACGTATCTATGCAGTGCCAACTAGAGGTTTTATTCCTTTAGATATTCAGGGAGTGCTCATTTGTTGAGAATCGTATTTGCTCTACAATTATACTTTGGCATTGTGAGCACATCTATTGAGGTCTTAGTTCTGTACTCTATGATTCAGCTTTGGCTGTGCAGACACTACGACTCTAAGATCAGATGTTGACACTAAAATTTTTATCGTTGTGCTTGTTGTCTTCATCTGATCTTGCTCGACTACGATCTCTACCTTTGTTATGATTAGTAGACTCTACAACTCTGAGTGTAGTCTACGATTCTTGACTTGGCTTTGGCAGATACTCGGTCGGCTCGTAGGAAGGTTATCTCTACGATTCTGAACATGACTTCTTCAGCAGATTACAGTCCTGAGGAAGTTCTCCTCGACACACCACGATCCTTCATCGTCTCTCCTGGAAGTCTACGAACTCCGAGATCAACTATCATGCAGACTATGATTCTGCCTCGATAACTCTTGAGTTTTCCTCGACTCTCCTGGCAGACTACAATTTCTGGTGCAGTGCTCGACGATCAAATATGCCTATTTATTACATCACAAGATCAACCTAACATACTTGATCTTTCTATATTTATAGTCCTTGTACATCATTTCTTTTTAAGGACTTTACAAAGCTGTTTTGCTTGTGTAGGATTAACCTTATACATTTGATCAATTCATTCTAAGTCCTTGTACATATGTTTCTATTATCTATCAAAGGACTTTACAGCTTTTCTTAATGCAAGCATACTTGCATATTCATTCATATATATATATATATATATATATATATATCATAATCAAATCATATGTAAATAGGAATATCATTCACATGCTTATTCCTGACAATCTCCCCCTATTTGATTATGGCAAAAACAATAAGTGCATATGCATGTTATGAATGAATCTTATATACAGTGAGCAGTTGTATTTATAAAGCAGATAATCATGAATGTCATTTATAATGTTATGAAATTTAATACACTGATATACACTGACATTTTACATCCTGGATCCAGAACATACCTAACTTGTTAGAAATGTACCTCTTTGGCTCCTGTATGCTTCCAGAATGTCTGTTGATCAGCTATTCATCTGTTTGATTCCTTTGCTCCTGCTCCCCCTGGGATGTGGAGCTATTCCATTCTCCTTTTTTCTGGTTCAGGCTCTAGCTCCCCCTTAGCCTTAGGCTCATCCTCCTTTGGCTCCCCCTCAGATGATGAACCATCTTCTTCTTCTGCTTTCTTCTTCTTCATCTTCTTGACTTGTTTGCTCCTGCTCTTTCTAGAGTGCCTCTTGTTCTTCCCTTTTCTATGCCTCTTTTTATCCCCCTTTTTGTCATTAATCATTTGAGAGAGCTGCTCCATGTTGGACATAAGCTGTTCCATCAGGTAGGAGGAGTTACCAACTTCAATCTTGAGTCCTTATTGGCTTAATTTAAGTTGCATGGAGAAAGACTGATTCATGTTGTCAATCTTGTCAGAGAGGACTTGGAGTTTTTCTTCAATTGTCTTTTGTGCTCGTAGAGCCTCAGCCTTCTGATCATGTATGGCCTTTAGATAGATGTGATCTCTCTCTTCGATTTTGAGAGATACATCAGCCATGGTGGCTTGGATTCTATCTTGAACTGAGTGATCTTCTGTTTCTGTCAACCTCTTTGACTCTTTAGTAATTAGAAATATTTTCTCAACCAGCCCAGCAGAATTCCTCATCGCCTCTTTCTCCATAGGAGTTTGGTCATCTGTTGGTCGGCAACTTTCTGTTGAACATTAGCTTGGACTCTACGATTTTCATCCTGGATAGATTTTTGAAAGTGTTGACAATCGAAATATCGTTGAGTACCAATCGATATTGGAAGATGAAGGGATGTTGGACATAGCGGTTTTGAGCGGATGAAGGCTTCTCATTTTGAGCTTGAACATTATTAATGATAGAGTGAAGCAGACTCTATGATTATCTCCTGGTCATAAACCTTTTTTTCCAGAGTCCACTCTACAATTGTAGGGAATATAGTGATTTGCCAAAGATGTCGATAGACTTTGTAATGGGGCTGGTCATTGATCATCATGGTTGCAAACTTCTTTACCCCGGGAAAGTTTTGTGACACAAGTTCCAAATTTGAAACCGAGAGTAGCACCAAACCAAGTAACTCTTCATCTCTCTCAGTGTGTGCTTTTAACCAAGGCATCCATGGAAAGAACCATCTCATCGTAAGATCTTCGTGAGTTATACAAAGATTGTTGTGCAATCTAACTCCATATTTTTCCAAGCTTATGAAGCACTTCATCTCAGAGTCATCCTTACAACTCAAGTTGTTCATTTCCATGATTTATCCATCTTCTTGGTGGTTCACATTGGTGGCTCATCAAAGACTTCCACTACAATTCTTTCGCTAATTATGGTCGGAGAGAGAACATGATAGTATTCTAGCTCCTCAGATTCCTGATGTGCAGAATCGGAATCTTTCTCTATCTCTTCCCTTTTTGAGCTTGAATTTTTCTAATTTCTTTCATCAAATTCATCAATGAATTCTTCTTGCTGAGTTTCATTTCCAGAGTCTTCTTTAGCAACATCTTTGTTGGATTCATCTTCTTCAATGTTGGTCTTATCTTCAGCATTCTCTTCCCCTGATGTGGATTCACCATTACATAGTTTAATGATTTTAGTAGATTGATCATTTCTCCTTCCAGAGGCAAATTGAGCTATCAATCTGTGACTCCTTCTTCTTCTTGGAGGTTCAGTTATGGGTGAAACAGATACATCTTCTTCTTCAGACTTTGAGGTCTTTGAGTCAGCAGAAGAACTTTCTTGATTTTCATCATTGGTGGGGCCAGTTCCTTCTTTATCAGAATCAGCATCATTTGATCCATCATCTGGGTTGGTTGGAGCATTTTTATTTGGAGATACAGTTTGGTCAATTTGTATATTGTCTTTATCAGCAGAGTGAATGCTCTAGGGGCTTTTGCATTCTTCTTCATCAGCAGATGCTGCTTTTTCTTCCATTAATCCAGCTTCACCTTCATTGCTAGATTTGGTATGGGGGCTCAAATTTTCTTCTTCTTCTCGATTTTCCTTTTCTTCATTAGACGCACTCTTCATGGTGAAGTTGAAATTGACCTGTCTATCATCTTAGCTTTCTTGCTAGATGGCCTTTGAAGTAATCTGTTACTTCTTCTCTTAGTGGTCTATGCAGTTGAGACCTTTTCATCTTCAACCTTGTCTTCTGTGGATAGACTTTTTGGAGAGGCCTCAGCTTTACTCATGCTCTTGGATTTCTTCCTGGCTGGTGTTGTTTCCATTGGTACAGAATCATCATATTCAAAATTTTCTACCTCTTTTGCCTTCCTCTTCTTTGTAGAGGCTTTGCTACTGCTCTCAGTTGTCAACCTTCTATTCTCCTTTGGGTTTTTCTTCCAATTTATGAACAGTTATGGAGACATTACCTTGTGAACATTAAGGATTTCACCATCATCATCCTTAATTTTATTCTTCAACTTTTTCTTCAGGATGATACTTAAGAATCTCCCATGAAAAACCTTTGTGAGTGATTTTTCAATTAATCTTTTCTTTTCTTCCTTATCCAACCACTTAGACATATGATCGAGCAGGACATCTCCAAAGTTGATGTGTTCCTTCAAGACTATGGCAGACATGATCTTCAACTGTTGGTCAATCAAAGTATCATGTGTAGTGTCTTTGCATAAGATACATTTTCCCACGATTTTGAGAAGGAACTCAATTCTTCAGAAACTCCTTTTTTCTTCATGTCCTTCGATTAGGGTTTCTTCTCATATCGCATAATCTTCTTAGCTTTTTTCAGGTCGATCTCTTTCAAGCTTTTCAGATTTCTATTCAGAAGGCCTAAGCATTGATTGATGTCGGAAGAGTTTAGTTTCAGAATCTGACCTTTAACTTTGGTGGAGAGGATTCCAGAATTAATGGTTGCGTTTGAATGGAACTCCTGGACTAGGTCACCATATATTCATGTGTTTTCCTCAAGACATTCTGAGAACCCAGCCTTCTTCACAAGTTCAAGAATATCCCTGAACTTCTTTTCGGATTTTTCGAACATCTTGGTTCCTAGCCGAATGCCGCTGATTACTCGCTATTCTCGCCATTTGATGATTCGAGGAATGTGGATATTGTTTTAGGAGATTTATGAAGTATGAGAGATAGTGATCGTGATTTTGGAAATTGGAGGGTTGGTTTCGCAAGAAGAAGAATTTTAGGGTTTGAAAATGGGAGGAGAGAGGTTTGATGGTTTTTAATAACTCGTTTCATAGATTTTGAATTTGTCTTTATTGCGCTTTTCTATCATCGCAGCAACGCTTATGGCGTGTCACCCAATCATTGGTTGCACGATGCCCAAGAATAAGTCAGAATTCCTCAAAGAATTTGTCGCTTAGTTGTCTCTTTTAGAAGAGTGGACGTTTGATTGACGTGGATCGACCTTTCGACCTCTTGAGTTCGTAGAGAGTAGATGATAGGACAGCCTATTGACTCTACATTTTCCTTTGTTGACTCAACGATCAATTCTTCGAAAAGATGTTGCAAGTGGATGGTTTTGACATTTCTCCTCATGTTGAAAATGCATAGCTCAACCAATCGATGTACCCCAAGCCGCTTTGGGCACTTAAGTTCCGATGTGCGTTTGCAAGATGTCTTTCCAAACTGTATTTGAACTAATCTCCTCATACTTCAAAATGGTAGAGAAATTGTCTCGTTTTTCCAAGATCCTCATGAGCTAGTGTCTTCTGGTATGTCTGCGATCGTCGAGTCTGCTTCTGCGATTATTGAGTTTTCACTACGATCGTTGAGATTGCATCACGATCATTGAGTTCTCTTAAAACTCTATTCTACAATCGTTGACTGACTTGGTCCTTGAGATGAACTTTACTAAACATTCCTTCTGGGTCAAGGTAGCTCAGGAAGGGCCAACCTCTTAGAGTGAGCTAAGGGTCGTTTGTCCCTCGAGGCGCTTTTCAGATGAAATACTTTAGAAGTGATTTGCAGACCGATATCTCATTTGACCTTTTCTCATTGGGGAGTCCTCTTCCAACTTTAGACATTCAGACCGGCCGCAATTGTGGTGTCCTCCTCGCTCTTGCACTACGATCGATGTTCGATCGTAGGTACTCCACGATTTTGAGTTGGGTGGTCGAAAGGTTATCAAGAGTACATTTTGAGACGCTCCTACCGACTATGGATCTTCATTTGGTTCATCACCACAAAGTTTTGGGACTCAGAGACTGGTACACGCCTTCATAGTATATCTCCGATGGTTTAGAGCTTCAGATCGTTAGTAGATTATCGCCCCCATAGTTGATATCGCCTTCTCAGAGAGACCTAAGTTCTTCTTCTTCATGTGTAGTAGTAAGGCAACCATGCATATCTCATTCGGGTCAAGTCATTAAATCTTCAGATCGTAGAAATGGGCATTTTCGTGGTTGATCATTCTACGATCATTTGACAACACTACGAACGTAGTATTTCTTGTCGCTTTTTGTTCTTTCGAGTTCTCGCTTCCCATAATGAGTTCCTCATGATTGATGCTCGATGATCCTCTCAGAGTCACTTCCTTCGAGGATTCTTCTTATGACATGTTTTGCATGATTGAGCATATAAGACCCTTTTCTTCTTTTGTTGAATGGCCTCGCTTCCATACAAAGATTAAGAACCATGTGAGCTTTATTCAGATTAGCTCAAGAGGGTCTTCAAGAAAAAGCTTTGACATATAGGAATTTTATCGTAATCATTTTCAACAATCTTAAGCCTCTCATTGGTTGAATCTTTCTCGATCAAGTCTTTCGCTTTAGCATTCCTTAGTGTGGTCGATAGACCAAGTACCTGCAGTTATAAATTTCTATTTTTGGTACCCATGGTTAAGTGGGTCCTGCTTAGGTTAGTTTTCTAAACCCCTGCTCCTCATATATTTAGATAATCATCATATTGATCACCAAATACCATATTCATGCATGTAACTCATTTAGATAATACATTTTGAGATGCATGAAGGTGAGTGTGTAAGATTTGCTATTTTAATAAAACACTCTTTTTCTTTGATGGTTTCATCATTTGTTTGGTTATGTTCACAGAGTTTAAATGTTCTTGAGTGAGAATCAACTCTACTTAATTATTTGTATTCTGGTTGATTCATGGAGGTGATCGGGCTTCTACAAATCATCAAGATACTTTTTTGCAGGATCGATCATACTTTGTGTGTTATCAAACACTTAGAACATAGGTTTTGTACATATATACTAACCCATCAACAAAGATTACTTCACATAAAATTAATTTAACTCATGATGCTCTTATGACCCATTTTAGATTTCTTTCAAGATGTCATCTTCAACCTAAAACGTGGATGGAGAGAAAGTTTATAGCAATTGAGTTTCCATCATCGGTGTACTTTCTCTATTCACCTTTTTAGGTAGATTATGATTACTTGAAAGAAAGTTGTTATAGTTCATAGTAGTAAGGTGCAAATCGATGTTCATATCTATATTAATGAGGAACCGCATCTTTTTGTTGTTAGTTTCATAATAGTCATTTATCTTAGATATACCGAGTTTAGGCATTGATGTGCATGTTTTCTCATTTACTTTTGACAGTCAGTTGCTCCAGTTGATCTTCAGTCACTTGGTTGTGGTCTTGAAGATACAAGCTAAGAGAGTGTCATCATCTCTAATTCTTTGACATCCTCGAGTTCACAAGATTTACATCCAAACCGCAGTTGACCAGCATATATGGTTGAGAAGTTCTTTCTCTTCTTTCGATAAGCATTACTTAGCATGTATGGCCTTTTTCATCTTTTCAGTTGGTGGATGTTTGAATCTTTTTCGTTGATATCTCTTGAGCTTTCTAGCCCGGTCTTCGCACAACAAGATTGACATCGAGCAAGGATTGGTCTTGTTGATATGGCAATCAAGAACATGGACCAACTCGAGCAGCTTTTAGTGTATATACACATTTATCTCGCATACAATATTTCCAACGTGTGAGCTCATCTCAAGATACAACAAGTGACTTACTACTAAACTAAGTTTAGAACAATGTTTGTGCCTAGGATCGCACTCAAAGCGATTAGCTTTTGAATATAGCATGAGAACCTCCGCTCGATACCAATTGTTAGTTCCCAAAGAGGCACAACAATATGGATCTGTAGGGGGGGGTTGAATAGATCCTTAGAATTTAAAATACTTTTTTCTCTATTAAGTTGTATTGCTAATTAATTTATCATGTGACAAACTTAAGAATCTTTTCAAGCACAAATGAATAAGTAAAAGATCCCCTTCATTGATATATTCATAATCATATACATACATTGTTCGTAGAGTTAGTTTAGTAGTAAGCAATTAAAACATACATATAGCTTATAGTAGTTAATGTATATAATGTAAATGACATAAAGTAAAAGACACAAGGGGTTTTAAGTGGTTCGAGACTCAAGCTCCTAATCCACTCTTCCGCTTTCAACTAAAGGTGATTTCCACCAAGGAAGGGCAAGACCGAATCACTAAGATTCCTTCAAGGCCAGCCTTGGGACTTGATTCACTAAGAACTTTTTGGGACTTCTTGGCTCACTAAGAACTCTTCAAGGCCGCCAACCTTTGAACTTCTCTAGTTCCCTAAGAACTCTTCAAGCCCAAAGCAGCTTGAACTTCATTTAGTCCCTCCCGACAAGGACCCCTCAGCCTCGGCTTCTTGTTGTTGTAGTTGTTGTTGTTGTTGTGCCGAAATGCTAAGATGTCATTAAGCTCGAACATCTTTTGTACTTAGATGCTTGATGTGGTCCTCTTTGCATTCTCGCTTGAGTCCGACCACATCTTCTTCTTTGGTGCAAATTGATCTTTACTCTCTTTTCAAATTTCATCTTCATCCGATGTCACCAGGCACCATCACCATCTGGATTTTCTAAGTCCCGAGTTTTTAGTAGACTTTGTTCGCACTTAGTAATCCCTCGAACCCTTCTTGAATGTTTTTGCAGACATGGTTCTCGCACTTCTTCGGCTTCAACTTTTAGGTTCATGGTGATTCGTAGAGTGGCTCTCTTGATCTTCTTTTTACTCACCCACTTTCCTGAATGCTATCTTTTGGCCTTCTTGCCTTCTCAACTTGGTTGCCATCTTTAGTGGCATTCTCATCTTTGTTGAGTGAAGCTTTGATCTATTTGAGTCCTTCTTCAAAGTCGCTTCACTTCCACCCTCGGTAGTCTCACCGCCACCGAGACTTGTTCTATTGATCTTTGGTGGAACTCAGAGAGTCAACAATAATATTCATCAACTCAACGATTCTTCAACATCAATCATTAAGAACTCTAGATCTTTGAAGCTTTGTTGATTTATACTACTTCCCAATCTTCCCATTAGAAAGTAGCCGTTGAAAGCTATTCAAATTGCCTCGCAGATCTTAAGTTATTTGGTGCAGATTGCAGATGTGACATGACATCTTTTTCTGACTTCCTGACACTGCAGTCTGCTATTTCACCAACCCTGTCAGATATGTCACTTTGATATCTTGGGCAGGTCGACGACTTTATTTCACCCTTCTGATTTCTCGATCAGAGGTTGTCCTTGCATCGATGCTCTCAATAAGCTCTTGTCCGAATATTACCCTTTAGATTGAACTGCTACAATGCTTCGCCTTCAACTATTCAAACTCTATGATTTCGATGCATGTCTTCATGGAACCGATCGTAGTGTCTTGTTGATCGGTAGAGACAACACTACGATCTTGAGGATTGTTCACTTGATCTTTCAAATGTGTAGAACATCTCTTCCTCTTTTGTGCAAAGGCTTCATCATTTTATTTGCTCTCTACTATTCTCAAGTAATCGATGGCTTGATTCCTTGCTCCGCCTCTTCTCAATAATAAGACACTTCAGATTTCAGGGCGTGTCCAAATTTCGCTTTCTCCTTGTGATCTCCCGCTCACTTATCATCAATGGATCGATCCAATGCTTAATCACTTTAGCCTTGTTATTCAGAGGTCGACCAAGATCTCAAAGGTGTACTCCATCGGCCTTCTTTGTTTGGCAAACACTACGATCCCGGTTACTTCCAAGATCGTTGTCATCTTTCCACTTGAAAGCCATCGCATATGTCGACTTTCCTTAGTCATTATGTAAGTCTTCCTCTCCGATCTCTTTGTGGAAGACTTCATCTCAAATGGCTTCATAACTCAACTGGATGTTGATTGGGTTGTTAATTGGTCTTCCGTTAGCTTGCATGCCATTCGCTGAGTGCTCTCTCGGTTTTCTTCAGGTGGGACGTATCTATGTAGTGACAACTAGAGGTTTTATTCCTTTCGATATTCAAGGAGTGCTCATTTGTTGAGAATCATATTTGTTCTACGATTCTGCTTTGGCATCAGGAGCACATTCGCTGAGGTCTTAGTTCGCAGACTCTACGATTCATCTTTGGGTTGTGCAGCAGACACTCACGACTCGAGATCGATCTCGACACTCACGATTTTCGTCGTTGTGCTTGTTGTCTTCATCCGATCTTGCTCGACTCACGATCTCCGCCTTTGGTATGATTAGTAGACTCTACAACTCGAGTGTAGTCTACTTATTCTTGACTTGGCTTTGGCAGATACTCTGGCCGGCTCAGAAAGGTGTTGTCTCTCACGATTCTAAACACGACTTCCTCAAGAGATTACGGTCCCGAGGAAGTGCTACTCGACACACCACGATCCTTCCTCATCTCTCCCGGTAGTTCATACTTAACTCGAGATCTACTATCTTGTAGACTACGATTATGCCTCGATAGCTCTCGAGTTTTTCTCGACTCTCCCGCAGACTCATTTATTTTCGTGCAAAAGCTCGTTCTATTTATTACATCATAAGATCAACCTAACATATTTATCTTACATCATAAGATCAACCTAACATGCTTGATCTTTCTATCAATTTATAGTCCTTGTACATCATTTGATGCCTTTTTTTAAGGACTTTCACATATATATATATATATATAAAGTTATATATATATTTTATCATAATTATGTAGATCAACAATTTCATCTAACACATTTGATCAATTCATTCTAAGTCCTTGTACATATGTTTCTATTATCTATCAAGGGACTTTACATTGTCAATTTTCTTAATGCAAGATTTAATAATAGATATCGTGTGACAATAATTATAATATGAGATATGATATGCAATAATATATCATATAAGCATCAATAATCAATGTCGTGGTGCTATATATATATATACTTTTTATCAGTTCAATTAAATAACACATTATATAAAAATAGGAATATCATTCACATGTGCCATCTTATTCCCTATAAAAAAGAATATTCTATTGCATACTTTGCAAAATTTTCACATATCACCGTTAACTTTAACCTTTTATCAATTTAACCATTTACGAAATAAAATAATAATTATAAGAAAATTGAATACTTTCATTTCATAAAATTTGGGGTCTTACATCGGCAGTCAAAGAAGGTTAAAAGGAGAGAGGTTTGTGCTTCATACTACCCGAGTTCATCAACCATTATGGAAGAAAAAGAAGATAGCTCAAAGAAACAAGGTAAAAAACCTTTACCTCTAACTTAGTTCATGTATTTTAATGATTTGATAAAGAATTTATGTTCTTGAACTTTAAAACTTTAGATCTACATATTATATAGTGTATTATGTATAGATCTAACTATTTTGAGTGTTAAAAAGTTGGATCAAAGGAAAGAAAAGTAAAACAATTTTTGAAGCTCAAGAAAATTAGTAGACTACTAAGCCTAAAAGGGAATTTCGAGATTAGTTAGATGTTCCAGAAAATTTTGGGCTTTTGGTATGTTATATTACAGTAAATAAGCTTTCCATAAACTCCGGAAAGGACTAAATCCGACTCTGGAGGAAAGAGTTATGACATTTTAAAGTAACCGACTCAAAACTGGAAAAACCAATTTGATTCAGTCCCTTTGCACAAATATCTGGGCTGATATGTTTGGAATATGGAAAAATATCATTAGGGGAAAGTTGTAGAAACGGAATTTAGCTTCATGTGGGCTGAAGAATTGCTCAAAAATGTTTTGAAACGAGAGAGTTATGACTATTTTAACGAAAGAGGGTAAACTTGGGAAAAAGGGGAAAACTGTTACGAGTGGACATTTTTGGAGCCTATTTTAGGCTGCCTATGAGGACAAAATGTGTGGGTTATATTTTTTAAAAATAGCCTACTATGGTACCTATAACATATCCAAATTTGGGAATTTTTTGATTAACGATCAAAGCGGGAGAAAATCGTAAAGTGGCTAGGTTGATAACGAACCCAATAAAGAAGAATCGCCAATGCTCGCGCTGCCGCCTTGCCCGGCGGTTGTCTTTGTCAGGTCAAGCGCTTTGTTTGATGTCGTTTTCGCACACTGTTTTGATGAGCTTCCGTGATCCGTTTTCGCGATGTGAAATTTTTCTAAAATACTATGACATGAGGTCTATAATATGCCCAAAAATTTACTGTTATAAGACTTATGGTCTGAATGTTAAAAATGAGAAATGAACATGTCAGAACTTAAAAACGGGCGACGCCGAGCGTCGACGCGTCGAGCAATTTTGACGTTCGACGTTCCGAATCACATTCTGGCGAAATAATAAGTCATAATAAATCTAATAAAGTCATACGGGGCGAGATTAGACTATAAGTGATATTTTATGCCGAGAAATTTCCTTTCAAGCATAAATAAAGCAATAAAAAATTATATAATTAGTGGACTGGGTCTTATATGAAGGTGTAGGTAAATGAAAGATTTTGTTACAATTGTAAGTTGCATTCCCTTTTCTTATTGTATTATTATATAATTATTTGGTAAAAAGTATTTATATTGTATTCTCTTTATATACTGAGAGACAATATCTCTGGACTTTGAATATCTGCGTTATTATTCTTGGGTTTTGGCTCGCATTTGTTGTGGGTAAAGTTGGGTGATGATGGATGTTTTTGTTGATCTCCACTAATTTTATGTTCTATCCGGAGATACTAGGTACTTTTGTGTGTCTCGCTAATTTGCTTTTTTATGTTTCAACTGTTTTCGTGGGCATATCATACAATTTAAGTAATGTCTCATCGTGAGAAGATGGTTTGTCAATTCTTTGTAGTAATTATGGTTGTTTGATATTGTGTAGGTTATAATGGCCGAAAAAGACGATCCGAGGCACCCATCAACTTGGAATCGAATGTTGAAAATCCAATTCATATTGATGAAGAGGAGTTGAATGAAGGTGAAATTGAGCAACTTGATGCCGGTAAGACTCGTGTTAAATTTGGGCTCATTATACAAGATTAAGCAAAATGGTCAAATTAAAGCTAAATGCAAATATTGTGGAGCTATTTTAAATGTTGATCCAAAAAATAACGGGACTAGTGGTCTAAATGCTCACAATAGGAGATGTAAAATTTACCCCTCAAATGTGGAGTTAAGAAATCAAGCAATCTTAAACTTTAAATCCGCAAGTGCTAATAATGATGATAAGACCATAGAAGGGGAGTCAACAAATAATTGTCTTTGGAAGTTTGATGTGGAACTAACTCGGGCTGCTTTAGCATATATGATTCTAGTTGATGAACTTCCTTTTAAATTTGTCGAAAATGAGGGATTTCGACATTTTGTGTCCATTGCATGTCCTAGGTTCAATGTTCCTTCACGTCACACAATTACAAGAGATTGTTTTAAAATATATATGGAAGAGAAAAAGAAGTTAAAATCTATTTTTAACTCATCTTCTCAAAGGATATGTATTACAACTGACACATGGACATCAATGCATAGACTTAATTATATAGTTGTGATAGCTCATTACATTGATGATAAATGGAGATTGAGAAAAAAATTATAAACTTTGTTCCAATTTTGAGTCACAAGGGTGAGGCTATTAGAATGGCAATTGAGAATTGTTTGATAGAATGGGGGATTAAGAGAGTTTTTACTATAACTGTTGATAATGTCAGTTCAAATGATGTTGCGATATCTTATTTAAAAAATCAATTGCAAATATGGGGATATAGTGTTTGTGAGAATAAATTCATTCATGTTCGATGTGTTGCTCATATTTTAAACTTGGTCATAGTTGATGGGTTGAAAGATGTTAATATTTCGGTAGCTCGTGTTCGGGCATTGATTAGGTGGGTAAGACAATCTCCATCTAGGATTAGAAAGTTCAAGGAGTGTGTTGACTTTGAAAAAATTGAAAATAAATCTTCATTAATCATAGATGTTGCTACTAGATGGAACTCCATTTATTCAATGTTGAATGTTGCTCAACATTTTGAACGTGCTTTTAATATGCTTGGGAGTAGGGATCCTTTGTTTAAACAAGAAATGATCTCAGGTGAAGGGTGGCCAACGGTGGAGGATAGGGGTAATGTGAGAAGAATTATTTTGTTTTTGAAACACTTCTATGAATTAACACTTAGAATCTCCGGCACATTATATGTTACATCCAATGGATTTGTTCATGAGTTTGTGGAAGTTGATGGTCTTTTGAAAGAAATGGAAGATGGTGATGATTATCAAATGAGAGAAATGGCTATGAGGATGAGATCAAAGTTAATGAAATATTGGGGGGATGTTGATAAAATGAACAAGTTGTTATACATTGCCGTGGTTCTTGATCCAAGACACAAATTCACTTTCGTTGAGTTTGTATTTAATCACATGTATGGAAAAGAAAGTGATTTGGCAATCAAAATGATTAGAGGGGCTAAAGATGTATTATTTGAGTTGTTCAATTATTATAATCTCAATCATTTATTGTCCCAAGGTCATTCATCTCAAACTCCAAGTGGGAGTGGAAGCGTAACTCGAAGCGGTGTCTCATCATTAGTAGAAAGTATGTCAAGAAAAAAAAGAAAAATTGACAGCTTGTTTGAACAACATGTTGAGGATGTTCAAGGTGGGGAAGTTCAAACTGAGCTAGAAATGTATTTAAAGGATTGAGTTGAAAGAAAAGATGAAAAATTTAACCTTTTATCTTGGTGGAGATCCAACACTCATAGATTTCATGTTCTTTCATTAATGGCTAGAGATGTCTTAGCGATTCTCATTTATACCGTGACTTCCGAATCAGCATTTAGCATAAGAGGACGCATACTTGATTCCTTTAGGAGCTCTTTAACTCCTAGGATGATGCAAGGAATTATTTGTGCTCAAGATTGGCTTCGCCGAAGCAACGAACTAATTGATATCGAAGAAAAATTGGAATCCCTTGAAGAAATTAAAAAAGGTACAGCACAGTAACACTTGTTTATTTATTTTTTTGTAATGTAGTTTAAATTCTTCTTAATAAATTATGATTTGCTCACATTTGTCTTTTAAAAACTACAGAATTTTCAGCAGGCGATTTAGATGCATCAATCTTGGAAATGTAATATTATGGTTGATTTGTTCGAGACTGGAGACTTGATAGTTGAGAGAATTGTGCCTTGTGCGTTGTTTGTTTTTAATCTTGGATTAGTTGGATATGTAATATGGTTGATTGGATTACTTGCTAGTGGCTACTGCTTGACTGCTTGTTTCAGCTTTGATTATGCATTACTTTAGTTTTCTGTTTCAGTTGATGAAATGACTTTAGTTGATGTTTTGTCACATGGTTATGTTCAGGGAATATATTGTTCTGTTATGTTCAGTTGATGAAATGACTGTTTTGTCACATGAATTTGCATTCTTGTTTTGATTGTGTGTTGCATTCTTGTTCACAACAGAGGTGATGAAATGACTCTGTTTTGTCTCATGGAGTTCCTCATTCTATTATGGTTGTTATGTTTTGATATTTTGGGATAATAGATTTGCATTCTTGTTTTGTCACATGGAGTTCCTCATTCATATGGATAATGAAATGACTCTGTTTTGCATTCTTGTACATCTCATTCTGTTTGGCTGTTGTTAAAAAAATTCTGGGCGTTTGCTTTGGTCACCAGGTAATTAATTCATATGGATAATGAATGTGAATTTGTTAATATAAAAATCATATAAACCCAAGTTGCCAATTTGCCATCATTAAAACGAAAGGCATATAAACCAACAAGGCAACAATACATGCATACAGCCATACATACTGTCTATTGTCTAATAAACCAACAATAACTCATAACTCAATTGATAATTTGATATAACAACAAGCCAACAGTACACAGTAGCCAACTATAGTCTACAACAACAATTTCAATTGATATAACAACAAGCCAACTATAGTCTACAAGTCTACAACAACAATTGATATATAATTGTATATGATTTCTACAACAACAAGCCAACTACAACAAGCCAACAATACACACTACACAGTAGCTTGACGCCTTGACTAGCTTCAGCTTCAGTTGATATATTATTGTTGTTGATTTCTTTTTCTTAGTTTTAAATTTTTTTTGTTAATATATTAAAAAAAATTATTTAATTATTATATATTATTTATTAATAATTATATATATTACCATGCATGCGGTATAACCGAAAACCGAACCGAAAAAATAGGTACCGATTTTGTACCGAACCGGCAATTCGGTACCGGTTCGATTTTTTACCGATGAGCACCCCTACGAGTCATAAGTCATAACTCATTACATGCACTGAATTGAAAACTCTGAAGAAAAAACAGTTAAATAAATAACAAAAATATCTTCTCAAAATAATTTAACCAAAAATTAGATCAAATATTGTAATAATCATTTATACAAAATAAAAAATGATTATTTAGAAGGTAGAACTTAAAAGTTAACAAATACTTAGAATTTTTTGATTTACAAATATAAAAAATCAAATATTATCCAAAAATTCTTTCAAATCTTCAAGGTCCAACCACTTAATTCAAGTTCTAGTCTTCTAACATGTTGCACATAAGAAATAAGATTGCTTGATCAGTAATGACAAATTTTCAAGTTCATCCCATACCTATAGTTGAAATAAAAATTAAAAAAAATTACAAGTATTTGAATCAACTAAAATTGTTGAACATTAAAATTAAAATTTAACTTGAAATTAACACATTTGAATCAACTCATTACGTTCACGGTTGAAGTATGAAAGCTAAGTCAACCAACACAAATTGCATACCAAATTTTCTAAGATAATCCTGTATACGATATAATATATCAGCGAGAGGCTATGGTAATGTTGTTGATTTGCAGAATAAAGAATAACACACATATATATATATATATATATATATATATATATATATATATATATATATATATATATATGTATGTATATGTGCTCCATTCATGAATCCATTGCTTAGTAAAGAACCTCTTTTTGGCATAATGAATTTTCTTGCATTTTATAATGCAATCTCTTGGCTACAGCCAACAAAGCCTAAATTATGCGGTAAAATCGAAGATTATAGTAGTCTTTCAATATGTTCTACAAGATTTCAGTCACCACTTCATAAGAGGTTAAGCTACCATTCTCATAAGCAACCAACAAATAATACAACTTTATAGCCACTAATCAAAAGGTAAGCTAGTAATTAGTAAATTTCA
This sequence comes from Panax ginseng, assembly GCA_020205605.1. Classification (NCBI taxonomy): domain Eukaryota; kingdom Viridiplantae; phylum Streptophyta; class Magnoliopsida; order Apiales; family Araliaceae; genus Panax; species Panax ginseng. The sequence goes on along the minus strand of CM035134.1, from coordinate 136,556,387 downwards.
AGTCTCAAGTGGATTTTCAAATGAATGAAGAAAATCAAAAAACTCAACTCAAATTGGTAACAATATACCCTCACAAACATGACATGAAAACTTTTAAAAAAAAACAAACAAACAAACGAATTTCCAAAACGAATCAACAAAAACAAATGATCTTCAAAATCAATTTGACAACAAACTACCAAAATATGGAACTCCAGCACTAGGCAACCAAGTATCCCCATCTATGAAGTTAGCCACAGTAAAATTCAAGGCGTTGGTCGCGTTAATCACATGGTAACCAGGCCATGTAACCCTGTTACTAGTATCCGATCCAGGTCCTCTATTGTTAAATTCAGCATAATACAATGTATTTAGCGCGAAATCCCCAGACCAAATGCTCCAACCAGCAGGATCAATCAAGCTATCAATAAATGATTCCATATAAACAACTCTTGAGTACTCTTTCCAGGGGCGCCCCAAGTAAATTTTAGTTGTACCCAAATCTTCTGCTGCAGCTATAGTGCAATTTTGTATAGAAGTACCGGTGTTTTGGTTAATATCCGTTCTACTCTGTGCAGTAATGGGATCGAACTGGCCTTTAATGGGAATTCGCAAATAAATATTGCAGTTTTGAAGAACAACCGCGGCATTTCCTAGTATAAAATCTATAGTTCCATAGATATCACATTCTCTGTAGAATTGCCTTAAGGAATGGGCGTATAAGGTGTCTTGGTATCCTTCAAAGCTACATTGGTAGAATGTTGATAAGTCTGCGCCGTTTCGGAGGGCTACGGCTTGGTTGTTTATGGCTCCTGCTGTGTTTCGGATTGTCATGTTTACTCCAACAAATCCTTGTCCAACCACGACTGCAATAAAAATGTTTGATTATGAATGTTGTGATAAATTTATTTTAAGTAATTATTTAGGCATGCTTAATTTGCATCTTTGACATTAGTGGAATCTCAATATAATAACAATGATAAGATTGAATCGTGCATAATATTTATATAGTTTGTGTGAACAACGCTTGCATGAATTCTATTTTATTTTTATATTAATTTAAGTTGGCCAAAAATCAACCAAAGACGCCTCAAATTAAACTTATAGCTACATTGTAATTATATTGGTACGTATTTATGTAGAGAGTTGATATTTTCATAAGTAAAAATATTAGTACTATGATATTTTCTCACATTAAAAGAAGGTGGTGTCAATTCGCATGCAAGAAAAGAACTTATAGACCTAACATATATATTTTCTTATAAAAATATCAATTCCCTATATGTAAAAAAATAATTACTATATATTGGCATGGATGGGGGATTTGAATATGGTGAAGTTAAAAGTTGTCAATCCACTAGTCAAAACGAGTTGCGTTGTTCAATATATATCAAAAGTCATTGATATGTAACTCTTTTATATACAGATGCAACATTTTCACACAGATGCAACATTTTACTACATCATTGAAAAATAATTTGAATTTTTTTAACTTCACTAAATCTAAATCTGAATTTGTTGAGGACTGCACAGGGACAAGAGTCACGAGATTAACTATGTATGCATTTATTAACCAAGTGTGTGTGTGTGTGTGTGTATATATATATATATATATATATATATATAATTGACCTGATGAACTAGGACAATTGGTTTCATATATAGCTTTTATACTACTTCACAAAAAAAAAAAGCTAAAGTTTATTCAAATGTCAAAAGGAAATAACTTACTGAATGTTCCAGTGTTAAATGTCGAAAACCCATTCACAACGCTGCGATTACCAGTAATAATAGTCTGATTAATTCCAGCTCCAATCATCATCAAATATTTCTTCTCTTTAGTTATGTTAACATACTCTTCATAAACACCAGCCCTCAAGTAAATTACAAAATAGCCCTTGCTACCATCACTATTATCTGGAGCTGCAGCAACAGCCTCACTAATAGTAGTAAAATTCCCATTTCCACTAGGATCAACCACAACCTTCTCGGTCACATTTACCACATTACCCCCAGGATAAAGCCTCAACTTTTTATCATTTTTAACTACTGGAAATCCAGGCATTCCCCTTCGAAACCATCTCCCTCTTCTCGTATTTCTGACCCAACCGCGCTTAAAAATTGCTAGTGACACACTATATAACATGCTACCATTCGATAGCGGGATTAAAAGCGCGTTTTTAGGGATTGAAGGTGAAGTTATGGCTTGAAGCCCTTCGAAACAAGTTTGCTGGTTCGTTAGGGTTGCACTTAGCAATGTATGCAAGTCGTCGGCTTTGAACATCTCAAGGGAATCCGTTGAACGGATATTTTTACTAGTGCTCGACAAGAAATCTATGTTTAATTTTGCAAGGAGTTGACAATCTTCAAGAGCATGAATTGCGCTATCAGGTAATGAATCATGAAGTTTTAGGTAACGATTGATTAATGAAAGGAAGTTTTCTGTTGTTGAGATTGATTGTTGAACAGAAAACCTGCCATGATTGTAAATGCTGATGGATTCGTTACGGGGTAGCATGTAGTTGCAGAACTTTGGAAAAGGTGTGTTGTTGCAGGTAGTTTCTTTGGAGGCTGATATTGAGAAAAAGAAGAAATTGAGGATGAGGAAAATGGAGAAGAGGCAATTTGTGGAATGCATGGTGGCCATTGTAGGGAAACTGGTATTGAAAGGACCAGGGATTGTGTGTGAGGGTTATATCATCTTGTTCTTGTGTGTTTATATAGGTAGTTGTTTGAATCTTTGAGCTAATACATTTTTTTTTTTTATTGGCAAGTTGCTTAAATGTATTCGGTCAAAGCATTTTTGTCGGCTTTAAATGACACTAATTTCATGTTGCGACTAAATTATAAAAATTAATGCACGATTTTGTCAAAATGTGCGGAGTTGATGCTAGCTAGTACCAACCCCGCACATAACTAGCGTAAAACTGTCCTAAATGGGACAACTTTGCACTACTAAATGTATCAGAAGATACCGTTTTGCTATATATGCAAATTGAGTACTAAATCTGCACATGTTTACAAATTCCAGGGAACACTTATGTATTTTCATGTTATCAAAAACAGAATAACGGTTGAAAATTTATTTATTCAACACGGAATTAAGAAGCTGCCAACATGTTGATATTGTATGTTCAATGCACCGAGCGGAATAATACGAATGGAAATTCTTGAATACCTATGACACCGCTTGCACTAACTTTTGCAGTTCTGTAAGATATCATAGAAATTATTAGAATAATAAGACGTGTTCACCGCGAATCAAGCATAGTTTAAGCTTCTAAAATTCCTTTAGTTAATTATCCATAATTAATTCCATGCTAAGGATTAAGGAAACTACTATTGAAGGCAATGGGGAAGCTAAGATTTTTATTCACTGGGGTCAAAATATTGTGATGTTATAAATAATTTAGTGGGAGTTCGAAAACAACGTCTTCGAGCCAATTTTTTTAGATAATTTTGTGCTTTTTGGCCTATTACATATGTAAAACATATATTTGATTACAATATTCTTAATATAACAAGTAATAATATTATATATATATATATACACACACACACCTCTTATTGACTCTTACTACGCCTTTCTAATTACAAATATGTTAATAAATATTTAAATTTCTTATGTTATAAAAATAATATAAATTAGTTTATTATTTATATTAAAAATATTAGAGAAATAAGCATACATCAAGGAGTTAAAGTAACACGTAATTGAGAAAGTTATAAAAAATTCAATTTGACCCCTTATATTAAAAAATTTATAAAATTTCAGTGGGATCAATTTATTCATTACACTTAAATTTTTTCTAAATTTATCATATATTATAAAATATATATTTTTCAGTGGGGTCAATTGACCCCACACCCTCCCATGCGGCTTCACCACTGAATTTAAAATGTATATTAATCAAATAAAGTATAGAATTCTCCTAAAATTTAACCAACTAACGATTGACAACTTATAAGGTCTCTAAATCAAATTAGGATTCTGAATGAGAAGATTCTCATGTTAGAAATCAAGGAAGTTCCAACACATTGGAAGTAATAATAATTCTCTATCCATATCAATTTTCTGACTTAAGTATTGGAGAGTCCTCTTAAAATCCCCAATTTTAATAGACTTTTTATAGGTTTTTCGGCGAAATCAAGACGGTCAAAGCGGATGTGTATATTCTAATTGTTCAAATAATTTAGCTTAAATATATTATAGTCAAAACTTTTGTCTCCGTAAAACACGAATTCTTGATATATTATGAGTAATACTAGGGATACCCCTTTTCAAAATAAAAAGAGAGGTTACGTACAAAACAAAACAAAATTATAATGAATTCATAATAAAACTCTAAGCCATAAAAAAATAGTCTCATAACTATTAAATATCACAAGACAAACTATAATAAATGTCAAACCGACTTAAACCACAATATAAACTAATTATTATAACTCCAAACAAACTAATGTATTGTATCCTAAACATAATATTTTAACCATTGGAAAGAAGGGAGCTCTCATCACACTTGTTCTTGATTCCCCTGATTACCTGGCGGAAGAAAAACACAGTATGAACCAAATGCCCAGTACGGATATAGAGTATAAGAATAATGAAACGAAATAATTAACTCAATTAAATGAACTGAACTGAAACGAACAAAACTAACACAACGAAATAATAGGCTAGTTGAATTAAATGGTTGAGTGCTTTTTTATACCGAGCTCAAAACAAAACAGAAATATGCATTGTTACACAGACAAGTCAAATAATGTCACACATGCAATCAAAATAATTCCACACAAGCAAGTCACACACATTGGACCGCGAATCCAAATGCATGTAAAATCGGAAGGCGCGTTTGACACAAACATCACTAATCCACATAACAGAACAGGAAACTAGGGTCGACCCATACGCCTCCCACGACAAATCACCAAATGACCAACTCCCACAGGAGCACAAAACAGAGACGTCGTGGACTGATCACATGTCACAACACATGCGACACAATATTAAGCAAAACGAATTCCCGAAAGCTAAGGTATAACCTACGGTATATTCTAACAAAAATACCATATCACAACACATGCGATACAATATCAATATAATGGGGTTCTAATATGTACATGTTAAATCAAAACAAATCACCAACACAAGCCTCCAAAATATATTAAATGTACATTTCTACAAATATCATAATAATTTGTAGACATGATACATTAGTCTAAAAAGTACAAATAGAAGTTCCAAATATCGACACCAAAATAAACTATCATAATAAATTTGACAATGAATAATTATGAGAGGCAATATCAAATTTATAAACGAGTAGCAAAATGAATATATTAAAATTAAAAGAGTCTGGTTGAAAGAGTACGGAATCCATATCTGGATTAAGCAATGTAATACCCGAAAGTTAAATAAATTTATGTTAATCTCCTTTAATTCGATCTAATAAAATAAAATAAAATTTTATTATAAATCTAACAATTAATAATATAATATCGTTAAATTTATTATTAAGTAAATTTATAATTTTATCAACAAAATTAATTAATTAGAATTAATATACACAATTTTTAATTCAATTTATAAAACATTTCATATATATATATATATAGAAAATAGATCGTATTTTAACTTTTTGATGGGAGAAAATTCGGACCCTATATTTTTTTTTGTTACTTTTTTTTAAAACAACTAAATTTTTTTTTTAATATTTTATGGAACTGAATTTTTTCCATAATACAATATTTTGGGCGTGATTTGGATACTTATACCAAAAAATATATGTATGATCAATGCATGCATCGTATATACCTGCTTTTGTTATACATAACCAAATCACATCCAAAACACTGTATTATGTAAAAATTCTAGTTTCATAAAATATTAAAAAAAATTTTAGTTGTTTTAAAAAAAAGCAAAAAAAAAAAATCCGCATTTTCTTAAAATACGAAAGTCCGGATTAGATCCGAACATATATATATATATATATATATATATATATATATATATAACACGGATACTTTTAAAATGGCCTACTGGCCTTTTGGCCTTCTGTAGCTATAATAGATAGTTTTTCTTAAGTGTCCATATATACTTGATATAGTCTCCAACTATCCATACTTATGAGCAATGAAATTACAGAGCAATTTCACTATTATTATTTTCCTCATATCGATGACTATATGAATATAATAATTATTATGAATATAATAATATAATGACCACTTTGCACTTCATTTATGTATTAAATTAACTAAGTGAATCATATATATGGTATCCAAGTATATATCCTTTACCAAAATATCATAAGCTATTAGAACTTATCGAATAAAAGAAAAAAAATCACTAGGTATAGATACCTCCTCCAATTTACAGTGCAAAAGTAATTCTTTTTCTTCTCTTTTTTCTTGTGCCACCTCATGTCCAATTCTTTTCTCATGTTCGTATGGGATGTAATGCAGCAGTGTAGTTAGGTTTTATTTATTATCTTATAATTTCTCTTAATTACAATAGGATTTTAATTTGAGCTCTTTACATTACTATACAACAATTAGAAAATAATTACAAGATAAGTGCATCTACAAAATAATTACAAAAATAGTGCAACACAATAACCACATTAGATCATTCAGTTTAATAGAAATAAGGAAACGCTCATTTCATGTCGTTGGCTTTGTGGTTGCTATGGAGCTTTATTCTCTAAAGCAAGCCTGGTGAGTCGTACTCTTTCACTATCTCCATCACTCGACTCCCCAAAACGCCCCCATCACCACCGCGTCTCAAAGATCGAAGGATTTGGAAAAGATCGAAGGAATTGGAAATTGAGTCTCGAAGATCGAAGGATTTTGGAAATCCGAATCTGGAACATAATTACGAAGGTAAGTAAACCATAATCTGAATTTGGATATTGAAATCTCCTAATATAACTTTGACTCGGACAATGAGTATATGATTTCGATTATCAATTGGTAACCAAAAACAAATCTAATAGAAGGATTATTAGTTGTTTATTGATGGATTCCAGATTGGTATAAAGTAGAATTGTAGATTGAAAATTTGGTATGGGTCTTTCCAGGTTTAATTCAGGTACTGAACCATTGTTACTACACACTCATAAACTGGTTACCTTCATATAGTGTTTGGTTATCTAGGTTTAATTGTTCAGTCTTTAATTAGTCACCACATCATGATACTCAATGATTTGATTATAAACTGAATGCAAATAATGTGTTTCAGATTTATGCTTACTAATTAGATATATTTTGGTTATTGTATAATGATTATTTGGTCACCATTCATAATATTGTATTATCTTTAATGATTCAGTTGTCAGACAATGGAGATGATTTCAGTTGTACTTTATTTCAACGGAATGTGGTCTGACAGTAACCAATACCACAATTTTAAAGTTACCGTCCTACTAGTCCCATCAACTTGTTCATTCACAGAAATGCACAACTTGGTATGCAGTGCAATAAGACTAGAAACCAACGCAACAAAATTGTCAATTAAATTTCAGATTATAAGCGACATTCTATCGATCAGTATGTCAAATGAAGCAACCTTCAGATTCTTTATAAAAGTTAGTAGAAAATCAGATGAATAAAGTAAGTTTTCACTAATTATAGAGAATGTATACAACAATGGAGGCACTACAATCTTATAGAACTTGAGAAATATAGAAGAAATAGGATGCAAGCTGTAATGCTAATCAGATCGACAAAATGGAATTCAGAACTTATACCACTGGCAACACAAGATTACCAAATTGAAACACAATATGCTGAGCAGCTTGCCATCGAAGCTATTGATCAAGAACAAGACAGACAACAAGATATATCATGCACTGAAGAACAATCTGATGAGGTCATATTAGATCCGAATGAATTTGAAGTGAAAATGCATCAAACTTACAAAGAAAACAAAACCTAGCACAAGCAATAAGACTACATTCAATCAGTCAAAATCGAAAAACACAAGGTTGAAAGAACAAGTGGTAGAGACTTTGTGCTAGTATTCATAGAGAATGAAAATTGCAAATAGAAGTTGAGAGCATCAAAGTTCTAGAAAACCAGTATGTTCAAGGTGAGAGAATTCAATGATTTCCACAATTGTTCATCCGACATAATGCTGGGAGATCATAGACAAGCAAATAGTGAGTTGGTTAGTGAATGCATAATGCATAGATTAACAAATATGAAGAAAATATACACACCAATAGATATTGTGGAAGACATGATGACAGAGTATAATGTGTCTATCTCTTACCAAAAAGCATGGAGATCAAAAGAGAAAGCATTGGAAAAAGTAAGAGGGAATCCACACGACTACTCTCTGATCCCATCATGGTTGCACATGTTGAAGAAAACAAATTCAGGTAATACTTGGATATTGTTCTTAAATTTTTTATAATTAATTGGTAACCCAATAAAGCTGAATTTGATACCTTTGTATGAAGGTTTGGCTACTAACTTCACTATGAAAAAAAAATTCTATAAAAATAGTTTTGTATCGGTAGTCAATATCTACACAAAAGGTTACTCTTAAATGGCATTTTGGACACCATCTACACCATATGGAAAAAATTAAATGCTAATTAATTGGATACCAGTAACCATATAAATGGTTACCCTCGACTACAAGTTTGGACACTATTTGCTTCATAGATTTATATTGACATTACTGAAATTTCATATCAGGTTCAATCACAGCCCTGGAGTTGGAAAGAAATGGTTGTTTCAAGTATCTCTTCTTTTCCATGGGAGCATCCATTGAAGCATGGCATCATTTCTTCCCAATCATTGTAATTGATGGCACATTCATGCAATTAACTTACGGGGGGACACTCCTCATAGCAAGCACCCAAGATGAAAATAGAAACATTATTCTGATTGCTTTTGCAGTGGTTAATAATGAAAATGAATTCTCTTAGGGATGGTTTTTCGTCAATTTGAGAAAGGCTTATGGAGTTGGGGAAGGCCAATGCATTATTTCAGATAAACATAAAGCCATTGTACAGGGACTGAACTTTGTGTTCCCCGATGTCATGCATGGTTCATGTACATATCATGTCTAGAAAAATATAAAAAAAAGATTCAGAATGAAAGGAGAAGAACTCAAAAAAGCATACAACGGGGCTTGTAGAGCTTACACTATTGAAAAATTCAACAGACACATGGTTGAACTTGATGCAAATAATGCTTGAATAAAGACATATTTGGAGGAAAAGGTTAAGTTAGAGAAGTGCATAATGCTCCATGGGACTGTAAGCAGGTACTCAACAATGACTTTAAACACAGTCGAATCTATCAACAATGCAATCAAGGGAATCAGGGAACTTCCAGTTACAACAATGATTGAATGCCTCTGTTGTATGGTTCAAATTGGTATTTCACAAACAAGCAAGGAGTTATATCAACATTCACTACCCTCTCCACAATAGCTAAGAGAAGATCGCAACGAATCAAAGAAACTTAAGGTCAGTAATACAACTTTTAAATTATTACATGCATGTATACCAGAAGTTGCATTTTCATTTTATGGAAATCACATTAGTCATTATTGGTTACCTGTATATGCTGAAAAAGTTAACAACAGTACATATGCATTCCATTATTTCGAATTAAAAAAATAAATGATTATATATACTAACTACACCCTTAAATTGTGTGGTAGGTTGAGACATCAAACCTAGTGATTTTCACTATTTACGATGTCACCAAACAATTTATTGTGGACATGGAACAAAGTACATGCACACGCCATAAATTTAAGTACCACGAGATGCCTTGTTCACACACTGCTACTGTTATCAGCAAAAGGAATTTGAGCTATTATGCATTTGGCTCAAAAAAGTACTCAAAAACAACTTTGGTAGACACGTATTCAACTTTCATCCTGCCATTGGATGACAAAGAGAATTGGGATGTGCCAGAAGAAATAAGAAACACATGTGTAAAACCACCAAATACAAGAAGACTAGAGGGAAGACCAAAGATAGGGAGGTACAATCATGGATCTGAAAACAGAATTAAAAAAATGCAACAGGTGCCAAGAAAAAGGACACAACAGAAAAGTATGCAATAATCCACCAATTTTACGACAAAAAGGTCTGATATATATATAGTACTTCAACAAAAAAAAGTGTAACTACAAAAACATCTGGATGTTTACTGTGAGTAACCAATAATCAAATATATGATAACCTTTTTATTAATGTAAGGTAACCAAGATTGTGTTACACAATATTGAATAAAATTTTGCATTTTTTTCTTCTTACATTAAGTAAGAGGAAAACCACATGACTACTCTCTGATTCCATCATGGTTTAACAAGATAAAGAAAATAAATACATGTAACGCTTGTTAACTGTTCTGAAATTTATTTATGACTATTTGATTACTCACAAAAACTAAAATGGTTATCTTTGTATGAAGGTTTGGCTACCAACTGTACCATATTTAAAATAATTGTATTTATAAAAGGTTATTTATAAGTAACCAGCAGCTACATAAATAGGAACTCTTACATGGTATTTCGGATACCATCTGCACCTTCTGTTAAAAGAAATTAATTATACATACATTACCATCACTATAAAATTGATCATTTGTGTATGATTTATTGGTCACTACATATTGGACAATTGGACACATGTTTATTGCACTATTTAATTGGGGTATATTATACATTAGAACTTCGACATACCATAACTGGATACTTTCAAATTAAAATTCAGAAAACATTGTAAATTGGATAAGTAATAATGGAATTCCTCAATATGTTCAATGTGTTAAAATAATAAAAAGGCAAATAGTAACCAACATGATGAAGTTTTGTCACTCACTAATACGTATTTGGTTACCTCTAAAGGAAAGAGTCCAAAAAACCCAATATGAACAAATAAACAATGTCAAACTACTGGTAATATAATCAAAGATGTAATTCCATTAACAAAAACATTCACTAAACAATAAAAAGTCGGTAACATTAACAAATGGTTATGAATATAAAAAAAACCAATATAAAAAAACTTTACAAGGAAAAGACCTATACAACTAAACTATTCTTTTGGGATAAATCTTCCTGGATATTCTGTATCAGAATCGTATCCCCCTATACTTGCTTGTTCCAAGCATGCATGAAGAGGTTAACATATAATTTTTTTCGATATTGGATAATGGGGAATGGATTAGGCATTTCAAAAAACTTTGGTGAAGAAAATGTTAAGAAAAACAAACCGTGAACATACCGCAATCACTGCAAAAACAAACAAAATAGAAAACAAATCAAACCAATCATCATACTAGATGAAATAATTAAAGAAATAGAAACAATATAAACCTTACCCCTCAATTTGTTCAGGCACCCCTTCTGCAAATTCAAGTTCAATGATATCATGTTCCCCCTTCTCAAGATATGGTTCACTATAGAAATCAATATCTGACCTACCCTTCCAAAACTCACACACTTAGATAAGATTATGGGTAGAATGAAAATGTAAGCCTCACTAACATCCATTATATTTGTTCGCATGACTGTTCTAGTTGGTTGAAGAATATTATAAAATACTAGAAGTATACGATGCACATCAAAGATCAACAAAAATCAATGCTCTGGATTTGTTATGTGAATGGGAAACAAAACTAATCAACAGCAACCCAAGGTGTGTTCACATCCATCAAATATCCACGAATGTATTCAGCGACATCACCCTCCCCCGACAGTAAGGTAGTATTTGCATTTTTAAGACAATATTGACCATATAAAGCAGACAACTTCACATGAAACCAACAATCTGTAGTAGTGACCCTGATTTAAATATTGGCAGAGTGTCTAGCTAATTTTCGGAAGTAGTAGAAGGAAATGTTGATATGTTGGACCAAAAAACAAACCAAAATCCATAAGATATAAACCATTGCCAAAAATTAAAACTTTCTAATAAATGTAACCAACACTATCAAAACTAGTGAGCAAAATAATTAAATAAGGTAGCCATAAATAATTTACTGTAATATTAGAGAAGAAAATCACTTTACAAAAAACTCGAAAGGAATCAAAACTAAAAGAACAGAATTTCAAAAATCAAGAAACTCACATCATCATCAAGCCACTATCCAGGAGTCTTTAATTTGTAGAACCACATTTTAGATGAGATTAGGACAGACCCAAATTTCAATACAGGTTCAATCTTATCATTATGTCCAGTGAATTTTTTAGTCCTTCAATATAAAAGCATATAAGTAAAAGAAAAAAAATTCTTTTTTATTTTAAAAAAACTATATTATTGTTAAACTACAAATAACATACTTTTTCCTGTTATTTATGCCAATCTTTAACCATTGATCAAACAATACATCTTTAAAGTTAGATGGCATACCAATGCAAACATTGAGAAATGCTGAAAGGCCTCTGCGTATTTGTGTAGGAACCATAGCAGAAGAAGACGAAGCAGCAGAACCAAACTTCATTTTATATGGACTCCTCAAATCCGCACTCTTCACAGAAGCACAAACCGGTCTACCACAAGTTTTAGAAACGCTTCTCTCCACTTCAATACAATGAACCATATCCTAAGTAGTTAAAATCATTTCATCAAGAATCGAATTATTTTCTGCCTCGATTTTACCCCCTTTATCAATTGACAAAATAGGTCACAAATACAATTAGAATTTCAACTACAAACTCCAAACTGACTGAGTAGTAATAAAAATACTATAAGGAAGTAATCAATCCAATCTATGAAGGTAACTAAAATTGAAAAAAAAACACAAACCTCATTAAGGGTAAAAACAACAAGCTCTTTCCCAAAAAGCTGGCTTAAAATATCAAAAGTTTGTTTGTCATTGTTCTTGCCAACCTGTAAAAATAAAAAACACTAAATAATAAATAAACAAAAGAATATAACACAGAAAAAATAAACAAATATGTTTAATCTTTCCATCATCTCTATAATTGTGAACCCCAGTAGTAAAAACAACAATCTCTTTCCCAGAAGTCTGGCTTATATTATCCAAAGTTGGTTTATCAATGTTTTTGCCAATCTGTAAAAATATAAAACACTAAATAATCAATAAAACAACATATGACACAGAAAAAACAAACAAATATGTTTAACCTTGTCATCATCCCCATCACTGTGAATCCCACTTATACCACCAACATCATCATCAGTTTTTCCATCAAACTAGTTTGCATCATCCGAACCATTACCTACATCATCTGAACCATCATCATCATCATCATCATCATCATCATCATCAACATCACCTTCATTCCTACCTTTATCATCCAAACCATCATCATCATCATCATCACCTTCATTCCCACCTTCACTAACATTAGGACGGCCACGTAGCTGCTTTCTCAAAATCTTCTTTATGTCCCTTGTAACGCCCCCAAATCCGAGTCCCTTGAACCTCGGACCTGGTGCATTAATATAAAACCTTCAAATAAATATTTATAACCTTTATTCATAAAATAATGAATATAACCTCACTTTGATACCAATTAATACATTATATCCTTCTATTTCCAGAATTCGCAACCTTTACAACCTGCTGTTACACTTTTAAATCATATTGATTTAAATTATATATTTCAAGTTATAAATAATATTTATCACTTGGATATATTGATTTTAAGTATCCATGAACTCACAACTACACTTAACTATTCTTCTATACAATGTTCTTTGACTATGCAATTACAATATGTCATATGAACGTTATCTAGCATAGCTAGAGCTATACGAATAACTTCAATAAAAAAATTCTTCCTTTTTTCCTTTGTTTATCCTGAATCCTTCGATCCGCTCTAGTTTAGCTGAAAATAATTATTTATAGCAAAGGTGAGCAACTACGTTGCCCAATAGGTTTAACAGTTATCACATAACATAATTTAAACACAACTTAAATTATTCATGCTTCGCAGTTTATACATAATTCATATTTTTCATACATTGCATTTATTCAGGCAGCATAATGCTCATACTCAACAATTATACCTGCTTCATGCTTATCATATACCTCATATCATGAATATAGTAAGTTTCCATAACTCAATCCACATCAATCATTGACTTGATTCAATAGATTTATATCACAGTATAGCACATAATGCACATCTCAATTTATTCACAAGGAGTACATATAATACAGCGGCTATGTACACATTACAATTAACAAGTTCACATATAAAAACAAGTTCTGAAAAACTTGCATGTACCGGCGTTTTACCATTATGCTAACCTGTCGTTTTCCTCTGTATGACCTACACCGTATGTGAGATTGATAATAAACACAATCAATACTTGATCTCATGGTTAACCTTACTTTAATAACCTACTTTAACTTATATTATCATTGTACCATCTTTATATTCAACTTCATTATTTATATAACTCAGCTTTATTTCCCTTTTCATCGCTACATGTGCTAGCTTATCGCACTTGTAGTTTATTATGTGTGTATCACACCATTATAGCATATCATATTTGGCAAAACATTACTCATCTAAGTTCCTTAAACTTAAATTAGGCATCTAGCCTTCGTTCATCACTCTGTGATCATACACACATGGTATACATTGCATACTTATTTCTTATAGATTCTCAAATTTAATCATTTTTGTGAGATCCTGAATTTTATGAAATAAAAATATTCAAATTTTTCTATTTTGGTAAATAGTTAAAAATATTCGTTTTAACAGGAAATAATCGTACGTCGGCACAATCATTGGTGGACCCCACAACAGAAGTATTATCGTAGTTAGAAAATGACATAAATATCTTTTTATAAAAATAGCGGCGAAAGTTTTACCGTTAAAACTGTTGAACTACCCGGTAGTAAAAGTACAGTAATACACGTGGTTGCATAGTAGCACACGGTATTGATTATTAATGCTTACGTAAGAAGTCACTCAGTTATACTCAATTATTGCTACAGTAATTGTTGCATCATATCTCTCATATTATTGATTCAATTATTGTCACAGTATCAATATTTTATATTATTAAATCAATAATTGAGACGACAAAGTTATTCATATTATTATTTGCAATATTGACAATGTCTAGAAGTTTTATCGAGGAGAGGTTTGGTCACCTAATTGCGCGCCAATAAAGAGAAATCCTTATCGGAAAGCCCCCTCTTTCCTGGGAACGACCTGATTGTTAAATATTATGATTTATAATATTAATGATAAATAAGTTCGTGTTGATTAAAGATGAAATTGATAGTTCCATTGTGTTGGGATTATTAGTGTTAGTGGAAATCGACATATATTCCGATAATAATTGATATCTGGAGGTTATATTGACCAATCAAGTAATTAATCGGATAAATGAGAAATTAGTTGCTATTAATTCACATGCTTATAACTATGTGATCACATGTGTGTACTATTGATTCACATGTATGTACTATTAGGGGAGGTGATGCAAGAATGATAATACTTGCATGACTAAATTAAAAATAGAGGTATAGATGAAGGTACTATACTGTAATTATTTTTTTCACATGATTGAGCTATTGATTCACATGATTGTACTATTGATTCACATGATATACTATTAGGGGAGGTGGTGCAAGTTTGATAATACTTGCATGACTAAATTAAAAATAAAGGAAAAGATGAAGGTATTATACTGTAATATTTTGAGCCTCAAAACGTGCAATTATCGAAACTATATTTTCCTATAAATAGAAGCTCATTCTTCCTTCATTCTCACCAATTCACTAAGACTCACAAGAGCAATTATAGAGAGAGAAGCTATAGAGAGAGAAGCTATATAGAGAAAGAAGAAAAAGAAAAGTCCGCTACTTCACTATTCCAAAGATTCTGTCTCTTCTTACGAGGTAAGGGGTATTATTTATTTCATATTCTGAAGAGATATTATTTTTCGTATTCGTATGAATATTATTTTCGTTCAATATTCATAAAGAATATTATCTTCGTTCAATATTCGTAGGAATATTATCTTCGTTAAATATTCGTTGGAATATTATTTTTCGTTCAAAGGATGTTATTTTTATTCAATATTCGCTTGAAATAATATTTTCTTCCATACTCTGTAGTATGTAAGTAATATTATTTCGTTTCAGATTTTGAATTCTATACTCATTTTGTTGAAGTTTTGGCTTCTATACTCTATGAAATTAGTAGAATATCCTTGATATTTGAGCTTCATCCAGTATATTTTCATGGAAATATTATTCTGAGCTTTCTTGATAATTATTAATCTTTTCATGACAGAATACTATTCATGAGTTACTATTTACGGGTTACTATTCACCCGATTACTATTCACTCAAATATTAATCACTCGGGTATTCGGAGCACTTTTCATGACAGAGCACTATTCATGAGTTACTATTCACAGGTTAATATTCACCCGATTACTATTCACCTGAATATTATTCACTCGAGTATTTGGGGTACTTTTCATGTCGGGATACTATTCACGAGATACTATTCCCGAAGTACTATTCACAGGGTACTATTCACGGGATACTATTTATCCGAAAAATATATTTCTTTTCTGTCCAAATTATTTTTGGTACATGAATATTATTCTTGAATTTTACTCTACAAAGCAGTATCATGTTGACAATTTGGATATTTTTAAACTCTGGATAAATTTAAAGTCTTTAATATTTATCCTTGATTTCGTTTGATTTGATTTCGTTTGATTAATGCTTATATCATTGTCATCATCTTCATGTTTATATTGTGATGAAAGTCATATTTGGCTTACGTGCAGAGATGGACTGTTGATTGGTATGATTATGACCAGGGATCATTCGGTTTAATCATGACTCATAATATTACAAATGATATGTCAAAAGTCCTCATTGGCCCGTAGTGCATTGATGGACAGTTGTTGGTATGATTATGACCATGGATTATTCGGTATAATCATGACCATTGGTGATTACATGAATATCCTTGGCCCGTAGTGCAAGGATGATTCGATGATGTGGTTAATTTATTAAGCTGAGTCTTAGCGATAAATTTGATGAAAAACTTTTTAAATCATAGAAGATACTACCTCCGTCCCATAATAAGTGATTTTTTAGCTTAAATCACACATACCAATACACAAGCTAAAATGGTAAAAATACCCTTAATATATTTTCTTTGAAGTTGAAGAGTTAATGAGTGTCATTTAATTGTAGTGATTGCAAGACGTAATAAATACCATTGGATGCATAAGAGCATATATGAGAAAATATTGTAAAAATTATATTGGAGTTCTAACACGTCACTTATTTTGGGAAAAAATATTAAGCCTAAAAAATCACTTATTGTGGGACGGAGGTAGTAGTAGATATCATGCTCTACTTGACTCTTCTAATGGATTGCTTATTCCGCTGCAGTTGTTGATCTAAAACTTGTTGTCTATTATATTCTATCAGTTGTTATCTTCGTTGAAGGCTAAGGATAATTTATTCTCGCATTATCTTAGTCATAATATTTCATCGGGCTAGTTGAGCTCACCCTTTTCTTTCATTGTTCTCTTCGTGAAATGAGAATATATGGGACGAGTCGGGAAAATGGAGTGATGGTCCGGGATAAGTGGCTTTAGTAGTCCTCACTATCTCGTGAAATAGTGTGATAATAATTGTAATGAGGACTCCATTGAGAGTGGATATTATCTAGAAGGCAATATTCTTGTTTAAACTCTCACTATATGTTTTGTCGTATATTATTGCAACAGCTTGTATAATTAAGTTTGTATTTGATTTATGTACCATGTATTTGGCGACTCAAGATGGGTGATGTATACCTGTTTTGGGGGCGTCACAATTTTGGTCCAATCAGAACATGATACAAATCATTGGTCATTAAACACTTCAAATATCGTCTTACGTTATGCTGTGACATTTCTAGGAATCAAATCCCATTATTCCGTCATAGTTCAAAAATAGAAAATAAGATTTTCTAGGGTACTTTGGGGATTTTTTATGAATCTTTGTAATGAGCTTTTGACTTCTATGTTTAAACAAGCTTTTAGAACATACGTCATAGTATTTAATTTCATAGTTAGTCAACTGAAACAACCTCTTAAGGCTTCTTAAGATAGTGCCTCAAAATGGGTATTTTACATTTCCACTCTACTACCCACTCTACTACCAACTGCAGCATAAGTTAATTTTTAGGCCACTTTGATGATACTTTTGGGACTTTATGAGTTAACCATTTGATCTTTTGTTTGTGCAAGCATTTAGATTATATATCATAGTATTTTTCCATGAGTTTGGTTTCTTAAATTCATTTATGGAAGTTAACCAAATTAAAATCGGGCACAAACTAGGGTGTTTATCCATTTTTATTCCACTATCTGCACTCTACTATTTTCACTCTACGATTTTCAGAGCTCACTCTACTATTTTCAGTCTACAATTTTCAGAGTTCACTCTACGATTTTTACTTTACTATTTTCACTCTACGATTTTCAGAGCCACTCTACTACCCAACTGTTGCAGAATTGAGTTTACTACCTACTTTGATGATTTGTTGGAATTTCTTGGTTAAGCTTTTTGGCTCTACCATCTGGCCTTACTTCTATCACATACCAAGGTATTTTAATAATGGTTTAGGTTCCTCATTCATATCAGTTAGGCCTACTTTAACTGAGGCTCAAATTGAACAGTTTTACACTTTTTCCCTAAAACTGATTTTGACAATTCTTAAATTTCTTTCAGCTTTTTCTACTTGGACAGTCTAGGAATGTGTATTTTAGTTGCCTAAGGTTACTTTTATCATCATCTCACTTTTTTTAATCATCTAACCAATTTTGACCTATCAAAGCTTACTTTAGTCTTGAAAAATAAACCCTAACTTGGGTTTCTTACTAGCTTTGGTCATAGCAATGATTAGGAATCATCACAAGCATGCATTGACAACTTTATATGAGTTCATTACATTCTTACAAATTCAGGTACTAAAATTTACCCAAAACAAACCACTTTTGGCCTAAAACATAATTTTTAATAAGTCCAATATTTAAAATGGTTTAGACTTGGTTTCTTTAACTTGTGTAACTTACTTATGCCATATTATAGCTATTAAAACTTGCCTGCAAGGTTCAGGTGTGGACTCTCTTCGTTAAAGTGTTAGATAACACTTTAAAGCTTACTTTTCATGGCTCTTAAACATAAAAACTGAGTATTACTTAATATGAACCTAAACTAAGTTAAAGAACAACTTTTAAATGTTAATTATGGACATATTATGGTCCCTTTATTGACTCAAAAGTTCAGTTACTGACCTTGACCAAAACAGTCCTCTAATCTAGAGTTTAAGAAAAATTTTGGCTATTACTCACAAACAGTCCCCAAGCTATGATTCAAGGGTTATCTAAGCATTTATATAACTTCAAATTATCCTTAAAACTCATCATCACATACTCTAATAAGCTTGAAACTTTCTTATATACGATCAATACCAAAATAACTCATTTCTATGCATTATTAGCATGAGTTAGTACTAAACCACCATAACAGCCTTCAAGATTTTAAGTACAAGTTTTATCACCATAAGTACTTTCTGTATACTATATGTTCATGTTTTAATACATCTAAATGCAGGGATTCTATCTTTTGTTCAAAACAGTCCATAATAGGCTTTTAATTCTTCTTTCATTGGTCCGAGAACATCAATTTAAAGTGTTCTAATTTGAGACTCAAAGAGGGGGGGGGGGGGGTCCGCAGATGACTTTTAAGTTGAGATCTACGATCGTGGAGTTACATTCTACGATTGTGAAGTATGGTACTCTAATATCTAAAATAAAATTATTATAACATGTAAGTTATACTATAACATGTTATTTTTAAGCATAGAAGCATGTTTGACGCATTCATCTCAATATATGAGCTCGTAGACATGATTTAGACTCTAATTCATAGCTAGTATGCTTTTATACTATAACAACCCCTACTTGGACATTTAATCAAACAGTTGGTGAGCATAATTTTATTTACATGTAACCACAAATTTCCTATCCATTTTCCCCAGCCTTTTGGCTTTTTATTTATTAAGGGTCTCCATATAATGCCTCAACATCCACACAAGGCTCTAATATTATCATAACAACCACCATAGTCTTATTTAATACTATAGCCACTAACAGACCATTCTACTATCAAATAAGAAATGGAAAAGGAATGGAAAGAGTCTAAGCTTGCTTACCTTGCTAACTTCTAGAGATTGAAATAGCTTTTTTGCTCAATCCTTCCTTCCTTTCTAGACGTAGCTTTGCTCCTCTCTCAATCTAATGGATTACTATTGATATTATTTTTGGAACACAATTAAGTATAGAATTTATTTGATTTCAGGTGCACTGTATGACCATATATGGCTGAGCTTTCTCTTTCTCTCTCAATCAGCCTACTTGGCCTATTGTTATTTTCCATCATTATCTCTACCTGACTGCTCTCTTTAGCTTCTATTTGGCCCCTACATTGGCCTTCATCATTAACACTACACAGCCCCTACAAGGCTTAGCAGCCTCCTACTACACTGGAGTCTACTTGGCCCCTATATTGGCCCCTGTTCAGTTCTCTAATAGCTACTTGGCTCATGCAATGAACTTGGCTCCTACAGCCACTCTACACATTATAACTACTAACTAAAATTCTAACTAACTTTTAGCTTACTGACTGACCTACAACCATCTCACTGCTCTTTTAATTTGAACTAACAGTTCTTGTTTTCTCCAATATGGCTGTTGAATTGGGTCTAATGCAAGGTTGGACACAACTTTGCTTTGGGCTCAATGCACTCATATCATATTAATAAAATAAAGAAGGCTTGAATGCCTACATGGAAAAATTAATTTGGCCCAATTTATATAACTTGGACTCTTATTACCCCTCTTTACATAAGACAATATATGGTCCATAACACTAAATTATTTACAAGCACACCTAGCAAATTTGACATGGTCCAATATTTAATATGGACTTAAATTACATATTAATATACATGAATTTTTTTATCCACCACAGTTCTTTAAGCTAGAAAAATAGCTAGCACATACATCATTAAAAATGATGGATTTATGTAATTAAAATACTTCATGGTAGTACCCACCATTTTCCTTATTTGTCACTAAATAATAATTTTGAAAGAAATTAATTATATTATAATATAATTATTTCATTGATCTCATATGTAAATTTATGTCAAGAATATTTATCAATTAAGTCATATTGGCTTCCCTTTTCATTTTGAAAAATCAAGGTATTCATTTAGTAATATCATTGCTTACTTCATCTCATAAAATTTATTCAACTTCACATATTACTTTCTTTTCATGATGAGTAAGTAATATTTATATTGTCTCGTACATTCTTAGTTAGAGTCTTTTATATTAAAAGTCTCTCTTCCCGATCATTTTATATATACCCTATGGATACACATAAAAAAATAAAAAATTAATCCACTCTTTTCACATTTCCTTTATTAATAATTAGGTTAAATCTCTAACCTTTATTTAATCAATTAATATTTCCATTAAAAAAAATATTACTAATATTCAGGATATCACATCCCTAAAAATCTCGATATGAAAAACATGCAATTCATCCTTCAAATCAACCCCCAACTTCTTAATTTCTTTTTTAACTTCAAGCACCTTCTTTTCCAAAGGCCTCACTCGTCCATCGATGATATTTTTGACATCAGAAAGTGAAAAACCCAAATCTCCACCCTTCTTGGTTTTATCCACTTTCATATCAACAACATTAGAGCCACCATCATGTCCATGGAAAAGTGAAAACCACCCAAATCCAAACAATCATTCTCATCAGCTGTAGGAATGAGAATTTGTATCCTCAACAGAATTAACAGAGTCAGAACAGTAAATATAGCATCTCTAAAATATTGAAAAATTAAAAAAAATAAAACATTACATGAAAAATAATAAATTAAAATCAGTAACCAGATGTAGACATAAAGGTAACCAAACATAATGTTAATGGTAACCGACGTACCTGTCTAGAAACAAACACTAAATCATTCAACTTTTCATTTTGGGGAGTCTTCCCTAATTCCTTCCATCTAAATAATCTAACTTCTGACAGATACTCATCAATAAAGAAACCCCGGACTTTAAGAGTAGGAATGGTTTCAAACAAGAAAACATGAAAAACATAGGGCAATCCATTCAACTTATAATATTTACAATAATTGTCCTTGTAAAAATTGTATATAACACCCCCATTCATGCCCTTCTTTAAATGCCCCTTTACAGCCAAGGATAAAGACTTCTTCGTCTGTTCAAAGGCAAATTTCCCCCACGGATAACTATCAAGGTCGGCATAAGAAAGAAAGTTAAGCAATACCTCATCAACATGATTATCTAAAACAGTAGCTAGTAGCAAATTAAAAATCAAGAATATAACTGACATCCTAACAGTCTCCTCATCATCATCAAATACAGCCTTCCGATATATCCTCCCGATACTAGTACGCGTCACAACCTCATCTCCAAAAAACTTTTCCACTAACAGATTTTCCTTTCCCTTGAATGCAAAAATATCCTCATTTCCTTGCCAACGCAAACCAGAAATTAAACAAAATTCTGGCAACCTAAGTCGATCTTACCCTTTTCTCACCAAACAAAAACCACATCTCCCCTTTATCCCTTTGATAAACTTCTCTCACCAAAGCCTGATTGATTGCGGTTCCCCAACATCTATAAATTTCCCAAAAACAAGTCAACTCAAGCTTTCCCAATTGATCTTCAGTCAATTTCTTTATAATAACACTGGGCACTTCCATGTCAGACCAATAAATGATTTTTGCAATGAAATTGTGATGGCGTTCCTCGTAATATAGATCCAAAATCTGCAAATACAATACATTACCATAGATAAACAAGCAAAATACTCACAAACTCAAATTAAACCAAAGTAATCAAACACATTAAAGTAGGTAACCAAATCGAAACTGCATTACTAACAAACAATAGTGAGCATCTGCAGTAACATAACATACATATTAACAAAATCATAATCGAACAGTCACCACACCACAACTCTTAAGTAACAAAAATCATTTCAACAACTACACAATCAACATTATCCAAATATATAAGCACTAGTAACCAAAACACAATCAGCAGGTTTCCAAAACTAATTTAATCAATCTCTATATTGTCAAAATTACCTAGTAACCAAATCAGAATATAACAATAACCAAACCTCTACTTGGAGGGTATATAATCATTTTAATAAATACAAATTCATCATTAACCAAATATAACAGCACCAGTTCCCAAAACACATTCACAAGTAGGCAGAAATAACTAAGGATTCCAAATTTTTAAAAACAATTAAAAAAGCACACCTTAAGATGTTTTTGGTAGGGGATAATATTCGCGCCATAAATAATTTCCGCATCATTCCCAACTTTTTTTGGTGGTTCTTCAAAATCAGACTCCGAATCCAGCAATTCCTTGCACTTCTTAGAAACCTGTCTCCCCGATTTCTTATCCTTAAGAGGGGATTTGACAACTCCCTTCTTCTCCTGCTTTGGGGACTTGACCACACTAGCTGTCACATATTTCTTCTCATTCCTAGAAGAATCATCCTCCCTAATTCTTTTCCTCTTCCCATCATTCTTCCTATCAACCATCCTCCCAAAATTCTTCCTCGTAGAAACCATCCTATACAAAACCTCAAGAAATCATAAACGAAAACAGACCAAATTCCATTCCCTAATTCAATAAATGACACTGTCAAACTTGAAAAATGTAAAAATCATATTATGCAACATAAATCGTAAATCAAAAAAAATACAAAAATCACCAATGAGAGACGATTTTAAACTACCAATGAATTAAAATCAACAATCATTTTTGATTTAATATTAAAGTTCATCATAGACTAGTTTAATACATAAGAAATTAAACTAGTTAGTCAATTCCTCACCTGGAGCAATAGCAGTGAAACAAAGAAACCCTTTCTGTTGAAGACCACTGACGGCGACAACCAAGAAAGAAGGAGATGGAGCGACGACGACCACTAAAGAAGCATAAATCAAAAAGAGAAGAAGAGAAATTTGGTTTCCAAGTTCACAAATTAGAAAATAAGGGTTTTCAACTAAAAAAGTCTTCAGTAAAAAAGAGAGATAAATGACAAAGACGGTTTGGCATGCAATTTAAATTGCCACAGCTGAAAGAAAAAATCGGGAACAGTTATATAATTACACTCAACTAAATTAAAGGGATACCAAATGCACTAATTTTGTAAATAAAATATTAAAAATGTATTAATTTTATAAATATTTTCGGGATAGACTTTTGTTGTAATTTTTTTAAAAATGTACTAGGAAGTGTAAATAACACTTTTAATTTTACACAAATATAAGTTAGACCCAATAAGTTTAAAGGCCCAAATTAATGAAATTCCTTATTTATTATAGTCCACATAAATTAAATACAATTTGACCCAAAAATAAGAAAATTCCAATTAAAATATTTAAAATACAGATTTAAATGTTATTTACCTTTTTTTATTTACTATTTTTTTGGTTATTACATTAGATAACAATTTTTTAAAAAAGTTGCTTTGAGATCTCAAGATTTAGACTTTTCTTCTTATATATATGGTCTTTTTTATATAAGAAAAAAAAACCTAGCAGAAATGAACATTTTATATTATCTCTACTTTGAGGTGCATGTATTAGACTTTTTATTAATATTGGTCATTCTAAAAGATATGATTAATCACGAATTAGGGCAAGTTCCAACTTCCATCATATTTATTGTCATGCCATTTTTTCTGGTCTAATTAAAAGTGTCACAACAATTAACAAGTGAAAAAGTAGCAATATTCCCTTTTACCATTTAACAAATTCATTTACAAGCACATTCATTTTCTTATACACAAACATATAAATACACACACTGACATACACACACACACATATATTAATAGTCACGTGTATCAGAGAAGACTTGGTCTCTCTAGTGTTATCCAGTTGTTGTAACAAATTTGATTTATTATTTATAATTCTGTTTTTCCAGCTTTCTGTTTCACTTGTTTAGGCTTGAGACTAGGTAGTTTAGTTTGTATCCTTGTTGTATATATTTGATTGATTCAATCAATAACATACAAGAGAAAATCACATTCAACTCTCTCTGTTATGGTATCAGAGCATTCAGCTTGATTCTCCCCACCCGTATACTTTTTTTTTCTTCTTCTAATGACTACCAATACAAACACCACCATCCATAACACTAATGATCCTCATAGCACATTGATTAGTATCAATGTTGCAGCTCAAACTCCCTTAAAGCTTACCTCAATCAACTATTCCTCCTGGAAACTGCAATTTCAGACTCTATTCATCGGGTATGATCTTCATGGATACATAGATGGCTCCAAACCATGTCCAGCACCAACCACCCCAAACACCACTACTCCAAACCCAGAACATATACTCTGGATCAGGCAAGATCAACTCATTCTTAATGCAATTCTTGGTTCTATGTCCCCACAATAATTTCCTTCATTGCTCAAGCCAAAACATCACGAGAAGCACGGACAATATTGGCTAATACATATGCCAAACCATCTAGGGCGAAATTAAGCGGTGAAAAACCAATTAAAACAAATTACAAAGGGATCCATGGAATTTCAGAGTACCTCCGAACATCAAAGCTCGTCTTGATGAGCTTGCAATCCTTGAGCTGTTGTTGATAATGAAGACCTCTCGTAAAAAATTCTTGAGGGACTTGGTGAAGACTACAAAGAATTGGTTCGTGCAAAGACAAGCCCGTGACACTCCCATCTCATTCGATGAACTACAAGAAAAGCTCCTAAACTTTGAAGCCTCTCTCCATGGTCTCAACAAAACTGAACCATCATACTTCCCAACCTGCTAACTAACCACTAATCGCAGTTTACAATGATCACGTAACTTCGCACCTTCATTTCATCCCTCCGGCAACAATTCCGGTTGGCGTCCACCCTTGTACTTTGGCAACAGCAACACGGGCTGGCGCCCGTTGCCTATCTCTGGTAATCGCTTCAATCAATCCACAAATCTTGGACCTAACCATTTCCAATCTGATCGCAGCTCACCAAAGCCTTACCTAGGCTATTGTCAAATTTGTAGACTGCAAGGCCATACAGCTAAGCGATGTCCCTCTTTTTGTTTAGTACCAGTTGAGACATCCACCAACACTCCTACACCACCGCACCAATCATTCGGGTAACCAAAAGCCAACTTTGCTGCCAATACTTCCAACACCCCAACATGGCTCTTGGATAGCGGTGCTTCTCATCACGTCACCTCCGACTTGAGAAACCTCTCACTCCATACACCATATAATGGCTCCGATGACATTATGATTTGTGATAGAACAGGACTCCCAATAACACATACTGGTTCCACCTCTCTCCAAACAACCACTGCTCAATTTTTCTTAAACAATGTTCTTTGTGTACCCAGCATGAAAAAAAACTTGATTTCCATTTCCAAACTTTGTATTTCCAACAATGTTTCAATTGAATTCTTACCATTTTCTTTTCTTGTCAAGGACCTTCGCACAGGAGCAACTCTTTTGAAGGGTGAAACGAAAGATGGTGTATATGAGTGGTCGGTATCCTCACCACTCATAGCCTTTTCCAGTATTAAAACCACCTCATCACAGTGGCACCACCGTTTGGGACACCCTGCTTTTCCCATTTTACAGCATGTCATCTCTACAAATAATCTAGATTTATGCTCTTCCAGTACTTTCAATTTTTCTTGTAATGCATGTCACTGTAATAAGAGTCACAAATTACCTTTTTCCAGCTCTACTATTGTCTCAACTCGTCCTCTTCAAATAATTTTTTCTGATGTATGGACCTCCCCAATTCTTTCTTATGATGGCTTTAAGTATTATGTTATTTTTGTTGATCATTTTACTAAGTATATCTGGTTTTATCCTCTAAAACAAAAATCCGAAGTGAAAGACATATTCATTAGATTCAAAGTCATTGTAGAAAAACACTTCAATCAACACATCACCACCTTGTTTTCTGATAATGGTGGTGAATATATTGGTCTAACTAATTTTCTAGCTCTACATGGTATCTCTCATCTCACTACTCCACCTCACACACCTGAACAAAATGGCTTCTCTGAGCGGCGTCATCTTCACATTGTTGAAACAGGTCTCACACTTCTTTCTCATGCTTTTATTCCTTTGACTCATTGGTCTAAAGCCTTTGCTACAGCTGTCTACTTGATCAATCGAATGCCAACTCAAACATTAAATCTCTTATCTCCATATGAAAAGATTTTTGGTACTCTTCCTAATTACTCAAAACTAAAAGTATTTGGTTGTTTATGTTATCCTTGGCTTCGCCCATATTCATGTCATAAACTTGAGTCTTGTTCCAAACCATGTGTTTTTCTTGGATATTTTCTCACTCAAAGTGCATATTTCTGCTATGATCCATCAACTTCAAAACATTTTGTGTCCAGGCATGTTAGATTTATCGAATCAATTTTTCCATTTAAATCTCTTCTTCCACTAGACCCACGTCCAAAGTCTACCACTATTTCAACCTGGATACCACCAATAATCAAAGTAAACAACACTACTTCATCACTCATGCCACCATCTGACGTTCACCCTCAACAATAACTCCAACGTGAAGTTCCAACACAATCACAACATACAACCTCTGCACCCGTCGATCCTACCCTCCCCACATCCACCAACCCAACCCCACCACAACAACAGACTACCACCAATTCCCTTCAAATCACCACTCAACCGGACCATCAAATCACAAACCCAACCCATTCCATGAGAACCAGAGCCCGCAATAACATTCGTAAACCAATTCAAAAACTCAATCTTCACACCCAATTATCAACATCTCTTGCCATTGAACCCACTACACCAACCTAAGCTCTTAAAGATCCAAAATGGCGTAAGGCCATGTCTGAAGAATATGATGCTCTTGTTCGGAATGGGACTTGGGAGCTATTCCCTTTTAATCCTAGTCAAAATGTTGTGGGTTGTAAATGGATTTTTCGTACTAAACGGAACTCTGATGGCTATATTGACAGGTTTAAGGCTCGCTTGGTTGCCAAGGGTTTTCATCAACGCCCAGGAGTTGATTACTTTGATACCTTCAGTCCAGTAGTGAAGCCTACCACCATAAGACTTGTTCTTAATATTGCAGTCAGTAATGGTTGGACCCTTCGTCAGCTTGATGTTAATAACGCCTTCTTGCAAGCTAATCTCGATGAAGATGTTTACATGACTCAACCACCAGGTTTCATTGATCAAGACTTCCCATCACATGTTTGTAAGCTTTAAAAAGCAATTTATGGACTGAAACAGGCTCCCCGAGCGTGGTATCAAGAACTCCGACATTTTCTTCTTCAATCAGGATTCAAGAACTTCCATGCTGACACATCACTGTTTGTGCTTAATTCTGGTGGACATCATGTTTATTTACTGGTCTATGTTGATGATTTAATCATAACTGGGAATGATGAACACCTGGTGAATCGCTTTATTCATATGCTAGCCACACAGTTCTCTCTAAAAGATCTTGGCAAACTCTCTTATTTTCTTGGAGTTGAAATTGTTCCAAATAAGCATGGCTTTCTACTTTCTCAACGTCGATATTTGCTTGATCTCCTTGCTCGTACTCACATGTCTGAGGCCAAACCAGTTCAAACTCCTCTTTCGCCGGGTACTACACTTTCACTGTACTCAGGGGACAACTTATCTGATCCTACAGAATTTAGAGCAGTTGTGGGTAGTCTCCAATATCTTCTTCTCACTAGACTTGACATAGCCTTTGCTATCAATAAACTTTCCCAGTTTATGCACAGGCCCACAACTGAACACTGGCAACTTGTAAAACGTTTACTTCGTTATCTATGTGGTACTTCTGACTATGGACTTCAACTTTACCGATAATCTCCTCTGGCTTTACATGCTTTTTCTGATGCTTTACATGCCTACTCTGATGCTGATTAGGCAGGTGACCCAGACAATTTTTCCTCAACTAGTGCTTATATTGTCTATCTTGGTCGTAATCCCATCTCTTGGAGCTCCAAAAAGCGTAAAACCATCAGACGTTCATCGATCGAAGCCGAATATAGATCCATTGTCGATACAAATTTCTTTGAGTTAACTTGGGTGTCATCCGTCCTTTATGAACTTGGTCTTAAGCTACCTACTTGCCCAGTCATTTACTGTGATAATGTTGGGGCAACTCAGTTGTGTTCTAATCCAGTCTTTCATTCTAGAATGAAACATGTTGCTATTGACTTTCACTTCATTCGTGATCAAGTACAGAGTGGAACTCTTTGAGTTGCTCATGTTTCCTCTACTGATCAACTTGCAGATATTCTCACTAAGTCGCTTCCCAGATCACGTTTTTTGTTCCTTCGAGACAAGATTGGCCTCTCGTGTCGAGCTCCATATTGAGGGGGCATAATAGTCATGTGTTTCAGTGAAGACTTGGTCTCTCTAGTGTTATCCAGTTGTTGTAACAAATTTGATTTATTGTTTGTAATTTTGTTTTTCCAGCTTTCTGTTTCACTTGTTTAGGCTTGAGACTAGGTAGTTCAGTTTGTATCCTTGCTGTATATATTTGATTGATTCAGTCAATAACATACAAGAGAAAATCACATTCAACTCTCTCTG
Source organism: Panax ginseng (assembly GCA_020205605.1). Lineage (NCBI taxonomy): Eukaryota > Viridiplantae > Streptophyta > Magnoliopsida > Apiales > Araliaceae > Panax > Panax ginseng. Next base: position 136,526,724 of record CM035134.1, on the reverse strand, counting down.
TTACATATATATATGTATGTATCTATGTATGTATGTATGTATATCCATATATATGTTTGTATGTATGCATAATTCTGATGATGTCAACTTAAAATTATTATAAGATAGGCAGGATAATTAAGCAGGAAAAAATATCACTAAACGTTAGATTAATTGAATCTTCTTGATTGTGACATTGTTTTAAGCTTCTAAACAACTGCACTTTATAGATTAAGTTCATCTTTTATAGACATCAATTTCTAGATATAAGTCAAAATTCTATTATGACACAAAGTCAAACTCTAAAACCTCATAAGCAACAAGCAATTAATCATTGATTATTAGATTTGGACATTGCATAATAAGACACAAAGAAAAGTATAGAAATCACGAGTCTTAATTATATTTTTCAAATGGTTAATTTCCTCAATTAGGAAGATGGATAAAAGTCAACTCACTATATGTTGGAAATGGATTATCAACTTCAACTTGGAGTATTTAAGTTGATTCTTTTATATTTGTTATGACTTATGAACTGGTCTGGAGAAATAATACGATCATTTTTCTTTTTGATCAGCTTCCTACCAACCGGACAAAGCTTATGAAGCTGTACGCAGATCGTGTGCCGAAGGTGCTTTAAGTCAACTGTTGCATTGGCACGATAACTATGTGAATGTGCTCAAAAGATTGATACTGGTGTAGGCATTAACATATTATTGTTAGCATATCACGATTGAGTTGGAGTCTCACATTAAAGAAATAATAAATTTGTGAAGAATTAATATACATGAATGTGTCCAAATTCAAATTGTTTAAACTTTTGAGTCAAGTTGGGTTCCAAACATGTATGTTAGTACCTTGTGTACGGAACACATGAGCTCCCCGATTCTTTCCCAACAATTATCCATCTGTTCCAAAATATAAGATTAATTTTAATTTTTTAAAATAATAATTAATTCAGTTCCGAAAAATAAGATTGATTTTTTAAAAGAAAATAATGATTAATTTTGACTATTGATAATGTCATAAAATATTAATTTATGCTATCAAAAATAATTATGTACTTAACGACACTTTTATACTTGTTTTAGCAATATTTATACTTTAGCTGAATGACACTTCTGTCCTTCCAAGTTGCCACCTAAAATCGTCTCTAAAATTCATTTTTTTGCCAATTAAGTCCTTAATGTGACATTTTTTGGTGATTTTGTACATTTTATCCGATTTTACCCCAACCTGACTCATTTTGATCAAATTTTAATCCAACCCGACCTAGTTTGACCGGACCTCGATTTCACCAATTAAATTTTAAAAAAAACTAAAAAGTTTTAAAAATATTTTAAAATTAATTATTATTTACACATTATTTTAAAATTCAATTGTTTTAAAAAAGAAAAATTAAAATGTTTTAAATATAATTATTATTTTCATAAAAAATATTAGAAATTTTTTATTTTTTAAAAGAATTAGCAAAGCTTTATAAAATATAGATTCAAAAAATAAAAAAAAAACCAAAACTTAATTAGGGTTCTCACTACAAGAAAAGAGTCTAATTTTGACGGATTGACGGAATAACGTCGAAAATAAGTAGCATTATAGGCGGTAAAACTTCCCATCTGCGCAAAAGTTATCCTCGACAGAAGAGTCCCATTTTCGACGGATACTCCATCTAAAATAACGTACTCTCGGCAGAATTAGTTTGATGGATTTCCTTCGGATAAATATTAAACCCTATTTCACTTAGCAGCGCACTAGATCTGCTTTTCATTTTCTTATCTCTTTATCTCTCTTCATTCGCCCAACTCTCTCTCTTCCATCCACCTCCCCACCTTTGTTCCCTCTACCTCCCCACCTCCAGCGTCTATAGTCCCCTTCTCTTGATTCATGCAACCCCTATTCTACCATCCACTGCCTAGCTTGGCTTGTCTGCGACCACGCGGTGATTGGAACTTGGCTTGGAGCAATTACTACAATACAAGTTCTATAATTGCTGCCAAAATTATTTTTTTAAATTTTCTGAAATGCATAAATTAAGTAATTGAATTATATTACACTTACACTTAGCCCTAATTTGAATAATTAATCTTCATTCAGTCCTAATTTGTATAATTAACCTGTAATTAATTTGGCTATAATGCTGAAGTTGGTTTATATGTGAAGTTGTGTTAGCATTTGGTTTATACTGATCAGTTTTACACTGCATGATTTGGTTTATACTGATGAGTTTTACAAGGCATGATTTGGGTTATAATTTGGTTTATACTTATGAGTTTTTATATGTGAAGTTGGTTTATAAATAATGTTCTGATTAAATTGGATAATTAAGTTGATTGATGTGTTTCTCTGAAATCGGTATGAAATAGGTCTGAAATTGGAGAAATTGGTCTGACGTTGTGGTTAATTTGGGTCTAAAATTGGGATTACCTGCATGCCTTGAATTGTTGATATGGATAATTTGTTTTTGATATCATTCTAAAATTGGGATAGTTTTGATGTGTTGCAATATCCTGCATGATGTTTCAATTGCAAAATATGTGGGCTATTTCTGTGTTTTGTATATTTCCTATTTCTAACCAAATTCCCGACATAATTTCTATTAGAATTATTCAATTGCAAAATTTATGGGCCCTGCATGTATTTATGTATTATTTAATTAGTTTCTCAATATTAAAATAAACTAAGTAGCATTTATTTAGTTTCTTACTACTAAAATAAATTAATTAATATAAATAAATTAATTTTAATTAAAATAAATTAAATAACATAATATAATGTAATGTAATACAAAATATATTAAGAAAAGAAAATATAACTACATGAAATAACTTAAATCATATCCAATAAATAAAATATAATAAAATAATTATAATACAATAATTTTATTTTAAATTAAATTAAAAAATAAAAAATTATATAATATAATATAATAAAAATAAAATAAAATATCCCGATAAAAATAAAATCAAATATAATAAAATAACCTAGATAAAATAAAATAAATTATAGCTAACTAAATTAACATAAAATAAAATAATAAACTAAGTAGCATTTGTTTAGTTTTATACTTAAAATAAATTGAATAAGTGTTTATGCATGTACTATACTTTGGAACTTAATTAGAAACATGTTTGACAAGTATGAATGAATGTCGACAAAGAGTTCCCATATTCAAATAATAAAATAAAATTAATTAAATTTAATTAAGTAATATGCGATAATATAAAATAAAATAAATTATAGATAATATTAAATTAATGAGAAAATAATTAAAATAAACTAAGTATCATTTGCTTAGTTTTCCACAATTAAAATAAACCTGAATAAGTAATATATATATATATATATATATATATATATATATATATATATATATACACACACACACACACACACACACACACACACATATATGTACTATACTTTAGAACTTAGAAACTCGTTTGACAATTAGGATTGAATGTCGAATAGTGGTCCCCATATTCAAATAATAGTTCTCATAAACAAAGTATCATTTACTTAGTTTTACATTGGTAAAATAAACTAAGTAGCATTTGCTTAGTTTTCCACAATCTTCAATAAACTGATCAATATATACATGTGCAAGTAGTATAGGTTGGAGTTTAGAAACCTATTTAATATTCACTCATTAAAAGTGAATGTCGAATAGTTCCTAATTTGGGACTGTTACTGAATGTTAAGTCTCTCACTTAGGCGGTGCCAATTCACGGGGTACGTTTTTTTTAAGGATCTTTTAGCTGGTGTATCTACATGTTCTCTAAATGCATACTTATACTACAAAAAAATGGTCTTATGTGATGGCTCAAATTCATCGTATAAATTCAAAAAATCATCACAAAAGGTTTTTGTGATGACTTTAGTCATCACTAAGACCGTCTTGTATACCCCATCACGAAAGCGTTTTTGTGATGGTTTTGACAATCACGCAAACACCTAGTGCTTTTGTGTTGCTTAATACAATTACATTAACACGTAATTTATTGTGATTTTCAAAGCTATCACACAAAAAAACACATGAATTTAGGGATCAAAGCTAAGATCACGAATCTCTTTTTTTGTACAATTTATTTCACTATATTAACTGTATCAAATGATATTTGTAGGATTCGAACCCTACTCCATTTGAAAACTAAATAACAATTATTAACAATAAACCAAAGCCCATATCATGATTATAATTTTAAAATAAAATATAAAAAGAAGCATATGCATACTACTTAAAAAATGCTCATTTGTGATGGCCAAAATTCATCACAAAAAGTAGGAAAACCATCACGAAAGGTTTACGTGATGGCTTTAAGCATCACAATGGCCGTCTTGTATACGCCCATCATGAAAGGTTTTACGTGATGGTTTTGGCAATCATGCAAACGCTTAGTGCTTTTGTGATGATTAATACAATTACATTAACATATAATCTATTGTGATTGTCAAAGTCATCACACAAAAAACAAGACTTTAGGGATCAAATGTAAGAATGTGAATCTCTATTTACGTATAATTTATTTCACTATATTAATTATATCTATATTAATTGTATCAAATGATACTTATAGGATTCGAACCATCTCCCATTTACAAACTAAATAACGAGTATTACCACTACACCAAAGTCCAAATCATGATTATAATTTGAAAATTTCATCACAAAATACCTTCTTTTTGTAATTGCAAATAAAAGTTGTCACAAAAATCTATCTTTTTAATGATTGTCACAACCGTCATAAAATATTGTTTTGATTATTTCTTATATTAAAATATTAGTGATAGCTTAAATGCAATCACGAAAAAGGTATATCTATAAGTGATGACTTAGTGCATCATAAAAAGAAAATTTATTTTGCGTGAAAAAATTGGTGTGATTGACATGGCCATCACAATTATAATACATTGATAGCAAGATTAGTTATCACTAAGAGCCATCATATATACTATTATTTTGTGATTGCTTAAAAAGTCCATCACAAATTACTATCTTTTGTGATTATTTTTAAAAACTGTCACAAAATTTCGTCACATATTCTTGTTTTTCTAGTAGTGATGTGAGTTGACTTACTAAACAAAATTAGTCTCACATAAATTTTGGTGATGATTGCAATGGCAGTCACAAATACACTATAATGATAATAAAATTAGTCATCACTGAGAGTCATCATATATTTTATTATTTTTTGATGGCTTGAAAATTTCATAACACAATACCTTTTTTTATAATTGCAAATAAAAGTCGTCAGAAAAATCTATTTTTTTAATGATTGTTATGACCATCATAAAATATTGTATTGATTATTTTTTTTCAATAAAATATTGGTGATAGCTTAAATGCAATCATGAAAAAGGTATATCCTTAAGTGGTGGCTTAGTGCGTTACAAAAAGAAAATTTATTTTGCGTGAAAATGTTGGTGATTGAGATGTTCATCACAATTCTAATGATGGCAAAATTAAACATCACTAAGAACCATCATATATACTATTATTTTGTGATTGCTCAAAAACTCCATCATAAATTATTATCTTTTGTGATTATTTTTAAAAACTATCACAAAGTTATGTCACGTATTCTTATTTTTCTAGTAATTAGACTAAATTATCTTGGTCTGTTTCGTGTACTTGGAAACCATGGGGATGTGCTATTGAAAATTTCTTAAACAGAAGAAACGTGCTCAAGGTGTTAGCACTAGTGAGGAGATGCATCCAGGAACATGATAGAAGCCCTGTAAAGTGCACTTACTGTCGAATAGAATTCATGGATGAACCACATACATGAATATATTATTCTAATTATGTTTTTTGTTCAATTAAAGATGTCATCCAACCGGAGTTGGATGTACCGTAAGATATGGGTTGATATGAGGGGATTAAATTATGTGTATTGTGATGGGGTGTGCAATTTTATGAACAAATCAATAGAACATGCCGATGATCGGAACGGAAAGATGAGATGCCCATGTCTCAAGTGTAAAAACATGGTCGCTGAAGAAATTAAATTCGACTTTTTTCATGTGGGTTGTGGATGGGTATTCGGTATGGATTTATCACGAGGAATCAGCTGAGTTGAGAGAACTGATCGACAGTGTAGACCAACCAATTTATGGGGATTCATACGCCGATAATTATGATGTCGTGCATGGAGATTTTGGTTGATACTTTTTGCCCTACTAATTCGTACTGGAATGAAAATGAGCATTCGTCAAGTAGTGCTCAACAAGAGCCAAATGATTCAGCTGCTATCTTTTACAATATGCTATCTGAATTGGGGTTTCACTATATCCTAGAAATGATAAGCACATCAGGTTAAATGCAGTGACGAAACTTTTACACTTCAAGAATGAGCATGACTGCAGTGAGAGAGGTTTCAATGATTTGCTTCTTATTATCATCAGTGAGTTCTTACCTAGGGATCATACTCTGCCCGCGAATTACTATGAAGTGAAGAAGATTGTAAAGGGGTTATTGGGTATGAGAAGATCAATTTTTGTGAGTATGATTGCATGTTATACTATAAGGAGGATAGAGTTAAGGTGCAGTGTGATATCTGCAACATGCCTCGGTACAAGACTATAAAATGTAGGGGGAATGAGAAATATGTGCCTAAGAAGATCTTACGGTACTTTCCTCTTGCGCCGAGACTGCATCGTCTATTCATGTTATTGCACACTGCTAAGCGTATGAGTTGGCATAGGAACAAGGGATGTCATGCCTGGTCAGCTGACTCACCCTACAAATGGAGATGAATGGAAGAAGTTTGATGAAATTTTTTTAGAATTTGTTGAGGAAGTTAGGAATGTCAGGATCGGCATGGCTACGGATGGCTTTTGCCCATTTAATAATTTTAGTCAGCCCTACTTTGTTTGGCAGTGATCATGGTAGCTTACAATCTCTTACCGTCAATGTGCATAAGGGATCCATATCTGTTCTTAATTTTACTCATACCGGGGAAAAAGAGTCCTACAAAAGACATAAACGTGTTCCTCAGACCATTCGTCTATGACTTAAGATGTTGTGGGAGACGGGTGTTCAGACTTATGATAAATTGGTTAAGCAAAATTTTGTGATGAAGGTAGTTTAATTTTGGACTATCACTGATGTTTTGACACTTTGAATGATAAGTGGTTGGTCGACTTACAGGAAGCTGTCATTTCCAATCTATGTGGGGGATGTGCAAAGCACACAACTACATCATGGGAGGAAAACTAGTTTCTTTTGAACTGTCGTAGATTCTTACATGCTAACCACAATTATAGAAAGATGTCTGGACAGTTCAACAGAAAGACAGAGAAGAAGAGGGTTGTTGGACGCTTGTTGGGCAGCGAAATATTGGGTTGGCTAAACTATCTAACATTTCCACCGCCAGGGAAGGAGTATGGTAAGTTGAGAGTAATAGGGTACAGGAAAACTCATTAATTAACACACTTCTCGCCCAAGTGGTTTGGGATGCGATACTGGGTCACACTATCAGTCCGTCATTGTATAGATGTCATGCATACAGGAAAAAAATGTATTCGTGAAACTCCACACATTGTCCATGTAGATGTCGACTCTGCGTAATAAGTGTCAAATGTAATATATCTAATGCAATTAAATTTCTTTATATGATTGAATGATTAAAATAACATATTATTTTTTTATCTTGTATTGTAGTATTTTTGGACTCCGTCGCTCAGGCGACGATACACGCCATTTGCTTAACACACCTGCGTACTGGCTATATATGATTTAGCCAGTACACACAGTATGATGCTTCCTATATGGACACTGTGTTGCGCGACTTTCACATAAGCCAAATTACATAACTTAAATTTAATATGATCCTAAGTATTTACACACAATTTAATATGATTTCTGATATGTTAACATTTTTTTTAGATTTATTTTAGATATGAGGAAGGCATCTCTCAACCAAATTTAGGTCACAAAGGTTATTTATTATATACATGTCAAGAAGAACTACGACGATCGACGGTAGACGAGATGAGATAGTGGGCATGCGGGCAATTATCCGATGGCAGGGACTACCATACGCAATCATCAACCCCAGATAGCCTCTGATGCAACATGGGAAGCTATGTGTACACACTGGAATAATGATGAGCTCAAGAAGAAGTCCGAGCAGGCAAAGAAAAATCATTGCCAAATCTGAGTCATACAAACTATTGGCTAGCTCACAATCCTTTAAGGAGATTAAGTCAATAAGTATAAATGTAATTTAGTTCTTTAGTTACTCAATTGAAATTAGCATACTTAATAAATATTATATGTAAGATCCCAACTTTTATGAATAAAGAATAATTTTCTCGAAAAAAATTTTTGAATATTATGGTGTGGATTTGATATAATGTTATAGTTGTGGGTAATATTTAAAAATTTTGCAAAGTGAGCAAGTGGTTATATAATATTGATTGGTGGGGAATATTCGTTTTAACGGGAATATATTAAATTTACGACACAATCATTGGTGGACCCCACAACGGAAGTATTATCGTAGTTAGAAAATGACATAATTATCTTTTTATAAAAATAACTACGAAAGTGTTACCGTTAAAACCTGTTGAACTATCCGGTAGTAAAAGTACGATGTCTGGCGTGGTTGCATAGTAGTAGCTGCGGTATTGGTTATTGATGCTTACGTGAGAAGTCACTCGATTATACTCAATTATTGCTACTGATGAATTGTTGCATCATATCTCTCATATTATTGATTCGATTATTGTCACAAAGATCATCGCATAATATGTTATATTATTAAATCAATAATTGAGACGACAAAGTTATTTATATTATTAAATTGCAATATTTATAATGTCTAGAATTTCTGTCAATGAGAGGTTTGGTCATCTAATTGCGCGTCAATAAGGAGAAATCCTTATCGGAGAAGCCTCCTCCCTCTCACAGGAACGACACTGGTTGTTAAATATTGTGAGTTATAATATTAATGATGAATAAGTTCGTGTTGATTAAAGATGAAATTGATAGTTCCATTGTGTTGGAATTATTAGTGTTAGTGGAAATCGACATTTATTCCGATATTAATTGATGTCTGGAAGTTTTACTGACCAGTCGGGTAATTAATCGGATAAATGAGAAATTAATTGCTTTTAATTCACATGATTATAAGTATTTGTTCACATGTGTGTACTATTGATTCATATTATTGTACTATTAGGGGAGTTGGTGCAAGATTGATAATACTTGCATGACTAAGTTAAAAATGGAGGTATAGATGGAGGTACTATACTGTAATTCATATTTTCACATGATTATAACTATTGATTCATATGATTGAACTATTGATTCACATTATTTACTATTAGGGAAGGTGGTGCAAGTTTGATAATACTTGCAGGACTAAATTAAAAATGAAAGAAAAGTTGAAGGTATTGTACTGTAATATTTCGAGCCCCAAAACGTGTAATTATCGAAACTATATTTTCCTATAAATAGAAGCTCGTTCTTCCTTCATTTCTCATTAATTCACTAAAGCTTTAGAGCAATTATAATACAGAGAAATTATAGAGAGAAAGAAGAAGAGAAGTCTCACTACCTCTTTATTCTAATATCCAAATTTCTTCTAAAGTAAGGGAATTATTCTTTTCGTATTCATGAAGAGAATTATTTTCTTTCAATACTCGTAAGAGTTGTTATTCCATTCTTTATTATTATGTTTGAATAACTTTGTCTATCTAAGTACCATATACATAGTAAAATTCTTACATTATTCCATTCTTTATTATTACATTGGAATAACGCATGTCATTGATCTATTGCATGCCAGTAAATTTTGTTGTTATTCCATTCTTTATTATTACATTGGAACTTCACATGCATGCGGATTATGCATGACTGGTTCCATTCTTTATTATTCGTTGGAACATCACATGCATGCGGATTACGCATGACCTGGTTCCATTCTTTATTATTCTGTTGGAATATCCTGTCAGTGCGGATTACGCATGACCTGGTTCCATTCTTTATTATACATTGGGAATAACCTATCTCTCTCGTGGTCTATCGCATATACGGTGAATTCTTACATTATTCCATTCTTTATTATTTCATTGGAATAACTCGTCTATGTGGATTACCGCATGCATGGTGAATGATCATTCGTATTCATTCCTTATTAAATTATGGAAATTATCTGTCTACGTGGATTACCGCATGGCAGGTAAAAATACATTTGCAGTTTTATATATTCTATTATACTCAGTTGGTTAAAGTTTTGGCTTTTATACTCCATGAAATTAGTATAATATCCAGGATATTTGCATTTCATCCAGTATCTTTTCATGGGAATATTCTTCTGAGCATTCTTGAATTTTACTCCACAAAGAAGTATCATGTTGACAATTTGGACGTTATTGATTTCTGGATAAACTAAAATTTTAAATCTTTAAAATTGATCCTTGAACTTGTTTTATTGAATTATTATGTCATTGTCATCATCATCATGCTTATATTGTGATGAAAGTCATCTTTGGCTTACGTGCATAGATGGACTTGGTATGATTATGACCAGGGATTATTCGGTATAATCATGACCTGTAATGTTATAAATGATGTGGTAAAAGTCCTCAATGACCTGTAGTGCATTGATGGACAACTTTTGGTATGATTATGACCAGGGATTATTCGGTATAGTCATGACCATTGATGATTTAATGAATATCCTTGGCCCGTAGTGCAGGGATGACTCGATGATGTGGTTTATTTATTAAGCTGAGTCTCAGCGATAAAAATTGATGAAAACATTTTAAATCATAGAAGATAGTAGATATCATGCTCTACTTGACTCTTCTAATGGATTTCTTATTCCGCTGAAGTTAAACTTGATGTCTATTGTATTTTATCAGTTTAACATTGTTGAAGACTAATGATAATTTATTCTGCATTATCTTAGTCATAATATTTCTTACTGGGCTAGTTGAGCTCACCCTTTTGCTTTCATTATTCTCTTCAGGAAATGATAACGTAGCCGGGACTAGTCGAGGAACGGGGTGATGGTCCGAGATGGTGTATTAGTAGTCCTCACTATTCTATAAAATAGTGTGACAATAAATGTAATGAGGACTCTATTTGAGAGTGGATATTGTCTAGAAGGCAACATTCCTGTTTAAACTCTCAGTTATGTTTTGTCGTATATTACACGACGGTTGTATAATTAAGTTTGTATTTGTATTTTGTACCATGTATTTGGCGACTCAAGATGGGTGATGTATACCTATTTTGGGGGCGACACAGTTGGTATCAAAGCTTAGGGATATGATCTATGGCTGAGATGTGAGACAAAAACTAGGACGGGAGAGACGGGGAATTCCTTCGCTAGTATGACCTACCTAAGTTTATTTGGTATTTAATTGGTCTGTCAGAGTATAGGGATAATATGTGATATGATAATTAACCCTTGTTTTGTGGCAGTATTTGAAAATGGCATCCAAAAATGTTGAGATAAACAATGAAGCACATGAGACCGTTGAGTCACCACAAGTTAATACCCAGGATAATGTGCAACAAGAAGAAAATAATCCTCAGGTAAACAACAACGATCAAATGATGAATGATGGGATGTTCAGAGGTTTTATAAAATTCATGCAACATCAGGCGAATGCGGCTCCTGTCCAAAATGCAGGTGGAAACACTGATAACTCTCGGACGGTCACCACTAAGCAGTTCAAGGAGCTAGGACCACTGGAGTTTTTTGGAGAGCCAAAACCACTTAAGGCAGAGATGTGGATAAAATAGATCAACAAGATATTTGATGTCTTGGGATGCTCCGAGGAGCATAAGGTTCCCTTTTCCACCTTCATGTTATTGAAAGGAGCAGGATTCTTGGTGGGAATCTGTAAAGCGTACTCAACCTGCCGCACTGAAGATGTCTTGGGAGAAGTTCCATTCAATGACAAGTACTTTCCTGAAAGTATTCGTCACATGAAGGAGGTAGAGTTCATCAAGCTTGAGCAAAACAATATGACCGTGGCACAGTACGAAGCTAAGTTTACCGAGTTATCTCGGTTTGCGTCCCACTTGGTTGATAATGAGGAGAGAATGACGCGAATATTTCTAAGAGGTTTAAAACCCGAGAAACGTCAATACCTTATCTCTCATAAAATGTATTTGTATTCAGATGTTATGAATAGGGCTCAGTTATTGGAGCGCGATAATGAGTCAACCCAACCAAGAGAGAGCAGCCAGCAAGTCGATAATACTAGTGGTAGCAGTCATCGAAGCGGTGACAACAAATGTAGAGAGAATCAACATGCCAAAAATGGTAATCACTTCGGTGGTAATCATGGTCATGACAATAAGAGTGGACATTTCAAGAAGAGGAGATTCAATAATGATGGAAAGACGCCAAAGACCAAAGACTGTTGTTAAGAAAGGAGAAGAGACCACCAGTCGTATGTTATAAATGTGGAGGGGAAGGACACATAAGTCTAAACTGCACGATGCAGTCCAAAGCATGTTACAATTGTGGAAAAGAAGGTCACCTAGCCCTATTTTTTCGTGCACCAAAGTCAAGTCCAGCTGGGATGGAGGCATCAAAGGGTGTCCGAGACAAGACAAAACCGGTAGTTCAAGGGAGAGCGTTTGTCGTAACATCCCAAAAGTGAGGAATCCGAACGAGGTGATCACGGGTAAGCTAATCATAAACTCTAGCAAAGTTTATACTTTATTTGATACCGGTTCTACCCATTCCTTTATTTCTCCTACTTGCGCTCAACGTTTAAATTTGACTTCGGAGAAATTAGACTTTGACTTATCTGTTGAAACTCCGTTGGGAGAAACCTTCATTATATCCACAGTTTATAAGTCTTGTTTGATTCAAATCGGTAACCGCACGTTACCTGTCGATCTTATTTCCATGAAAATACTTGCATTTGATGTGATTTTAGGGATTGATTGGTTAACTACTCATCATGCTAAAATCGATTGTTTTCGTAAGGTTGTTAGCTTTCATATTCTTAACCAACCTATTATGCGAATTCAAGCAACCAAACCACTAAAATCAATCACTGTCATATCAAGTCATAAAGCTATTCGTTTATTGAAAAACAGATGTCAAGCTTTCTTAGCCCATGTCACGGATTTAAATAAAAATACGTCAGATTTGAATGATATTTCTATTGTTAATAAATTTCCTGACGTATTCCCTGAAAAGCTTCCTGGCCTACCCCCAAAGCGTGAAATTAAATTTTATATCGACCTTGAATCCGTTACGAAACCCATTTCCAAAGCCCCATATCGAATGGCTCCTATTAAACTTTAGGAGTTAAAAACCTAAATACAGGAATTGTTAGACATCGGTTTCATTCGTCCTAGTACGTCTCCTTGGGGTGCTCCTGTTCTATTCGTGAAGAAGAAAGATGGAAGTATGCGACTTTGTATTGATTATCGGGAGTTGAATCATGTCACCATCAAAAATAGGTACCCGTTGCCTCGCATTGATGACCTGTTTGACCAGTTACAAGGAGCCCAATTCTTTTGAAAGATCGATCTTCATTTCGGATATCATCAGTTGAAGATTAAAACTGATGACATTCCAAAGACTGCTTTCATAACTCGGTACGGGCATTATGAATTCCTAGTCATGTCTTTTGGATTGACTAATGCTCTTGTTGCCTTCATGGACATGATGAACCGAGTATTCACGGAATATTTGGATCACTTTATGGTCGTCTTTATTGATGACATCCTCATATACTCCAAAACCCGTGAAGACCATGAGCAATACTTGAGGCTGATACTTCAAAAGCTTCGTGAAAACAAGCTTTATGCCAAGTTGAAGAAATGCGAGTTCTGGCTTGAGGAAGTTGCATTCCTTGGGCACGTAATATCAAATCATGGAATATTTGTTGACCCGACAAAGATTGAAGCAATTCAAAGCTGGGAGCAACCTAAGTCGATGGCCAAAAACGTAGCTTTTTCGCTTGGCTAAATTGGTTATTATCGGAGATTCGTGGAAGGATTTTCTCTAATCGCTACTCCATTAACTCAGCTGACTCAAAAAGATACAAAATTCGGTTGGAGTGAGGAATGTGAAAAGAGTTTTTAAGAACTCAAGAGGAGACACATTTCAGCACCTGTTCTGACAATACCATTTGACTCGGAGGGATTTGTCATCTACAGTGATGCTTCAAGCAATGGGTTAGGATGTGTTCTTATGCAACATGGGAAAGTCATAGCCTATGCCTCGTGACAACTCAAAGAATATGAGAGGAATTATCCTACTCATGATCTAGAGTTGGCAGCAGTCGTTTATGCGCTTAAGATTTGGAGGCATTACTTGTATGGAGAGAAGGTGGAGATCTATACGGATTATAAAAGCCTCAAATATTTCTTCACTCAAAAGAAACTCAACATGCGGCAATGACGATGGCTTGAGTTGTTGAAAGATTATGATCATACCATCCAATACCATCCTGGAAAAGCGAACGTAGTAGCTGATGCATTGAGTAGAAGATCATATGCGAGCACGGGTGCAATATTGTCTACATAAAGACCCATTTTGTATGACTTGAAAATGATGGAAATAGATTTAAAGACTCCAAGGACCCATGTGATAATGACGAATGACTAGTGGAACCGAGTTTAATCGATAAAGCTAAAGCTGCTCTAGCTACAGACCTGGAGCTGATGCGTATGAGGAAGAAAGTGCAAGAAGGTGCTATCAGAAGCAAGAATCGATGAAGAAGGAATACTTCGAGTCAACTCCAGACTTTGTGTTCCTAACGATTCTAACTTGAAGTATAAAATCATAATGGAGGCGCACAACACATCGTTTGCAATCCATCCTGGGAGTACCAAAATGTATCGTGATCTTCGACATACATTTTGGTGGAGCAATATGAAGAGAGAGATAGCGGGGTTTATCTCAAGGTGTCTAACTTGTCAACGAGTCAAGGCAGAGCATCAAGTGCCAAAAGGTCCATTGCAACCACTTGAAATTCCAGAATGGAAGTGGGAGCACATTACTATGGATTTCGTTACTGGTCTTCCCAAGGTTTCTCAAGGCATAGATGCGATTTGGGTCATTGTTGATAGATTGACCAAGTCTGCTCATTTCTTACCAATACAAGAAACTTATACACTTGAACATCTTGCTAGTATGTACATAAATGAGATCGTAAGATTGCATGGTATGCCAGTATCCATAGTTTTTGATCGAGACCCAAGATTCACTTCAAGATTTTGGGTTAGTTTACAAAAAGCTATGGGCACGGATTTATGATTTAGTTCGGCATATCATCCTCAAACGGATGGGCAGTCGAAAAGGACTATTCAAACTCTTGAAGATTTATTAAGACTATGTGTCTTTGACTTAAAGGGAAGTTGGGACAAGTTCTTACCATTGGTGGAGTTTTCCTACAATAATAGTTATCAAGCAAGTATTGGCATGGCTCCATTTGAGGCGTTGTATGGAAGAAAGTGTCATTCTCCAGTATGCTGGGATGAGGTGGGTGAAGCAATGTTGTTGGGACCGGATTTGGTACGTATGACTACAAAAAAGATTCAAACGATCCGACAACGTATAAAAATCTCACAAGATCGACAAAAGAGTTATGCTGATCTTCATCGAAAGGGCGTGGAATTCAATATTGGAGATCATGTGTTGTTTCGTGTTGCTCCATGGAAAGGAGTTACAAGAATTGGAAAGAGAGAAAAGCTCAATCCTCGATTCATTGGCCCATTTATAATCCTCGACCAAGTAGGAACTGTGGCCTATAGACTCGCCTTACCACCAAGTATGTCTCATGTTCATAACGTTTTTCACATATCTATGTTACGTAAATTTATGAAAGACCAGAACCACATTATTAAATTAGAACCAGACGAGATAGAGGAAGATTTAACGTATAAAGAGGTACCTGTTAAAATCATGGATAAGAAGGATCATATTCTACGCTCTAAAGTAATACCTCAAGTCAAAGTTTTGTGGAGAAACCACGATGTGGAAGAAATGACCTGGGAGTTAGAATCTGAGATGAAGTCAAGATATCATCACCTCTTCGATATACCAGGTACGTACTCTAATTTCGAGGACCAAATTTCATAAGAATGGGAGGTTGTAAGACCCCAACATTTATGAATAAAGAATAATTTTCTCGAAATATATTTTTGAATATTATGGTGTGGATTTGATATAATGTTATAGTTGCGGGTAATATTTAAAAATTTTGCAAAGTAAGCAAGTGGTTATATAATATTCGATTGGTCGGGGAATATTCGTTTTAATAGGGAATATTCGTACGACGGCACAATCATTGGTGGACCCCACAACGGAAGTATTGTCGTAGTTAGAAAATGACATAATTATCTTTTTATAAAAATAACGGCGGAAGTGTTACCGTTAAAACTGTTGAACTACCCGGTAGTAAAAAGTACGATGAATGGCGTGGTTGCATAAGTAGCACACCGGTATTGGTTATTGATGCTTATGTGAGAAGTCACTCAATTATACTCAATTATTGCTACAGTAATTGATGCATCATATCTCTCATATTATTGATTTGATTATTGTCACAGTATCATCTGCATAATATGTTATATTATTAAATCAAAAATTGAGACGACAAAGTTATTTATATTATTAAATTGCAATATTTATAATGTCTAGAATTTCTGTCAATGAGAGGTTTGGTCATCTAATTGCATGCTACCAATAAAGAGAAATCCTTATCGGAAGCCCCTCTTTCCCAGGAGCGAATTGGTTGTTAAATATTGTAAGTTATAATATTAATGATGAATAAGTTCGTGTTGATTAAAGATGAAATTGATAGTTCCATTGTGTTGGAATTATTAGTGTTAGTGAAAATCGACATTTATTCCGATATTAATTGATGTCTGGAAGTTTTACTGACCAGTCGGGTAATTAATCGGATAAATGAGCAATTAATTGCTATTAATTCACATGATTATAACTATTTGTTCACATGTGTGTACTATTGATTCACATTCTTGTATTATTAGGGGAGTTGGTGCAAGATTGATAATACTTGCATGACTAAGTTAAAAATTGAGGTATAGATGGAGGTACTGTACTGTAATTCGTATTTTCACATGATTATAACTATTGATTCACATGATTGAACTATTGATTCACATTATTTATTATTATGGAAGGTGGTGCAAGTCTGATAATACTTGCAGGACTAAATTAAAAATGATAAAAAAGTTAAAGGTATTGTACTGTAATATTTCGAGCCCCAAAACGTGTAATTATCGAAACTATATTTTCCTATAAATAGAAGCTCATTCTTCCTTCATTTCTCACCAATTCACTAAAGTTTTAGAGCAATTATTATAGAGAGAAATTATAGAGAAAAAGAAGAAGAGAAGTCTGCTACCTTTTCTATTCCAATATCCAGTTTCTTCTAAGGTAAGGGGTATTATTCTTTCGTATTCATTAAGAGAGTTATTTTCTTTCAATACTCTTAAGAGTTGTTATTCCATTCTTTATTATTATATTAGAATAACATGTCTATGCGAAGTACCGCATACATAGTAAAATTCTTCTGTTATTCCATTCTTTATTATTACATTGGAATAACTTTTCTGCATCTGATCTATCGCATTCTGGTGAATTCGTTGTTATTCCATTCTTTATTATTCATTGGAACTTCCATGCATGCGGATTACGCATGACCTGGTTCCATTCTTTATTATTCTGTTGGAACATCACATGCATGCGGATTACGGTATGACCTGGTTCCACTCTTTATTATTCTATTACAATATCCTGTCTGTATGGATTACACATGACCTGGTTCTATTCTTTATTATTCGTTGAAAATAACACATGCAATGCGATTCTATCGCATGTCCGGTGAATTCTTCTATTATTCCATTCTTTATTATTACATTTGGAATAACTTTGCTATATGGATTCTGCGCATGTATGGTGAATGATCCTTCGTATTTATTCCTTATTAAATTGTGGAAATGATCTGTCTACGTGGATTACCGCATGGCGGACGAAAATCCATTTGCAGTTTCATATATTCTATTATACTCAGTTGGTTAAAATTTTGGCTTCTATACTCCATGAAATTAGTAGAATATCCTGGATATTTGCGCTTCATCCAGTATCTTTTCATGGGAATATTCTTCTGAGCATTCTTGAATTTTACTCCACAAAGAAGTATCATGTTGACAATTTGGACGTTATTGATTTCTGGATAAACTAAATTTTAAATCTTTAAAATTGATCCTTGAACTTGTTTTATTAAATTATTATGTCATTGTCATCATCCTCATGCTTATATTATGATGAAAGTCATCTTTGGCTTATGTGCATAGATGGACTTGGTATGACTATGACCAGGGATTATTCGGTATAATCATGACCTGTAATGTTATAAATGATGTGGTAAAAATCCTCAGTGGCCTGTAGTACATTGATAGACAATTTTTGGTATGATTATGACCAGGGATTATTCGGTATAGTCATGACCATTGATGATTTAATGAATATCCTTGGCCCGTAGTGCAGGGATAACTCGATGATGTGGTTTATTTATTAAGCTGAGTCTCAGCGATAAAAATTGATAAAAACATTTTAAATCATAGAAGATAGTAGATATCATGCTCTACTTGACTCTTCTAATGGATTTCTTATTCTGCTGAAGTTAAACTTGATGTCTATTGTATTTTATCAGTTTAACATTGTTGAAGACTAATAATAATTTATTTTGCATTATCTTAGTTATAATATTTCTTACTGGGCTAGTTGAGCTCACCCTTTTGCTTTCATTGTTCTCTTCAGGAAATGAGAACGTAGCCGGGACTAATCGAGGAACGGAGTGATGGTCCGAGATGGTGTATTAGTAGTCCTCACTATTCTATAAAATAGTGTGACAATAAATGTAATGAGGACTCTATTTGAGAGTGGATATTGTCTAGAAGGCAACATTCCTGTTTAAACTCTCAGTTATGTTTTGTCGTATATTACACGACGGTTGTATAATTAAGTTTGTATTTGTATTCTGTACCATGTATTTGGCGACTCAAGATGGGTGATGTATGTATACCTATTTTGGGGGCGTCACATTATATAAATGTATTTATTAGTCCATGAGGGTGAGCATGGGCCGATCTCTGACCATGATAGAGTTTTGGGATAGAGCTCACACGCCTAAGGAGTCTACCATGTCTCCCGCAACATTAGCTATACGGATAAGACTAATATCAATTTTTAGTAATTATTAGTATTAGTTTATTAATAAAATAATTTTGTTAACTAACATATACAAAGTAAATTACAGAACCAATTTTAGAATCTTAGAGACCAGCGTGTAACTGAGTTACGGGATGATAGGGGGGATTTTGAGCCGTTAGATTTCACCATCCCTCTCCTTGAGATTGAATTATATTGGGATAAGGAGCAAAGACTATAGGTCACATCTCAAGATCTCCTTATTAGTAGTACCATCAAGTATCGAGTGTTGAGCCTGCCAAGGATACCCTCGTATACACTACCTTTACGGCTTTTTTTCGAAAAAAAAACCTTTATTAGAAATTTTATCTCTGCTTCTCAAATAAATGCTATGACATAATTTAAAATTCTCGAAAAAAATGTTTATTAGTGTTTTCTGCATTTTATAAATAATATTTTATCGTCTTTCTCGAAAAAATTTATTTTCTCCCCAAAACTCTCAACACTCATACATAATCACGTAATACGTAAACTAGGTCATTAATCGACCTAAATCACATAACACATAATAATATTAATAAAATTTGATTTATTAGATATTTTCGTTGAAACACCTAATTTCAAGGCTATCCAAATTCTCGGGTCGTCATAGTTTAGGAGTCATTAGTCTAATGCTCGCTACATGGGTAACCATGAAAAGCCTAAGAAAAAAAGACATTATACAAGTCAAGAAAAAATATGAAAAAAAATAGAAAAAAATTAAAAAAAAGTTTGCATGATTTTCATAGTAAAAATCTCTATTAAGAATTACACCACATACATAATGCTGACATCACATGAACTAATTAATTTTATGAAAGATATTTTCTAAAATGAAGATTGCGTATTTTTGATAAGGTGAAAGTAAAATTTTGAATTTAATCTTGTTTATGTATACTGCCCATGTATACTTAGAATTTTTCTTTCGATTTCATAATTTGTTGAACACAAAAATATTTTATTTTGAATTTTATGGGTATATTCAATGCAAATTCGTCCACTTGGGGGTAACCTTTGGGTTTAAAGTCTTGTTACACGTGCTAAGTGCAATCGTGTTTCTTACAAAAAGTAGTAATTTTATTTTTATTTTCTTTTTGTTTTACTTGAGAATGAGCAAAAACTAGGTATTGGGATATTTGATAGACACATAATTCATATATTTTATTATCCCTAATTTTTTTTATTTTAATTCACTACTACAAAACAGTAAATAGACACGCGAAAAAACGTTGTGATTTCAGTCAGAAAAACGTCGTGGTTAAGAGTATTGTCTATTTGACACCCTTACACAACGTTTTTAAAACGTTGTAGTTAAGCACAATACAGAACGTTTTTTAGGAAAAACGTTTTTAGAAAAAACGTTGTAAATTTATTTTTCAAAAATTAACAGATGCTTAAAAACGTTGTAAAAGGTATGATTCCATAACGTTTTTTGGATAAAAATAATGTTTAGTATATCATACAACGTTTTTCAAATGTTGTAGATAAAAAAGAAAAAAAAAAGATATGGTTCACCTATATTACCAATGCACCTGCAATATGCTAATGCCATGATATATAGCCAAAATGTATCAACCATTCAAAATACATCCCAATAATACCAGTCATTTACAGTTTCAAATTACTACATCCACAAAATATATACCAAAATGTATCCATATATGCATCTCAAATTCACTTTTCAATATAAATTACTAATATAGTGAATTATGAATTTGATTACATGCATCCACAAAATAAATCAAACTATCCATAAAATTAAGCTACTACCTAAGCATGTGCAAAAAAGCCTACCTAAGCATGTGCAAAAAAGCCTAGTTCTCCCAAAATACGTACATTCATCTAACATATTCACCGTTAACTCCAGGCTCTACATAAGAACGAAATGTGATGTCATTACATTTGTTTTCACTGAGCAGCACAGTATTGCATCAGAGTGATTCCATAGTTGTTTCAAGACGGCATCACCCACTTGAGAGTCTGCCTGAAGGAGATCTACACAAGTGTGAACCCTGATATGGAATGCAAGACAAGAAAATCAGGACAAGGCTAGAAAAGCTCAGTTCATGATAAACAAAGAAACACAAAAACTGAAGCTTTTACATTTAAATTATTTTCTAGAATCGACTATTTAAAGCATACTATACTACCCAAAAAAATCCAGTAAACAACTGCAAGAAGTCAATTTTGGGTTCTTATCAAGGTTGAAGTGCAAGGCATTGATAATATTGATCATATCTATTTGTTAAGATGATCTGAATTTCTCACCTGTAGCTCCTGCAAATCCGGCGAGCAAGAGTAAGAGCCTCAGGAGAACCAGGTAGTGGTTTTGGCCCCAAATGGGAGCTAAGCCGGGAGGGGGCAATAGCTGTGGCAACACGCTGGACAGATCCCACAACACCACGCACATATTGGCGAGCCCTCGAGTTGAAGTCAGTTGCAAATTCTAAAACTGGATTGCCCAGCTTCAAAGAAAGAAACAAAAAAAAATCAGCATACTTAATTATTCAGTGGAAAGACTTATTGAATTATTAATATATCATGCCACTGTTAGATGACACAAGCTACAAAAGCTGTAGCCCTGTTGTAATTATAATCATGCATTCAAATTGAAATCTTGGAATATTCAAAGACAAGAATGTTTACCGCAATTCCTTTCAAATTGAACAGTTTTTCCTTTTTATTGAAGTGAATCATGAGCTGTGTGAGTTGAGGAATATAGTGACCTGGTATGGTATGACCAAGAAAAATCATAATCAACTACTGTTGGGCATTATTGGGAAATTGTTTTTGATATGCATAACAAGGATAAATACCTGCATAGCTTTCTCCTGTTTTAAACAAATCTCTACTCCTATATGTCGCCTGTCTGGCTGTGCAATATCAGAATTAAAGCAGGTGAGAAGAATGGCCCAGAGTTAACAGACAGACCATCACTTGGTGGCTGATCCACTTGGCAAATTGCACATCTAAAAAGCCCAGAGCTTGAGTTCAAAGGGAAGTCCTTACCTAGCCTGCAATTTGAATTAATTAAACAAAAGTTAGGAACACATCAAAGGAGAGACCTTTTGCTTCTATAGGAAAGGGAATATATTCTCGCATAGAAGTCTCAGTGAAGATCGCTCTCCACTTTGCATTGCAGCTTCAAATTCAAAAGAGCTACTAACCATGTTGTTTTCAGTTGCTAGGTCACACACAAAAACCTGGAAACAGAAAAAACATAATAATAAGGTTATGCAAAGAGAACCAAGATGCAGAAAACCAATTTAATGTACCTCAGAAGATCCAGCCGAAGCATCTGTAGAGTTAAATGAGACAAGCTTCCCTCCAAAACCAAAAGAAACTCCAGCCTTATGCTTATACCATTTTGGGGCTCTTAAAGGACCTGTGAGCCCAAAAAAGAAAGAATTAACCCAGAAATCTAGATCAAAAGAAGGGGAAGAGGTAAAGAATAAGGCCCAATAAACACAAAAAGAAAACAATATATAACAGTGGGAAGGGAAGGATGAATTTGTTTAGACAACCATTTTAGAATGTCCCAGCACTCAATAATGACACACTGAAGAAGAAAAAGATAAATGCAAAAAAAGCAAATAAACTTGAGCATACTATTCTCAAATAGATGTTTGATTGCATCTACTAGACCAGCAGGACAATGCAAACAGCTACTAGTATACATGAATGAAGGAAAAAAATTAACCAACAACAGTACATGGATTGCAACTACAATTCACTAGGTTAACCAGAGAGCACCTTATAACTTGATATTGACTAGAAAAGAATTCTGAAAACCACACAACAAACATCAAAGAACTACATTACCTGCACCAAAATCACCATCTCCAACACCAAATTTGCTGCAACCCTACATGAAAACATGAAATAAGAATCTGTAACAACGTAAAAGAGATTAATATATTAAAGAATTGTCGGTTAATCACCCCAGCCAGATTATTCTCCCACTTCTACGAAAAAACTATATCAAGGTGCAAACCTATAAGGAGAATTATGACAGAACAGATAATGTGCCACGGTGAACAAGAAGATACACTGCCAACCCCTCTTCCAGTTCTTTCTGTAGAGCTCCCTCTCTTTGCCTGCTTTATGATTGGTCTTCTTTTTTGGCGATGGCCTGAGTCTGGTTTTTTGAGGACTGTGGAAAAAACAATATATGTAAGACAAGGCATCACAGTCCTCAGCAAGGTATTAAGCAAAAAATGCTTAGTAGAACTTGCAAACCAGTAAGTATTGGACTATTTTCTGGTTTTAAGAATATTAATGCAAGTAAATGCCCAAGAATGTCACGCTTAACATGACCTAAAATGAGTCACTTTTGTGATACATAAACATAAAATCATAGATGTGGTCCACATAGCACAATCCTGAATGGGTATAGCCCCAGAATTTCTTTCTGGCACTTCGGCAGATGGAAGGAAAACAACAATCCAAAAGCTATTTTGCTTAGTTTCAAACTAAATATCTGGTATAGCTGTGCTCATTCATTCTCAGTAACTCTTTAGCAATCCTAAGTCAGTCAACCCCAAATACACGAACCATGTCAAGTAGAGCATTACAAAGCTAATTGGATAATCACATCCTTTCATCTCAATGGAATATCTCGGGGATTATCTAACATTCCAATCTCAAAGTTAATACTTCATGTTTTTGAATTTATTTTACTTGGTTGGGTAACTACACATTTGAGAAATCAAAACACAGGGGACACCTGGTTAACAGATAAGTATTTGCAAAATTAAGTTATCATGAATACATTGTCATCAGATTACCTCTTTAGAGGAACAACATTCATTGTTTCAAGCTTCAAAGATCCATGAATATTATCCCTGGCTTCATTGCCTTCCAGTCTGCTCAGTATAATGATAACAAGGTCAGAAATTTTATGGAAAAAATTAGAGCACATGACAACCAAATAATTATAGAAATTTAAAAAGCCTTTTTTCCCTTATAGAAGTTTGTAAAGGAAAGTGCCCACAAGACAACTTGCAATAATATAAGAGAGTGAGAGAGAGATTAGATTTAGTTTGATTCTGCAACTGCAGGCTAGCAACTGTAGTACTAATTTATGAAACCTCCTTATCCATTGTTTGAATACCACCTGATATAAAATAAAAATAACATAAGAATAATAAATCCCTCACCGCAACCCCCCCTCCCCTCACCGCACCACGTCCATCTCTTTTTTGGGTATCCATATATGACAAAATTATGTGATTTGACTCTTCTAAGAATAATAAGTTCCTAATCATATGAGTAGGGGCATAGGGATCCAAGGTATTTAGTAAGACAGGTATCCCAACAAGTGTTATCTACAATATAACTATGTCATGTTTTGAAATCAAAGAAGTATGAGTGTAGTATCTATATTATCAGCATACCATATTAATGATGAGCATTAACCCATTTTGTGAGCATAGAAAAACTTGAAGCTCAATAGAAGTTAATATAATTCATTAATCTTTATCTTCTACAGATTTCAGCTTCTTAGCAATTAGCAGGAATAGTAATCGGAATAAAAGGAAAAAAAATCAATACTGCAGCTTCCTTGCATCTGAAAAACATTTTAATACACATAATTGGGAATAAATTACTCACGCTGATCTATAAGGCAATTGTAAGCAGCCTTTGCGGCATTCATCTCTGCCAGCTTTTTGGATTTTGCTTTCTGTCCTTCGAAAATCTCACCCCCGATTTCCACTTTTGAGACAAAGAAAGGGAAAGAAAGGCTTGTTAACAGACAATACTTTGCCTTTGCTTACCCCCGATTTCCATCATCGTCGTACTCTTTAGCGCCGCCTCTCTTTCCCTTTCTCTGTCCCTCTTCGTCATCTTCTTCTTCAGGCTCTTCTTCCTCCGCTTGTCGCGCTGCTTCGGCTTTGGATTGCAGGTCTGCGAGGTAGGATTCGACAACTTTCCTGACGAATTGCTTGCGCTCCGGTGGGAGAGGTCGAGCCCTAGATTAACTTCCAGAAAGAAAAAAAGAGGTCGAGCACTAGCTTAAGTTTTTATTTAATAACGTTTTTTAAAAAAATATTATCTAATTAAAACAAAAAAAATGCCCTTTTAAATAGATAATATTTTTGTATATATATTTATAACGTTTTTTTTAAAAATGTTGTAAAAATAAAACGCTTTTTATAAAAAAGCGTTGTGGTTTAAAATCATTATCTATTTAGTATTTTGTAGTAGTGATTACATTATTTTATTTTATTAATATGTTTTATTTTATTTTGAAGGATATAATATTTTATTGCAATAAAGTCAAAATCTTGGTGATCAAATAATATTTAATACTCCTAGTCATGGAAGGAAAGAGACAAGAAGAATCCTACTACGAGAACTGTAAGACCCCAATTTTTATGAATAAAGATGATTTTTTTTATAATTATCATTTTTGAATATTATGGAATGAATTTGTTATAATGTTATAGTTGTGGGTAGTATTTATAAATTCTGCAAAGTATGCAAGTTGTTATATTATATTCGATTGGTCGGAGAATATTCGTTTTAGCGAGGGAATATTAAATAACAATGGTACGCAATCATTGGTGGACCCTAGCGATGTAATTATTGTCGGATTGAGAAAGCGACAAAAAATATATTTATGAAAATAACGACGGAAGTTTCACCGATTATCTTGTTGAACTACCGGTAGTAAAAGTACGATGAATACACGTAGTTGCATAGTAGCACACGGTATTGAATATTGATGCTTACGTGAGAAGTCACTCAGTTATACTCAATTATTGCTACAGTAATTGTTGCATCATATCTCTCATATTATTGATTTGATTATTGTCACAGTATCATCTACATAATATGTTATTTTTATTAAATCAATAATTAAGACGGCAAAGTTATTCATATTATTAAATTACAATATTTACAATGTCAGAAGTTAGTTCGAGGAGAGGTTTGGTCACCTAATTGCGCGCTTGATAGGAGAAATCCCTATTGAAAAGCCCCTCTTTCACAGAAGCGACACTGGTTGATAAATATTATGAGTTATAATATTAATGATGAATAGTATTAAAATTGAAGTTGTGCTTTCGGAGTTGAATTTGGAGACCTTGGACGTAATATTTGAATCGAGCGATGAAATTAGTAAAATAGATTATAAACACAAAATTTCCGGATTTTAACTATTTGGTCAAAAGTCAACAGATTGACTTTTTGGGAAAAATCAAAATTCAAAATTTCAAAATTTATATTTTGATAAAAATAGTTTCATTGTGTTGGAATTATTTGTGTTAGTGAAAATCGACATTTATTTCGATAATAATTGATGTCTGGAGGTTATATTGACCAAACGGGTATTTAACCGGATAAATGAGCAATTGATTGCTATTATTTCACATGATTATAACTATTTGTTCACATGTGTATACTATTGTTTCACATTCTTGTTACTATTAGGGGAGTTGGTGCAAGATTGATAATACTTGCATGACTAAGTTAAAAATAGAGGTATAGATGGAGGTACTATACTGTAATTCGTATTTTCACATGTCTAAGAACTATTGATTCACATGATTTACTATTGAATCGCATTATTAAATATAGGGGAGGTGGTGCAAGTTTGATAATACTTGCATGACTAAATTAAAAATAAAGAAAAAGTTGGAGGTATTGTACTGTAATTTTTCAAGCCCAAAAATGTGCAATTATTGAAACTATATTTTTCTATAAATAGAAGCTCATTCTTCTTTCATTTCTCACCAATTCACTAAAGCTATAGAGCAATTATTATAGAGAGAAATTTGAGAGAAAAAATCTATAAAAGAAGATAAGCCTGCTACCTCACTACTCCTATATCCAGTTTCTTTCAAAGGTAAGGGATATTATTTCTTTCTTTCGTCTTTATGAAGAGAATTTCTGTTATTCCATTCTTTATTATTATGTTGGAATAACTTGGTTATGCGAAGTACCGCATACATGGTGAAATTCTTACATTATTCCATTCTTTATTATTACTGTTGGAACATCGTATATACGTGTCTTTCTGTGGGACTGGTTCCATCTTTATTATTATGTTGGAACATCATGTATCTATGCTTTTCTGCAGGACTGATTCCGTCTTTATTATTCTGTTGGAATATATCATATACATGCGTTTTACGCTGGGACCTAGTTAAAATCTTTATTATTACATTTGGAATATCCTATCTACATGCATTTCATGGGACTGGTTCCGTCTTTATTATTCTGTTGGAATAACTTTTGCTGTCTTGGTTTCTGCATGCTTGGTGATTTCTTTTGTTATTCCATTTCTTATTATACTCAGTTGGTTAAAGTTTTGACTTTATACTCCATGAAATTAGTAAAATATCCTTGATATTTGCGCTTCATCAAGATATCTTTTCATGAAAATATTCTTACGAGCATTCTTGAATTTTACTCTACAAAGAAGTATCATGTTGACAATTTGGGCGTTATTAGTTCTGGATAAATTAATTCGTGAACTTGTTTTATTGAATTCTTATATCATTGTCATCATCCTCATGTTTATATTTTTTGAAAGTCATCGTGGCTTTGTAGTGCATAGATGGACTTGGCATGATTATGACCAGGAATTATTCGGTATAATCATGACCGTAATGTTATAAATGATGTGATAAAAGTCCTCATTAGCCCGTAGTGCATTGATGGACAGTTGTTAGCATGATCATGACCATTGATGAATACACGAATGTCCTTGGCCCGTAGTGCATGGATAATTGTGGTCGTGATACTAAAGAATATCATTGACCGTAGTGCAGGGGTGATTCGATAATGTAGATTATTTATTAAGCTGAGTCCCAACAATAAAAGTGATGAAAACCTTTTAAATCATAAAAGATAGTAGATTTTATTCTCTTCTTGACTCTTTTAATGGATTGCTTGTTCCGCTGCAGTTAAACTTGATGTCTATTGTATTTTATCAGTTTAACATTGTTGAAGACTAATGATAATTTATTCTGAATTATCTTAGTCATAATATTTCTTACTGGGCTAGTTGAGCTCACCCTTTTGCTTTCATTGTTCTCTTGAAATGAGAGCGTGGCGGGGACTAGTTGGAAGCGGAGTGAGGGTCGAGAGGATAGCATTAGTAGTCCTCACTATTCTGTTAAATAGTGTGACAATAAATGTAATGAGGACTTATTCTGATAGTGGATATTGTCTAGAAGACAATATTTGTATTAAAACTCACAGCTCTTTTGTTGTATATTAAAGATTATATTTGTATTCTGTACCATGTATTTGGCGACTCAGGATAGGTGATGTATACCTATTTTGGGGGCATCACAAGAACGAATGAGGTCGAACAATCTTGGTATGCAAGTTAAATCCAATGAAGGAAAGAAAAGTTTATTTTAAAGATCTTTTTGAAGGAAATTGATTATCACTAGGAAGTTAATTCATGTAAAGAATTAATTGAGCCTTGATGCCTATAAATAGAGGATTACCAAGAGAGATTTAGGGGGAATTAGATATTAAGTATTTTTTATATATTATTTTAGGTTAGAAGTATGAGTAGGATTAAATTATTTTTTCATTGTACGCTCATTAGATGATCGTTAATAAAGGAAGTTTTCATATTTATTTTTAATCTTCTTCTTCTTCTTCTAATTTATTTTAGTTAATTTATTTATTTTCATGCCTAGTTAATTTCTTTAATTTAGGATGAAGATGACATTAAATATTTTTTTCATGATAATATTTTTCACCTCTTCTATTATTTATACTTTTATGTTTAATTGATTTCGAATTCATGCTTCGTTATTGAAATATCTTTGTTTTATAGTTCTTTTGTGATTTTAAATTAATTAAGAGGTTTTGATAGATTATTGTTAAGATATGAGGTTTTCATAATTTATACTTGCTCGAAGAAGTTTTGATGGGTTATAGTTAATCATTAAATTTTCATAGTCTATGTTTGCCCACTTTAATTGTAAAATTACTAAATTAAAATGGATGAGAGATCAAACTCACAGTTAAGATATAAAAATAGAAGAGATTAGATTACTTATTATGTTTATTGTTTAATGGATTCAGATTCCTAGATTATTTTCTTAGTATTAGTTTTCATATTCTAATTAGTTTAATTATAGTTAATCGAATCTCAATCTTTATTTCTAATTCTTCTGAAATAGATATTAAGGATTCATTAAAAGTAATTAGTCTCTCTAGGTTCGACATGTGCTTGTTAGTTCTTTAATTTGGCACTATGCACTTGTAGTTACATATTTTTATCACATCAAGTGCCACAGTAGCAAAGGTAATAATGAAAAATTATATATTTAAAAGTCGCAGGTACTAAAAAGTTAGACAGACTCATTAATACGTTAGATAAACAACATTGTATACATAAATATCTATGATATTAATATATTAAGTAAATAATACAAAAAAGTAAAAAATATAATAATTATTATGAATAATAAAGAAAAGGTAATCTTGAAATTTGAAAGTTGTCCTAAATTATATGTGGTAGATTGAAGGTAATTTTGAAATGTAAAACTTGTGTGCCAAACTTTATGTGTGGTAGATTAAAGGTAATCTTGAAATGTGAAAATTGTGATAAAATAATGTGTGGTAGATTAAAGATAATCTTGAAATGTTAAAAGTGTGCTAAAGTTAATGTGAGGTAGATATTGGTTAAACTTTGGCTATAAAAGGGAAGGTGGGGGGGTGTTTAGCATAAGGAGCTATCATAATCTTCTTACTTGTACTTCCTTTAGCTTTCTAAATATTTCTTAGTGTTAGTGCTTCTTTGAGTGACATAAGAATACTTGAGCGTTGGTAACATCAATAAGAGTGCAAAGATTGCTCAGGTGAGCTTTTTCTCTAAATTATAGTTACACAAACACCCGCACACATTACATAATATTTACATCTTTTCTTTTAGGAGACTCGCTATAAAAAAATGGCCTTTTGTGATGGCTCAAATCAATCATATAAATTCAAAAAATCATCACAAAAAGTTTATGTGATGACTTTAGCCATCACGAAGGCCGTCTTGTATACCCCCATCATGAAAGCCTTTTCGTGATGGTTTTATGAATCATGCAAACTCTTAGTTCTTTTGTGATGATTAATACAATCACATTAACACGTAATTGTCGACGTCGAGAAAAATTTCCTTTCTTGGAATTCCTGTTTTAGTCTTTCTTACCCTTTATGTTTTCTACATGTTGAATTTTATTTGAAAGGGTGAGTTTGACAAGAGTCCGACACAAAATGTTGACGATTTTGAAAATTCAAAGTCACACGTTGGTAGTAGTGAAATAGTTGTACCAACTCAACTGAATTTGAAAAAGTTTACAAAAAGGCCCAATTATTGAAATTTGTTTAAAAGGCCTTGGAAAAAAAGATTCATAGAGTTCGGGGGCTTGATTAAGTGGGGGGGAAGGTGTTAGGCACCCCCCGACTTCCGTGAAAATATGGTTACTGCATCTTTTCAATTCCTTAATTTATATGAAGTGTGTGTGGTTAATTAGGCCTAAGTGCATTATTTGGAAGTAGTGTTATGCCTTATTTGCACCTATATACAAAGGGTTTGTTTTTTATAAAAGTTCAATTTTAAGCAAAATATACAGAAATGATGTTTTGAAAACAGATTTTAAAACCCTTATGCTCACATAGTAATTGAGGCATTTGATACTTCTATTTTTTCCGTATTCGGCTTGTTTTGATTTTATTCTCGAGATGCGAAGCATCTTCGACAAAATAATATACATATAAGTGACGGGATCCTAATGGGCATGAAAGCCATCAAAGTGAACACGAGCACTACAAATATGATTTACAAGCTAACTATACAACTGAAAAGATCCATCATGGGAGCCAGATCTAGATCCGTCAGCTGGAACTTAGATCCCATAGCTCCTAGGCTCACATAATGTGACATGGATAGCCTGCATAGCAAACATAATAAAATAGAATAGATATTTAATCTAAACATCGCAAAAAAGAGGACTCATCAGTTAAATCCCTACATGCGCGTAGCCAAGCTTTCTGTTTCCTCTAGATACAGATCTAGGGACGCGTGGTTGCTTAGAAATTACAAAACTAGAAAGAAAACTAGATTTCAATAAATCTTAGTCATTCTAGCTCAACAATTTCAGTTTTACAACTTTTGAACCGATTAAAAGTTAGATATAACTAGATTTAGATAAATATAGTCCACAAACATTAATATCACCGCTTTACATTGAATAAATAGTTAAAACAGATATTTTAATAGCAGTAAACAATTAATATATATATATATACACTTATATATATTTAAAGCAATAACAAGCCACGAATTTAGAATCCATGCATGACTATTAAAATATATATATATATATATATATATGGTTATATATATATATATATATATATATTAAAGCAGTAAAAGGGCACAGATTAGCAATCCAGGCACTATTAAGAAGTATAATTCGAATTCGAATCAGCAGGTCGTGGATATATATATATATATATAAAAGCAGGAAAAAGCCACATATTTGAAATCCATGCTCAATAGTTTGATTTTAGCATGTATATATATATATATATATATATATATATATATATATATATATATAAAAGCGTTTAAAAGCTTCAGATCTGAAAGGATCTTACAATGTGTAGCGAGAAGAGCTTTAAATCACTTTTAAAGCTTGAAAACTCCGTTTCCACCGGTTAAATTTTGATATGTTGTAGTATATATGTATATAAGTGTTTACAAAGAAGAATATCAAATTTTGGAACACTATAGGAGGGGTTAAGAGTTGAAATGGATGGAATTCACTCTGTTTTCTTCTTTTTCTTTTTCTATTTTGGCTGATGGGGGGTCTATTTATATACCAAAGTAAACGTGGGTCTACTTGAGGCTGCCCGGGTGGGCCCGGGCCCCATGGGTCCCGTCGTATCGAAGTACGTGCACTATAGCCAACACGATGTCTGCTCGAACATTCATAACTTTCAATCTGAAAATTCGATGGATCTATACTATACTTTTCTGAAAATCCCTTTCCGAGAGCTATGCAATGACATAGGTCTTGCCTTTTTTCGAATCCAAGAAGATGGGTTTATGACCGAAATGGCATCTTCGGGTCCTCGCGGGAAGTCCGTTGAGCTGTTTTGTGTAGTTTGCGCTCAGAAGTGTTGCAATGGCTCTTTGTGACTCTATTTGTAGCTGTATTAGGGTTTTTGAAGTTTAATTGTCAAAATAACCATATTTTCCCTTTCGAGGGTTGTCTCCAAGGTTAACGGGGCTTTTGACTATCCTTCGGAGTTGTCTCTAGGGTTTGATTGTTGTTAACTTTTCTTTTCCTTAGGGTTGATCTCCAAGGTTGATTTGATATGTCCGTGGTCAGATTTGATGTTGTAGTCCTCCAGTGTTATCTCTAGAGTGTGAAAAAGACAATTTTGCCCTCCTGCATAATTAGTAACGGGAGAACAAAATTTTGAGTGTCTACAGATACCCCTCTTTATGATGTTATTGCAATACACTGGAATGAACATGATAAAGATTACTAGACACTTGAAATATGACAAGGTATATTTAATGATGCAAATCTCAATGCAATAAATGTTATGATGAATGTTAAAATACTTTCGCAAATCGCACTTTGCAAATTGCACATCATATTTCGCACTCCGTACTTCACATTTGGCCAATCACACTTCGCAAGTCGCACATCACATTTCACAAATTGTAAATTGCATTTCACACATCGCAAATCACCTTACAATTACTAGTTATTGTTGATGCCTATGCTGGTGTTGACTCCAACGGTTTGGTTTTTTGTTAGTTTTGTCGATGCTTGTTTGATGAAGATAAATTG
Source organism: Panax ginseng (assembly GCA_020205605.1). NCBI lineage: Eukaryota > Viridiplantae > Streptophyta > Magnoliopsida > Apiales > Araliaceae > Panax > Panax ginseng. Next base: position 136,493,705 of record CM035134.1, on the reverse strand, counting down.
AGATGTTTTTTACATCTCTGCTGGGATGACGTTTTGAAATCACTGGACCTTCTCGATGTATACTCTGGTAGTTTACAGCGGTGCCTACCCTACTTGTAATTAACAACGATGCCTACCCTGCTGGTAGTTGACAACAGTGCCTACCCTACTCGTAGTTGACAATGGTGCCTACCCTGCTGGTATTTAACAATAGTGTCTACCCTTCTAGTAGTTGACAATGGTGCCTACCCTGCTAGTAGTTGACAACGGTGCATACCCTGCTGGTAGTTGACAACGGTGCATACCCTACTGGTATTTGACAACGGTTGATCACTGGACTGTCTTGATGCCTACTCGAACTGTAGTTTTCAATAGCAAATTTTTTTTCTCAAGTCAGGGCATTTAATGTGTATGCATATTTGACTCTTCTGGGGATGCATACATAACTTTTTAATGGAGATGTGCGCTGATATAGCACGTTTACACATGTGCAGACCATGCATAATGTGATTATCTTAGGATTTTATTGTCCTTGGTTGATGCACATACTTAATTGACTTGACCAGATGTAGAAACATACCTCACCCTTTCTGAGGCGATTTGGAGTTTCTTTTAACTGTTGGGTGCTTGTGCCCCATTTCCTTGTGCTTTTTATTCGCGACCCTCTTTGGGTGATGATCTGGGTGCCACGGGCGCCCTCTTGGAGGTACGATTTTTCCCACCTTCATGTTTGGCAGGAGGCGATTCTTGGTGGGAATCAGAAAGCGTACCCAACCCGCTTGAAAGTTGTCTTGGGAGAAGTTTCAAGAACTGTTCAACGACAAGTACTTTCTCGAAAGTATTCATCATATGAAAGAGGTAGATTTCATTAAACTGGAGCAAAACAACATGACCGTGTCGCAGTACGAAGCCAAGTTTGCCGAAATTTGTCCGGTTTGCGTCCCATTTGGTTGATAATGAGGAGAGAATGACATGAATGTTTATAAGAGGTTTGAAACACGAGATACGTCAATATCTTATCTCTCAAAAGCGTGTTTGTATTCGAGATGTTGTTAATAGGGCTCGATTATTGGAACGCGATAACGAGTCAACCCAAACAAAAGAGAAGCGTGCGCAAAATGATAATACCCGGTGAGAAGCGATCCATCGAAGCGGTGACAAGAAGCGTAGAGGAATCAAAGATGCGAAATGGTAACCACTTTGGTGGTAATCGAGGCCAAAATAATAAGAATGGACATTTTAAGAAGAGGAGATTCAACAATGATGGAAAGACGTCAGTACCAGCACCCGTTGTGAAGGAAGGAGAACGACCACCTATTATATGCTTCAAATGTGGAGGGGAGGGACAAATTAGTCCAAACTGCGCGATGCCGTCCAAAGCATGTTATAATTATGGAAAAGAAGGTCACCTAGCCCGATTTTGTCGTTCACCGAAAACAAGTTCAGCTAGGATAGAGGCACTAAAGGCCGTCCCAGAAAAGTCAAAGCCGGTAGTGCAAGGGAGAACGTTTGTTGTGACCTCCCAGAAAGCAAGGAACCCAAACGAAGTCATCACGGGTAAGCTTATCATAAACTCTAGCGAAGTCTATACCTTATTTGATATCGGTTCTACCCATTCTTTTATTTCTCCTACTTGCGCTCAACGTTTAAATTTGACTTCGGAGAAATTAGACTTTAACTTATCTATTGAAACTCCATTGGGAGAAACCTTCATTACATCCACTATTTATAGGTCTTGTTTAGTTCAAATCGGTACCCTCACATTACCTGTCGATCTTATTTCATTGAAAATACTTGCATTTGACGTGATTCTAGGGATTGATTGGTTAACTACTCATCATGCAAAAATTGATTATTTTCGTAAGGTTGTTAGCTTTCATATTCCTAACCAACCTATTATGCGAATTCAAGCAACCAAATCATTAAAATCAATCACTATCATCTCAAGCCATAAAGCTATTCGTTTATTGAAAAACGGATGTCAAGCTTTCTTAGCTCATGTCACGGATCTAAATAAAAATACGTCAGTTTTGAATGATTTTTCTATTGTTAATGAATTTACTGACGTATTCCCTAAAGAACTTTCTGGCCTACCCCCAGAGCGTGAAATTGAATTTTGTATCGACCTTGAACCTGGTACAAAACCTATTTCCAAAGCCCCATATCAAATGGCTCCTATTGAACTTCAGGAGTTAAAGACCCAACTGCAGGAATTGTTAGACATCGGTTTCATTCGCCCCAAGTACGTCTCCTTGGGGTGCTCTGCTCTATTCGTGAAAAAGAAAGATGGGAGTATGCGACTTTGTATTGATTATCGGGGAGTTGAACCATGTCACCATAAAAAATAAGTACCCATTGCCCCGTATTGATGACCTGTTTGACCAGTTACAAGGAGCCAAATTCTTTTCAAAGATTTATCTTCGTTCTGGTTATCACCAATTGAAGATTAGAACCGATGACATTCCAAAGACGGCTTTCGAACTCGATGACGGGCATTATGAATTCTAGTCATGTCTTTTGGATTGACTAATGCTCCTCCGCCTTCATGGATATTATATGAACCGAGTATTCAAGGAATATTTGGATCACTTTGTGGTCGTCTCTTCATTGATAACATCCTTATTTATTCCAAAAGTCGTGAAGATCATGAGCAACACTTGAGGTGATACTCCAAAAGCTTCGTGAATATAAGCTTTATGCCAAGTTGAAGAAATGCGAGTTCGGCCGAGGAAGTAGCATTCCTTGGGCATGTGGTGTCAAGTCATGGAATATCATTGACTCAACAAAGATTGAAGCTATTCAAAGTTGGGAGCAACCTAAATCAATGATCGAAAGCATCGTAGCTTTCTCGGCCATTTGGTTATTCGGAGATTAAATAGAAGGTTTTCTCGAATTGCTACTCCCCTTAACTCATTAACTCGGAAAGATACAAAAATTGATTGGAGCGAGAATATGAGAAGAGTTTTCAAGAACTCAAGAGGAGACTCATCAAAGATTTTGTTACGACAATACCATTTGGATCGGAGGGATTTGTCATCTACAGTGATGCTTTGGGCAAAGGGTTAGGTTGTGTTCTCATGCAACATGGGAAAGTCATAACCTATGCCTCACGACAACTCAAAGAATATGAGAGGAATTATCCTACTCATGATCTAGAGTTGACAGCAGTCGTTTTTGCACTAAAGATTTGGAGGCATTATTTGTATGGGGAGAAAGTGGAGATCTTTACGGATCATAAAAGCCTCAAATATTTCTTCACTCAAAAGAAACTCAATCACGACAATGGCGTTGGCTTTGAATGTTGAAAAATTATGATCATACCATCCAATACCATCCTGGAAAAGCGAACGTGGTAGCTGACGCATTAAGTAGAAGATCATATGCAGGTACGAGTGCGATATTGTCAACGCAAAGGCCCATTTTGTATGACTTGCAAAGGATGGAGATATAGATAAAGACTACAGGGACCTACGTAATGATGACGAATATACGAGTAGAACAAAATTTAATCGATAAGGTTAAAGCTGTTCAAGCTACAGACCTGGAGCTGATGCGTATGAGAAAGAAAGTACAAGAAGGTGTTATGCCGGAAGCAAGAATCGATGATGAAGGAATACTTCGAGTCAACTCTAGACTTTGTGTTCCTAACGACCCTGAGTTAAAGTATAAAATCATGATGGAGGCGCACAACACACCGTTTTCAATCCATCCTGGGAGTACCAAAATGTATCGTGATCTTGGACATACATTTTGGTGGAGCAATATGAAGAGAGAAATAGCGGGGTTTATCTCAAGGTGTCTAACTTGTCAACGAGTCAAGGCGGAGCATCAAGTGCCAAAAGGTCCATTGCAACCACTTGAAATTCCAGAATGGAAGTGGGAGCACATTACCATGGATTTCATTAGTGGTCTTCCTAAGGTTTCTCAAGGCATAGATGCGATTTGGGTCATTATTGATAGATTGACCAAGTCTGCTCATTTCTTACCGATACAAGAAACTTATATACTTGAACGTCTTGCTAGTATGTATATAAACGAGATTGTAAGATTGCATGGTATGCCAGTATCCATAGTTTCTGATCGAGACCCAAGATTCACTTCAAGATTTTGGGTTAGTTTGCAAAAAGCTATGGGCACAGATTTACGATTTAGTTCAGCATATCATCCTCAGATGGACGGACAATCAGAGAGGACTATTCAAACTCTTGAAGATTTATTAAGACTCTGTGTCCTTGACTTCAAGGGAATTTGGGACAAGTTCTTACCATTGGTGGAGTTTTCCTACAACAATAGTTATCAAGCAAGTATTGACATGGCTCCATTCGAGGCGTTGTATGGAAGAAAATGTCGTTCTCCAGTATGATGGGATGAGGTGGGTGAAGCAATGTTGTTGGGACCGGATTTGGTACATATGACTACGGAAAAGATTCAAACAATCTGACAACGTATAAAAACCTCACAAGATCGACAAAAGAGTTATGCTGATCTTCATCGAAAGGACGTGGAATTCGATATTGGTGATCATGTGTTGTTACGTGTTGCTCCATGGAAAGGAATTACGAGATTTGGAAAGAGAGGAAAGCTCAATCCTCGATTAATTGGCCCATTTTTAATCCTCGATCGAGTAGGAACTGTGGCGTATAGACTCGCTTTACCGCCAAGTATGTCTCGTGTTTATAACATTTTTCACATATCCATGTTACGTAAATATGTGGAAGACCCGAACCACATTATTGAATTAGAACCGGACGTGATAGAGGAAGATTTAACGTATGAAGAGTTACCTGTTAAAATCTTGGATAAGAAGGATCATATTCTACGCTCCAAGGTTATACCTCAAGTCAAAGTTTTTTGTGGAGAAACCACGGCGTGGAAGAAATGACTTGGGAGTTAGAATCGAGATGAAGTCAAGATATCCTCACCTATTCGACATACCGGTGCACGTACCCCTACTTTCGAGGGCAAAATTTCATAAGAAGGGGAGGTTGTAAGACCCCAACTTTTATAAATAAAGATGATTTTTCTATAATTTTCATTTTTGAATATTATGAAATGAATTTGTTATAATGTTATAGTTGTGGGTAGTATTTATAAATTTTGCAAAGTATGCAAGTTGTTATATTATATTCGATTGGTCGGAGAATATTCGTTTTAGCAGGGAATATTCGTACAACGGCGCAATCATTGGTGGACCCCACAACAGAATTATTATCGGATTGAGAAAATGACAAAAATATATTTATGAAAATAACGGCGGAAGTTTCTGGATTATCTTGTTGAACTACTCGGTAGTAAAAATACGATGTCTGGCGTGGTTGCATAGTAACACACAGTATTAATTATTGATGCTTACGTGAGAAGTCACCGGTTATACTCAATTATTGCTACTGATAATTGCTTCGATCATATCTCTCATATTATTGATTCGATTATTGTCACAGTATCATCTGCATAATATGTTATTTTATTAAATCAATAATTAAGACGGAAAAGTTATTCATATTATTAAATTATAATATTTACAATGTCTAGAAGTTCTGTCAAGGAGAGGTTTGGTCACCTAATTGCGTGCCAATAGGGAGAAATCCTTATTGCAAAGCCCCTTCACATGATTTATTCACATGGATGTCTGCTTGAACATTCATAACTTTCAATCCGAAAATTCGATGGATCTATACTATACTTTTCTGAAAATTCCTTTTCGAGAGCTATGCAATGACAGAGGTCTTGCCTTTTTTGAATCCAAGAATATGGGTTTATGGCCGAAATGGCATCTTCGGGTCCTCGCGAGAAGTCCGTTGAGCTGTTTTGTGTAGTTTGCGCTCAGAAGTGTTACAATGGCTCTTTGTAACTCTATTTGTAGCTGTATTAGGGTTTTTGAAGTTTAATTGTCAAAATAACCATATTTTCCCTTTTGGGGGTTGTCTCCAAGGTTGACGGGGCTTTTGACTATCCTTCAGAGTTGTCTCTAGGGTTTGATTGTTGTTAACTTTTCTTTTCTTTATGGTTGATCTCCAAGGTTGATTTGATATGTCCGTGGTTAGATTTGATGTTGTAGTCCTCCAGTGTTATCTCTAGAGTATAAAAAAGATAATTTTTCCCTCCTGCATAATTAGTAACGGGAGAACGAAATTTTGAGTGTCTACAGATACCCCTCTTTATGATGTTATTGCAATACAATGGAATGAACATGATAAAGATTACTAGACACTTGAAATATGACAAGGTATATTTAATGATGCAAATCTCAATGCAATAAATGTTATAATGAATGTTAAAATACTTTCGCAAATTGCACTTTGCAAATTGCACATCACATTTCGCACTCCGTACTTCACATTTGGCCAATCACACTTCGCAAGTCGCACATCACATTTCACAAATTGCAAATTTCACTTCACACATCGCAAATCGCCTTATAATTACTAGTTATTGTTGATGCCTATGCTGGTGTTGACTCCAACGGTTTGGTTTTTTGTTAGTTTTGTCGATGCTTGTTTGATGAAGATAAATTGAGATGTTTGTTTTTTACATCTCTGCTGGGATGACGTTCTGAAATCACCGGACCTTCTCGATGTATACTCTGGTAGTTTACAATGGTGCCTACCCTACTTGTAATTAACAACGATGCCTACCCTGCTGGTAGTTGACAACAGTGCCTACCCTTCTCGTAGTTGACAATGGTGCCTACCCTGCTGGTAGTTAACAACAGTACCTACCCTTCTGGTAGTTGACAATGGTGCCTACCCTGCTGGTAATTAAAAACAGTGCCTACCCTGCTGGTAGTTGACAATGGTGCCTACCCTGCTGGTTGTTGACAATAGTGCCTACCCTGCTGGTAGTTGACAACGGTGCATACCCTACTGGTAGTTGACAACGGTTGATCACTGGACTGTCTTGATGCCTACTCGAACTGTAGTTTTCAATAGAGAATTTTTTTTCTCAAGTCAGGGCATTTAATGTGTATGCATATTTGACTCTTCTGGGGATGAATACTTAACTTTTTAATAGAGATGTGCGCTGATATAGCGCGGTTACACATGTGCAGGCCATGCATAATGTGATTATCTTAGGATTCTATTGTCCTTAGTTGATGCACATACTTAATTGACTTGACCAGATGTAGAAACATACCTCACCCTTTCTGAGGCGATTTGGAGTTTCTTTTAACTGTTGGGTGCTTGTGCCCTATTTCCTTGTGCTTTTTATTCGCGACCCTACTGGACTGATGATCTGGGTGCCGCTGAAGTCCTTGAAGGGTGCGACCTTTTCTTTCACAACCCAAATTTGAATTTCGGTGTAGAGGCCTCGACTTGTGAGGACTTGGCGCAGGTTGACATGTTTGATGATGTAGATTTTATTCGCTAGAACTTTTGTTGTTGGGCTTCTGCTTTTGAGTTAAGGACTCACTTGAGAATTTTCCCCTTCTTTTGTAGGGGCAAGCTTTTGTCGGCATGATTTCTTTCAGGAGTTCTCCCATTTCCTTTGATGAGAGTCTTGATCCCGCCTTATACTCCTTTTGTTTCTTGGAATCAAAAAATGACCCAGTTCTTTCGCATGTTCATGCTGGGGATTTTTATCAGAAACTTTATTTCTTGACCAAGTCGAGAGTGAGCAATATCCTGCACATCAAAAGAACAAAATGCACCAAAAGCTTGAAGGCTCGGCCGTCAGGATTAGTACACTCTTATGAATAAGGCATTTGAAGTAAACGTTTATGAAATTGAATGAGTTATAAAATCGTAAGGAAATTTTAAAGCATCCATGGTCATTGTTCATGGGTAGGATTAGACTCAAAAGACTTATCTCCCTTTATCAGAAAACTTCATCTTCACTCTAGACGTTATTCTTCACAGAATTGATTTCATATGACACACGCACTATGAGCGACGCAACTCTTAGCATGGGTTTCATTTCCATGACTTTTAGATGATTCCAAATTTTATTTACTTTTTCTTTTGCTTCACTTGTCTCATTTTCTTAGGCTATTCAGAGTTACCCATTTAATAATTTTTGGACCAATTACTCCCAAACCTAACGACTTTAGGGCACTAGGTGTTAAAACACCCCGTCGGGTTTACTGGCTCGAGTAACAAAGGCTACACTTTGAGCTAAGTCAAGCGGTCACTCTATTTTCTCCTCGTTTGAGCTTGTGCAAGGTTCATTTTCTTAGGATCTAAATTACCCATATAGCGAGTGTTGGGCCGGTGACTCCCAAACCAGACGGTTTTAGGGCACTAGGTGTGAAGACACCCCTTAAGCTTAATTTCTCGAGTAACCTAGACCATGATTCAGATCTTCTTAGGTTTTGCCTTTTCTTTTTTCAATGCTCGTTTTCTTAGGCACTAAGTTACCCATGTAACGAGCGTTGGGCCGATGACTCCCAAACCATATGGCTTTAGGGCACCAGGTGTTAAGGCTTAATAACTCAAGCAACTTAGGCCACGATTTAAGATATTAGACTGGCGACTTATCTTTTATCTTTTCATTAATTGCCATTTATTTTTGCCATAGCTTCATACCCCAAAACTAAGAGTCAGGGCAATCACAAAGTGCAGACATGCATATAAGGTCAAGTTTATTCCAAAAAGTGCTTTGAACTAGGATGTCATGTCCAATCAAAAGGTTGAATAATCTTAATTCTCTAATCGTTCCCATGATTCTTCCTCCACGGACACTTATCAGAATTAATCCCATTCATAACAAGTTAAGCAAAAGTTTTCTCTTTTAAAACCTTTTTCTAATAATATTTAACATGTATATTATTGCTAATGCATGTAAATGGAGACTGAAAGCACATAAAGAGATGAAAGAGTCATACTTCACATTTGAATTATTTATTCTGAGAAAAATATGATTGGAAAAGACCACATGATCATACTGGATTGCCAATGAGATGATATGAGGGAAGCTCTGATGATGATGGACTATGCTGATGATGTCAACTAGTGCATTTTCCTTTTTAGGATGGTCGATGATTGCTCTAGTGTTGAGTTGTCCCTATTTTCGATATTGCCCCAGTTTTGTTTGATATAAGGGTCCCAATATCGGGTTGTCATTGATTCTGAAATTGCCCCATCCTTGCTTGTTATCTGGGATAATTGCTTTGACAGATAGGTTGATAAGATGCCAAGATCGTAATAGTCTTTTATCTCTGAACCATATGGTGAACATGTAGTGGATTTGGACTTTGATGCTTGGATGCCCTCAATCATTGTTTATGACTTGTGTGCACATTTGGCCTTGATGATTTTCTTCTGATTTGGTGAAGACTTATGATTGAGGGTGTCGGCTCTTTGAAGGTCCTTGCTGATGATTATGCTTGATATATCGCGGTGTTGTTGTTTCAACTTTGATGCATGATTGATGTCGAGAGGCCTTCAGACTCCACTAAATTGGCTCTAAGATCTCAGCTTGGTTGGTGAGGACTTCACCTGAGATTGATTTGATCTTCAAGTTTTGTTTTGTGGTCTTGATGTAGGGGAATAGGTCGTTAGGTATAAGATAGACTTTGCCGCAACGGTTGCCCATGTACTGCTAGAGGTCAAAAGAGATCAAGTCTTCTCGCACTTCTAAAGTGATGAGTTGCTGACAGGTTGCATCTTGTGATGATTGCCATTTCATCCCTGTGACTAGTCGTCTTGATTTATCGTTGTCTTTTCCTTCCCGGGACTTTTGCCAGATTTGATGGAATGACATTGAGGTGTCGTTGGGTTTTCTCAATATGGGTCTCTAACTTTGAGGGTTTTTCTTAGGTGTAGGCTTTTTAGGTTTGATTTTGGTGTCTTGGGATTGATGTTTAGGTTTGGATGTTTCTTTTAAAGGTTGGACCGTAGCATAAATGGCTGCCTACGTACTCCCATTGATGGGGGGAGATCAGGTCTTTTGTTGTTTAAGCTTGACCTGAATGGTTAGAAACTGGTATTTAGGAGTGGAATATTCTGGGGATTTGAAATGTGTTTGTTTTGATTGATTGGTTTTTGGGTTTGTTTTTTGTTTTTTGTTCTTATTTTTTGATTTTTTTTAACTTTCTGATTTTTTTTATTTTTTCCAATATTTATATGCATGGAAAATAAAAGGCATAATGCTAAGAAAGTGATATCGTCCCAACATCTTCTGGAAATTATAACTTTATCCTTTTTTATCTACATCTTCCTGGTTAGCTGAGGCCTGATAGTCCAATTGCCAGTGGTTTTGTTGCCTTCAAGGCTCGCGATAGAGGTCACTTCCTGGTCATGAATATCTCTGATCACTGCCATAACTTGATCACCTTCTGATTCACCATATCCCTCAGGGATGCTTAGACTAGACCCGTCGCAAAAAGGGATAAACTCTTTATTCCTTGATGGGTTGGCTTCCCCGACAACTTCACCACTTTTTTCTTCATCTGTTCCTTCATCTTTCTCATAGGCTTGAGAGGATTTAAGTATGAAATCTTTATCGAATTGTTGTTGTATTTCTCGTAAGGAATTTTTCCTTTTAACTTTTTCTGCATTGGAAAGGATCAATATTTCCTCTTCATCATCCAGAAAGGTAAAATCAGGAATGTGGTTGCTAACTTTTGGCAGCAGAATGTTTGACAATTGTGGAGGAATTTCCTTAGGGGATTGTATTGTTTCCTCTGTCAGTGTCAGCATTAGGATCAGTCCACCTTGTGTTTTGTCATGATTGGTGCTCATAGTCGTCACCTCCTTTGAATTGTTTGTCTCAAGTAGAAATCTTAAGCTCTTCATTTCCCTTTCACCTTTTCTAGTTATGGGGACTTCTATCTCCAGTTCTCCATTTTTAATGAGATCCTGAATTTTATGTTTTAGCGACCAACATTCCTAAGTTGCATATACAGGTGAGTTAGAATGGTAGAAACATATCTTGGTGGAATCATAACTTTTCATCTCGGGATTTACTGGAGGCAGCAACTTAGGAATCTTTCCTTCGCTTATCAGAAAGTGTAGCATCTCTTCATTTGATTTGTTCAGAGGGGTGAATTTTCGGTCTCTTTTAGAGGTTGTTTGATCTCTCTTCTTTGAGAATTTGCATTCCCCCGAGCGATTTTTACGCTTGCAAGATTCTAGTAATTTTATCATTCCACTTTTCTTATCCTTTCAGCCTTCTTTGATCTTTTTCATTTAGTTGGTTCATCCTGGAGGGGTATAGGCTTGAATTATGGTTAACCTCTTTTTTCTCTTGGCTTTCTAATAGTTTAGTGAAAATTTTCCTTGTAACTTGATGTTGGCGCACTACAATAATAGCCAATAGAATTACTTGATGCTGGATCAACTCCAATTTTTGCATCATTGTCATACACTATCCCGAATTTTCCCACTCGAAGACATTTGTTCGGTTCATTTGGGGTCATTCCTCCATCCTTCGCATGTACTTACGAATTGGATGAATTTCAGTGCTTCTTGACCCGATCATATTCACTCCCTCCGTATCATGCTGCAATAGAAGTTTGTGTTGACATTTTGTTGGTTAGGTCGTTGGACCACAATACTGCCACTTTCGATCAGATTTTGGATTTTATGCTTTAAGGGCCAACAATTTTGTGTATCGTGTCCCGGAGACCTTGAGTGGTAAGCACATCTCTGGCTTGGATTGTATCTTTTTCTTCCTAGATCTAGAGGTGAAGCCAGTTCGATAATTTTCTTATGATCCATTAACATCACCAATACATTTTCAAGGGAATCACCCAGTGGAGTGAACACCCAATTTTCTGTTATTTCAAATTTCTCTTTCTATCCTGGCATTAGTTGATGCAGCCTATTATTGAAATGGCAGATTTTCTTGCTTCTTCTAAATGGGGGGACTGTAGGTTGGTCTCCAAGCTTGCCCTTGTAAAATGAGGAATACATCTTCATTGCCTTGATCGTGTACCCTCTTGGGATCGCTCGTATAGTTTCCAGTCTGTATATGCTTGACGACTGCTTCTAAGGTAGTGAAGTCTTTAATATTACCTACTTTCAAGTTCATCTCTGTCATTTAGCCATGTTTGATCATCTCTGAGAATGACTTTCATATTCTAACTAGAATCCTCTCATAGTAAGGTGCCTCTTGGATGTCTATAAAAGTCATCACCATTTCAGTTTATGACATAGGTGGGTTGACTTGTGCTGGTATCGATCCGGTGTCATTTGTGACTGAAAATTGTAATAATTTAGGAACGCGTGGGCTAACTCTTCCCAATTGTGGATTTTGGCACTGTCAAGTCAAGCATACCAGGCTCTAGCTTCTCCAGTTAGACTTTTTTGGAATAACTGCATTCTGAGCTTTTTATCCTCTATATAAGACCCTAGATTGCCAATGTATACTTTTAGGTGCATATAAAGATTTCCTGCCCCATTGTACTTTTCAAATTCTGGGACTTAGAATTTTTCAAGATATCGAGCCCTTGGGAATATGCAGAGATCTGAGTTGGTGATACTTCTGAAGTTTTCGGTCCCTCTGATTGACCGGATGGTTTCCTCCATTTATTGGACTTTCTTTCTTATATCCCCAGTTTCTCTATCATCCTTTAGGTTTATGATTTCAGGGGTTTTGTTGGTCCCTTTATTGGAATGAGGTTCAGGTATCTGTACTTCCCCCCTTTTTTCAGCACTTTGATTGCCACCCTGTGAGGAGTACTCTATTTGATTGGGCACTGTCTATCCCTGAGTGCTTTTACTTTGTTCTTTTAGGAGGATAGCTAACTCTGCTATTTGATTCTTAGGTCCCTCAAACTCCTTTCGAGATACGAAATCGGATTCGTGTGGGCACTTTCAGCCATGTTAGTGGATAGGCCTTATGCGTTCTTATATTTTGATATGGAAATAGGAAGTATTTTGCCTACACGAAGAGTGGGTAGTTTAGTCTTGCTAAGCATTAACAACATGCATTGATGCAATGTTTTTATGTTTTTTAATATTTTCCTGTAAAACAAATATCAGTTGTTTTGATGACAGGATAACATGCCAATTTTTGATAGGGAATGGAATGTATATTTACATTTTTTTTCTTTTCTTTATGTTTACATTTACATGGAATCGTAATTTACATTGAATCGACATTTACATGGAATTGAAAATGGAAAGGCATGAAGAGACTTCCATTCGCATTTGGTTTAACAGAGGCTGACCTATCTTAGGCTACTCTCGTGGCTTTTCGGCATGAAGGTCCCCAGATCATAGCAATTTACTAGATGGAAAGTTAATCCGATCTTTCAATTGGAGCGAATCTGAGTGGTGCCTTTCCTGAGCCTCGCGAGATTATTCTCCATTGAGTCCAATAATCAAACACCGACAGATTCGCCTCCTGATGGAGGAATCACATAACATACATTCACATACATCGTGTCTCACCGTATAAAATAATGAAATTATGCGATGCACTAATACAAAATACAGAGATTTTGTGAGGCACTAAAGTGCAGTAAATAGAGCATTCATTCCCATCCAATTAATGTAAAGACAACATTCACACACAAGCAGATAAGAAGGGATTTTAAAAAGATTGAAATGTGGCTTAAGCCCTCTTTTGTCCCCAGCGGAGTCGCCACCTGTCGACGTCGGGAAAAATTTCCTTTCTGGGAATTCCTCTTTTAGTCTTTTTTACCCTTTATGTTTTTTACGTGTTGAATTTTATTTGAAAGGGTGAGTTTGACAAGAGTCCGACACAAAATGTCGACGATTTTGAAAATTCAGAGTCGCCAGTTGGTAGTAGTGAAATGGTTGTACCAACTCAACCAAATTCGAAAAGGTTTACAAAAAGGCCCAATTATTGGACTCTATTTAACAGGCCTTGGAAACTGAGATTCATAAAGTTCGGGGGCTTGATTAAGCGGGGAGGTGTTAAGCACCCAGGCTTCGTGGAAAACACGGTTACCACTTTTCAATTCTATAATTTATTTGAAGTGTGTGTGTGGTTAATTGGGCCTAAGTGCATTATTTGGAAGTAGTACTATGCCTCGTTTGCACCTATATATAAAGGGTTTGATTTGTATAAAAGCTCAATTTTTAGCAAAATATACAGAAATGATGTTTTGAAAACAGGTTTTCAAACTCCTATGCTCACATAGTAATTGAGGCCTTTGATACTTCCATTTTATTCCGTATTTGGCTTGTTATGATTTTATTCTCGATATGCGAAGCATCTTCGACAAAATAATACATATAAGTGTCGAGCTCCTTATGGGCATGAAAGCCATCGAAGTGACCTGAGCACCACAAATATGATTTATGAGCTAACTGTACAACTGAAAAGGTCCATCATGGGAACCAGATCTAAATCCGTCAGCTGGATCATAGATCCCATCGCTCCTAGGCTCGCATAATGTGACATGGATAGCCTGCATAGCAAACACAATAAAATAAAATAGATATTTAATCTAAACATCGCAAAATAGAGGATTCATCAGTTAAATTCCTGCATGCGCGTAGCCAAGCTTCCCGTTTCCTCTAAATACAGATCTAGGGATGCGTGGTTGCTTAGTAGTTACAAAACTAGAAGAAAACTAGATTTAAATAAATTTTAGCCATTCTAGCTCAACTGTTCCAGTTTTACAACTTTTGAACTTGTTAAAAGTTTGATATGGCTAAATTTAGATAAATATAGTCCACAAACATTAATATCACCGCTTTACATTGAATTAACAGTTAAAACAGATATTTTAATAGCAGTAAACAATTAATATATATATATATAAAGCAAAAAAGCCACAAATTTAGAATCCATGCATGATTGTTAAATATATATATATATATATATATATATATATATATATATATATATATATACATATATATATAAAAGCAAGAAAAAGTCACAAATACAGTTTGATTTTAGCATGTATATATACATATATTAAGGCAATAAGAGCCTCAGATTTTTGATTCGGGCAAAACTAAGACATATATATATATATATATATATATATATATATATATAAAAGCGAGTAAAAGTTTTAGATCTGAAAGGATCTTATAGTGTGTAGCGAGTAGAGTTTTAAATCACTTTTGAAGCTTGAAAACTCTATTTCCACCGGTTAAAATTGGTATGTTGTAGTATATATGTATATAAGTGTTTACAAAGAAGAATATTAAAGTTTGGAATACTATAGGAGGGGTTAAAAGCTGAAATAAAAAGAATTCCCTCTTTTTTCTTTTTTTTTTGGTTGATGGGGGGTCTATTTATAGACCAAAGTAGCCGCGGATCTACTTGCGGCTTCCCGGGTGGGCCCGGGCCCCGTGGGTCATGTCGTCTCGAAGTACGTGCACTCCGGCTAACGCACTGTCTGCTCAAACTTTCATAACTTTCAATCCGAGAATCTGATGGAGGCGTGTTATACCTTTCTGGAAAGCCCTTTTTGAGAGCTACGCAATGACATAGGGCTTTCCCTTTTCTAGGAAGATGGGTCCATGATCAAAATGGCATCTTCAGGTCTTCGTAGGCAATTTGTTGAGCTGTTTTGCGTAGTTTGTGCTCGGAAGTGCTGCAATGGCTCTTTGTGACCCTATTTGCAGCTGTATTAGAGTTGTTGAAGGTGACTTATCAAAATGACCGTTTTTCCCTTCCCGGGGTTGTCTCCAAGGTTGACGGGACTTTTAGCTGTCCTTCGGGGTTGTCTCCAGTGTTTGATTGCTGCCAACTTTTCTTTTCCTTAGGGTTGATCTCCAAGGTTGATTTGATATTTCACATGGATGTCTCCGTGGTTAGATTTGATTTTGTGGTCCTCCAAGGTTATCTCTAGAGTTTAAAAAAGACGTTTTTACCCTCTTGCATAGTTAGTAACAGGAGAACGAAATTTAGAGTGTCTACAGTAATCTATTGTGATTATAAAAGTCATCACAAAAAAATACACGACTTTAGAGATCAAAGGTAAGAACATGAATATCTTTTACGGAAAATTTATTTCACTATATTGATTGTATCAAATGATACTTGTAGGATTGAAACCCTCCCCCCATTTGCAAAATAAATAACGAGTATTACCACTACATCAAAGCCCAATTAATGATTATAATTTTAAAATAAAATATAAAAGGAAACATATGTGAGTTGACATACTAAACAAAGTTAGTCTCACAAAAGATTTGGTGATTGCAATGGCAGTCACAAATACTCTATAATGATGGTAAAATTAGTCATCACTGAGTCATCATATATTTTATTATTTTGTGATGGATTGAAAATTTTATCACAAAATATCTTCTTCTTTGTAATTGCTAATAAAAGTCGTCACAAAAATATAATTTTTTAATGATTGTCGTGAACGTCATAAAATATTATTTTGATTATTTTTTTATTAAAATATTGGTGATATCTTAAATGCAATCACGAAAAGGGTATATCCATAAGTGATGACATAGTGCGTCACAAAAAGAAATTTTATTTTGCGTGAAAAATTTAGTGATTAACATGGTCATCACAATTATAAAACATTGATGGCAAAATTAGTCATCACTAAGAGCCATCATATATACTATGGTTTTGTGATTGCTCAAAAAGTCCATCATAAACTACCATCTTTTGTGATTTTTTTTAAAAAATTGTCACAAAGTTCTGCCACATTCTTATTTTTCTAGTAGTGACTATTCCTTTAGAAGATTATTTTTGAAAATCTTCTTCTAGAAGATTGTTTTGAAATGTTATTTTATTTATTCAAAAAAATTATTTTGAAAGTTTATTCTACTCCATTTTGTACACTACACAAATTATTTTATAAATAGTACTCCTAATGGATATCTCATTTCACTGCAGTTATTGGTTAAAAACTTATGTTTAACATTTTCTAAATCTCTAATTAATCACTATTGAAGGCTAAAGATAACTTTATTCTTTTATTATGCTAGTCATGATATTCCTTATTGGGTTATTTGAGCTCATCTTTTTATTTTTAATTTCTTTCAGAAAATGAGAATATAGTTGGGGCTAGCGGGGAGAGCATAAAAATGGAGTGACGGTCCGATTTAGTAATTGTGGTAGTCCTCACTAAGTTGTAAAATAGTGTGCAAATAATTATAGTAAGAAAATAATGTGTGCTGCTGTACTATACACGATATTATAATAATTATAATTAAGAAAATTTATGTATGTTATTTTGTATTTTGGTGACTCAAATTGGGTTATATAAGTCCGAATTTGGGGGTCATCATGCACAGAAATAGAGAGAGAGAGAGACTTAGGGGATGGTCTCTCCACAAATAAGAGAACCCCCCTCAGATCTAAGATGAAGGTTAGAGTTCTTGACTAAAAAAAATAAAAAGAAACAGAAAAAACCCTACATTTTTCTCCTTAGAACGATCCAAAATGACATACATGCATCTCTAATTTTTGACTCTAAAGTGATGAAAATTTTAACATATCATTACTCATATTTTAAGTAGATTGAATGTGTTCTATCATGACATTTTACTTGCTAATCTTATGAATATATTTGATATAATGTTATTTTTAAAAATTATCGTTTTAAAAATATATTTTTAGTTTTATAAATACTGATCATGATCTCATGCTAAGCACGAGTTTTATTATAAATTAAATTATTGTATTGTTTATATTTTTGGTATCATACTATACTAATAGGGAAAAATGTATGTACATAAGCATGTATTACTACGATTAATATATGACGGATTTTTGGGCTATGACGACGGATTTTGGGCTATGGAGAAGGGTTTTGGGCTATGATGACAGGTTCACCCGTCGCCATAACTATTTACAGGCTACAGTGACGAGGTGTAATACATACAATTGTGTGTATATATATATATATATATATATATATATATATATATATATATATATAGTAATAGTTGATTAATATTGTGTATGATAATCTTGTATAAAAAAATTATTTCTTTCTAAAATATAATATTTAACTAATAAAATTTAATTATAATAATTCATCTATTCATATAATATTTGATGATTCATTTGTTGATATATTCATCTACTTATATAATAGTAAATTATATTTAAATTCAAACAGGCATACTTATATAATTTAATAATAATAAATTATTAATAAAACAATATAATTGATAATAATAAGAATTTTACAGCACACTAACTAAATTAAAAAGACATGAAAATAAGAGATATTGGTAAGTAATAATTATGATAATAAGAATATAGATAGAAAATTTTAAAATTTAATAAAGGATGAAAAATACTTGAGCAAATTTTTTTCCTAGAAAAACATGGTTTTTTTTATTATTTTAAATATACGATGTATTCATTTGCTAAATTTTAACTTTAAAAAAAAATCTTCTGATTCCTTACAAATTTTAGACACGGCCGAAACTTATCACAGTTGAAATAAAAATTATTGATAGATTACTTACACTGAAATCGCTTGAAAATACTGATATACATTATTGAAATACAAAAGATAAATAATCCTCACGACCTCCTCAGCATTTAAATTTTTATAGCATGTTTATTGAACTACAATTTTAAAATAACTGTGTGAAATAAAACAAATCACAATACATCCAAACTTTTGATGATTAGATGTTCATGAGTGATAATAAAAATTGTGCAATAAGCCATGATAGCGGTCGGGCTAGAGTTGTTTTCTTCTTTAACAGTAGTTGTCTAAGAAAAGTTTTGAGGTAGGGTTATATATATATATACACACACATACATATAAGAAAAAATTTGAAGTAATTTTTTTTAGGATTCAGAATTTTTATCATTTATTTATAGGTAGGGTTTTAAGGTATTCCCTAAAAATTTTAGATGAAAGAACATTCCAAAATTTTAGGGTTGAGACGATTTTGTGCTATTTATTGTAGATATATGATTTTAGAGTTGAAGGGTACTCCTAAAATTTAGGGATGAAGAACGACAGTTGTCATATATATATATATATATATATATATATATATATATATATATATATATATATATATATGGGAAAATGTATCTATACTGTTGTGTATTACTACGATAATTTATAATGATGACGATTTTTGAAATTTATAGCAAGCAGTTTCACCGTCGTCATATAGCTAATACAGGCTATAATGACGGTTCCGTTGTCATAGCCCAATAAATAAATCGTCGCCATAGCCTCTTGTATATATATATTTGTATATATATATATACGATCCGGATATTAAGTTCATCTCTTATCTAGCTCACCTTGCTCATCCCCCTTTAGCAACGGACCGGGCGACGATTCGGTCCATCGCTATATATTGTTCATCGCTAAAAGCTAAGGCAGCGATTCTACATATAGCGACAGACCGAAATAAATCATTTGGTTAAATCGTTAAAGGGGATGAGCAAGGTGAGCTTAAGATCCGGACCGATATATATATATATATATATATATATATATATATATATATATATATATATATATCTGAGTCGTTCTAAAAGCGGACCAAATAAGCGGACCAAAGAACGGACCAAGGCAAAAAACACGCATGGTCGGGTTGAATCCACAAAAACACGCGGGTTCAACCCACAGCGTGTTTTTTGCCTCTTGGTCCGTTCTTTGGTCCGCTTATTTAATCCGTTGGAGATCCTCCCCGTATATATATATATATAATAAAAAAAATTTTGCTAAGTAGTTATCTAATAATTACTCAAATATATTATTCTTATAGTTACTAATCAATAATAATTGAATGAATTTTCAAGGAATTGAACCAACATTGTTTAAAATTGTTATAATTAACTAATTGAACCAACATTTTTCCAAGTTGTGTTATACTAATATTTTTTCGTAAAACAAAAAATTAATTATTTATCACTATTAGAGCAAATGTATACTCTCCATGTTTCAAATTATAAGATTATTATTGATTTTAATATTCAATTTGAGATATTTATTTGCAAATATAAAATTGATATGATTCATTAACAATTACAAAAATATAAATCTTACAATCTAGTTGTAATTTTAAATAATTTATAAATATTCATCATTGTATTCGTTAAAATTCTATAAATTTATTTTAATTTTAATTTTAAGTTTAAAAATATTTAAATTGATTTTAAAAAGTTAGAAATGATCTTAACTAGTATGTATATGCACACATTTAGAGTTGGGTGTAATTTTATAATGAATAAGAATACAACATATATATATATATATTCTTATCATGTCGTTAATTATATATATATGTTCAAATTATAAAGAAAATAAAGTTACAAGTAAAAATATATCAAGTAATTAATCGATGATAGTTGAAAGTTTGTTGATAGTTTTATGTGTTTGAAATGAAAATATAAAACCAAAATATAATTGAATTTTATATAAAGAAAAAGAAATTAAACAGAAAATATATGTAAACTTTATAATTAATCTGTATTTTCATATATTAATATGAACATAGATTACAATCTTGGTCAACTTCCCTTTATAATAGGTGCCCGAAATAAACCACATATTTATTGTAAATAAGTCACTTTGTACAATTATAGTAATGAGCGCCGGCAGAATTTGATCATGCGTCATGAAAAACCAGTATTTTCATAATCAGATCGGTCATCAAATTAAAAAAATTATTCAGAATGTAAATGAATTATCGGTTCAACTAGTGGTCGAACTATTATTAACATGTGATATTATAAATATATAAAATAGATATTATTAATAATTAATAAAATTTTAAAACAACTCATTTTTGATAAACTAAAATATAATAAATTGTTGCAATAGTACCTAAAGTGATTAATTTTAATATTAAAAAAATATGCAAAACAAAAATATTTAAAAATATTTAAAAACTGGTTAACTAGGTCAACTTAACTAGTTTCACCTAGACCTGACAATATAGTTAGTTAACTGTTGGGTCAAACCATATTAACTGGAACCAAATGGGTTGATTAACTATTTTTATTTATTCAGGTTTGTTAAAGTTTGGACCCATATTTTTTTAAAACAAATATAGTTCTTAACCATTTTTTAACCCATATTCTATTCCGAATTTTTAAAACAAATATAATTTGCCTTAACTTAAGTATTGATTTTTTTTGCTTTTTTAGTTATTTTTCTAAACATTCTATCTTGTATTTTGTTAAATATATATTATCATAATGAATAAATATAATTATTATTCAATAAATAAGTGAATGACATTGTATTTTTTATTTTAAAATTTTAATTTGTAAAATTAAAAAAGTTAAAGAGTCGACACGTTTAATACTATTAATAAATAAATTGGTATAAGCTTGAACATCTTAACACAATTTTTAAATAGATCAAGGTTAATATTAATATATTTAATGTAATATATATAATTTGACAGGACATAAATTCACACCATTGCCATCCCTAAATATTACTACAAATTATAAGTCACCACTCACTAATCAATAGAAGGATTGTAAAAAGATACATATATGGTATTCATGTTTATCAATTACACCATACGTTTTCAAACTATAATAATTTTAAAAATTATTTAAATATGGAAGGGTATTAATAATTTCAATTTAAAATTTTATTAAAATAGTTTTTAGCATTTTATTATTTATATTAATAATTTTTATATCATATTATTATTTAATTAATTTAATTGTAACGGTCATAATTTTATTTTTCAAAAGTTTTGTTTAAAAATCAAAACATCTTAAAATGGTTAATATGGTTAATATGATTTTGAACCATAACCAAATAGTTCTAACCCACACAACTAATATTAAAAATGGTTAATATGATTTTAGTTCTTAAATGGAACCATAATCATATTTTGAAAATTAAAATCAATCTATAACTATATTTTGTAAGGCCTAATTTCATCGAATGAATTATGGGATCAATCCAGATTTTGACCAAACTAGTCTCACGTCAAACCGGATCGAACATAAAAAAAATTGGTTCTCCATTTAACCGGTCCGTATTTCAATACATTGTGAAAAACCAACTCAATGGCCACAAATGAAATTCGAGTGAATTTATTTGCACAATTCTACAATTGCACGCGGTACAAATGACTAACTTTTATTTGTCCAACCAAGTTGACTAACGAGTCCCATCTTCCAAGCCCCAAGTTTTGTACCAGAAATAACTAAATTTTGAATGTGCGTATACCTCAAGTCCAATTTTATGTATTGTTGGGTCATGATATGTGATTGGAACTATTTATTTGGTTAATTTATTGGGTCTCCATTATTGAGTCTTAAAGTAATTGGGCTTAATCTTTGTATTATCCTTGATTAATCCGTACAGTATTGAATCGGACCAGTGGATTGACCCATTAGATATTTTAATATCTCCATCTTTGACCGGTAATGATGAAAAAGCATGACAGTTGACTGTTGTATCTGCCATGCATTTATGTGGATGGGATCCGGGGACGGCTGGCGGTAGAAAACAGTGATCACAGGTAGTGGGTGGGCTGTGTGCAGTCGGCAGGAACCATCAGATCAGGGGGCTATGTCAGATAGTAGTGGGTGACACGGTAAACCGGGCAAAAGAGTATAACATAGCAAGGAAGTCTTCAAGAAAAAGGTACACACTCGTAACTGATAATTTTATCTCTCTTTCAAGGCATTAGATATTTTTATCCTCCATTGTTAACCTTGTGATCGCATGTATTGACTCTCACGCCTGAGCTATCCCCCGACGGTCGAAGCCGTCAAGCTTTTGGTGTTGACTATGTTTAGTGTGCAGGATCAGAGCGTCTTACGTGATTGGGACGTGGCCGAAGATCTTGGCGTTAACATTGGCGCTAGAAGGAGGGTTGTGTTCTAGTGTCTTGTAGTTTTCAATCACAAAACTTTATTTGTTCTACGTCGGAAAAGATGGTGAGGAGTAGAACAGATACGCCGGAAGGAAAACCGAAGGCTGTGAGCTCGTCTGTCCAACATATTTCTGTTAAGGATCGTCTGGGTCCTTCAAAGAGTGCTCATGAGAGTGAGAGCACTGCTTCCAAGTGTGTTTCCAAGGGTTCTCGTTCGAGAGCTCATGGTGGAGCCAGACGAAGGTTGGTGTTTGCTGATGATAAATGTCGTGACCATCGAAGGCAGGTGGAGGGTTCATCACCTAGAACTCATCACCAAAGTGGTCGAGATGACAAAGCTGCCAAGTTGGCAAAGATGGCAGAAGAAGTAGATAAAGCTTTAGAGGTTCTTCTAAAGCAGATGGAGGATATAGCTGTGCAGATGCTTCGGATGACCGATCTGAAGGATGAGGCGTCCAACTATATTCAGTTCGAAAGGCGTAGTAGGCTTAAGGATGTACAACATCGGAAGGGGAAGGAGCCGGAGCATTCCGTGCATGAGTTTCGGGGTCGACCTCAGGAGAGAAGGAGATCAAGAAGCAAAACTCCCGAGGTATCAAAGAAAGCACTTATCGTCATCGGTTCTCAAGGTCGTGATGGTGGTAGACCGGGAAGCAGGTCGAGAGAGTATGCACCTGAGAATCGAGGGAGAGAGCATCAACGCGAATATTCTCATCATGAGAATAGAATTGTACGCAGGAGTAGATCCAGAAGTCCAACGAAGGCAGTAGGGTCGGATAGAGGAGGTCGATCCACTCAGAGGCAGAAGGTTATTCAGGAGAAAGAAGTCTCCTCGCAACCAGAAGGTGTGGATTTCTTAGTTAAGGAGTTGAAGGAGCTCCGGAAGCAATTAGCTGAGGTTCAACAGGTGAAAGATACTCTGGGAAAGAAGGCGTCTCCCTTTTCCTCGGATATTCTTAAGGAGAAGGCAGACACCACCAAGAAGTTGCCTCACATGAAGAGTTACGATGGTTCTGGGGACCCTTATGACCATAGCCAGGCGTTCGACCTGCTGATGGATTACTATAATTTCACCGATGCTGCCAAGTGTCACACGTTTGTTACAACGTTGAGGAAGGATGCGAGGCAATGGATAGGGACTTTGCCTGCAGATTCAGTATCTTCATGGTCTGAGTTGTGTGACAAGTTCCATGCTCATTTTGGGAGCAACCGAAGGAGGGAAAGCCCTCTTGGTTCTTTTTGGCACAGTCCGGCGGTTTTCCAATGAATCTTTTGGTCTCAGACGTGAAGCGATTCGAGAATCCGTTAATGAGTGTCGACTTTAATGATCTTCAGGCTGTCGGGTTATTTCGAATGAAATTTGGATCTAGTGAAGTCCGAAAAGTTGGTGAAGAAGCTGATGTTTCACCATCCGAAGAGCTTGGCCGAAGCTTTCGATAAAGCGGAGGGTTACATTGTGGTGGAGGAGGCTATGAATAGCACAAACGTCCTTCTTCGAATGACGAGAATGAAGGAGGCGATACTTTAAGGCTAAAAGCGATCGGAAGAAGGTGGGGGGGGTATAATGATCGGCGGAGGGCGACTCGAAGAAGTACAACAACACATGGCTATTGAGAAGTAATCGCCACCGCTCCCCGCCCGGAAGGTGAATAAGGTTTACACCAAGCCTGAATACGGATAGGTCGGTGATTTTGGATCAGATCAGGAACCAGCCGTTCTTTAAACCACCTCGTGATAATTTTAAGCCAGGACAGGGTAACTCTCGAAAATTTTGTGGTTATCATCAAGCTACAGGTCACGACACTAATGAATGTTGCAATCTGAAGGACTTCGTGGAAAGAAAGGTTCAGAGCGGTATGTTGGTTCAAGATATGTGTCGGGAGGGACCATCGCCAAAAGCAGCAGAATGTAATGTTATCGCATTATTCGAGATGGTTCAAACGGTTCCACCCGTGATGCCTGCTCCAAATTAACCACCAAGGCACGTCGTTGATGTAATAACCGGTGGGACGGCAGGGAAATTAGTAGGGAAGAAAGGAGAGGGTATCTGGATTCGGTCATGTCCATGGTGGGTGCTCCCCCGAAGATCGACAGACCATTTCCAGGGATTGTTATATCCTTCACCGATGCAGACTATCCTTCGGAGCCCATCGAACCCCATGAAAGAGCACTGGTAATCACTGCACAAGTGGGTTTGGTGGATGTGAAGCGTATGATGATTGATAACGGGTCTTATGTGGATATTCTGTATGCTCATGCTTATCAGAGGATGCATCTTGATGGGCGAAGATGGAGGTTGGGCATGAGGCTCCCCTATATGGTTTTAGCAACGATCCAGTCAAAGTTGCAGGCACTATTGAACTACCAGTAATCTTCGGCACAACTCCTCAGCAGGTAGAAATAACATGTAAATTTTATATTGTGCATGTAGATTCGGCCTACAACGCCATTTTGGGTAGACCTACTCTGACAGCTCTCCAAGTTGTGACTTCCATCCCTCACTTCAAGATCAAGTTCCTGACAGAACATGGAGTTGGAGAGGTAGCAGGGGACTTAGATTTGGCCAGACGATGCTATAGGAATGTTGTGATTGCCTCGGGAGTAGGGGTCAGCAAGCAGAAGCAAACCATGGCGATTGAGATCGAGCCCTTCACTGAAAGCAGTTCGGAGCCACTTGTTATTCCTGCAGGAGAGACAGAGGAGATCGAGCTCGTTCCTGGGAAGAAAGATAAAACAGTGAAGATAGGTTCGGGTTTGCCGGAACCTCTCCGGACAAACCTTATGGAACTTCTTCGCTGCTATACGGACATCTTTGCATGGGAGCCACAAGACATGCCTAGAATCAGCCGAAAGATTGCCGAGCACCGACTGGATGTGGATCCATCAAAGAAGCCAGTTCGGCAGAAAAGGCGGATCTTTGCACCTGAGCGACAGAGGATCATTGATGAGGAGATCATGAAGGCGTCGACGGCTTGACTTCATCTTTGAGATCGACTATCCGGAGTTGATGGCACATGTAGTGTTGGTGCAGAAGCAGAACGGGAAATGGCGAGTTTGTATCGACTACACGGACCTGAACAAAGCTTGCCCGAAGGACTTCTATCCTCTACCCCACATTGATCAACTTATTGATACGTTGAAGGGACCGAAGAATGCAAAGACGTTCCAGTGGACTTCGGAGTATGAAGACGCCTTCCAAGGCATAAAGACGTATTTGTCTTCGGCTCCCTTATTGGTGAAACCTGCTCTAGCTAAGACTTTGTATTTATACCTGGCAGCTAGTTCGTTGGCAGTGGGAGCTGTCTTGGTTCGGGAGACAGGGGGAAAGCAGCATCCAGTTTATTACGTCAGCCATGTCCTAAGAGATGCTGAAACCATGTACCCAA
The DNA here is from genome assembly GCA_020205605.1 of Panax ginseng. Classification (NCBI taxonomy): domain Eukaryota; kingdom Viridiplantae; phylum Streptophyta; class Magnoliopsida; order Apiales; family Araliaceae; genus Panax; species Panax ginseng. The sequence goes on along the minus strand of CM035134.1, from coordinate 136,467,667 downwards.
ATATTGAAAAATTTGCCTTTGCTTTGATAATTACTAGTCGAAAGCTTTGGCAATATTTTCAAGGTCGACTCTTGGTCGTCTACACGGATCAACCGCTGAAGAAGGATATGAGCAAGCCAGAAGTTTTGGGGAGATTAGCAGCATGGACAATGGAATTATCTCAATTTTTTATTGAGTATCATCCCCGAACTGCTATCAAAGGTCAAGCCTTGGCCGATTTCATGGTGGAATGTTCGTTCTCCGAAACAGATGCCGAAAGTTACCAGAGATTTTAAACGTCCGATCGAAAGCGATTGCGATTCTTCAAAGACAACCAGAGTTCATGGACGTTGTATGCAGATGGGTCTTCTACTGCGGATGTCAGTGGGGCAGGGATTATCTTGACAAGTCCGGAGGGATTCAAAGTGCAATAGGCCATCGGATTTGGGTTCAGAGACGAACAACGAGGCCGAGTACAAAGCAGTGCTAGCAGAGGTCCGATTAACGAAGAGTCTGGAGGTTCAGAAGTTAATCATTTATAGTGACTTTCAGCTTGTCGTCAAGCAAGTGTCCGGAGATTATGAAGCTCGTGGAACAAGAATGATCAAGTAGTTGACAGAGTTGAAAGACCGGCTTCAATATTTCGTCTCCTATGAGTTTCAGGGTATAGAGCATAACGACAATTATTGCTGACGCATTGTCAAAGCTGGCCACTACGGATGCTAACGTTTTCAATGGGTCAGTCTATTTGGAGGTTCTGCAGCAACCGAGTATTCAGCATGAAGCGGTGATGTGTATTGAACGTTCTAACTGTTGGATGACTCCCTACATTGAATATCTGGCAGATGGCGTCCTTCCTTCGGATCAAATGCTGGCAAAGAAGATCAAGTACAAGAGTGCCAACTTCATTCTTATTAATGGGGATCTTTATCGAAGGGCATTTTTGTCACCATTGTTAAAGTGTTTGGTCCCGTCCGAGGCTGAATATGCTCTTCGGGAGGTTCACGAGGGTATTTGTGATAACCATATGGCTGCTAAGTCATTAGCTTACAAAGTGCTTCGGCAGGGGTTCTACTGGCCTACGATCTTCAAAGAAGCTACGGAGTATGTGAAGAAGTGTGAGAAGTGTCATTCGGCGATCAGATCGATCCACATCACCACGGAAGAGCTATACTCGATCTTATCTCCTATACCCTTTGTTGTCTGGGGGGTAGATATACTGGGTCCATTGCCGAAAGCTAAGGGTCAAGTCAGTTTTGTTATAGTCGCTATTGATTATATGACCAAATGGGTAGAAGCAAAGCCACTTAGGTTGATAACGGAACAAGAATGTAAGACCCCAACTTATTATAAATGAAATTTAATTTCCTCTATTTATTATTTTGAAATAGTAAGGGTTGAATTGATTAATGTGGTTAGTTATGGGTAAAATGCGTGAATATTTTAAAAATAAGCAGATGGTTATAAAATATTCATTATTGTCGGAGAATATTCGTTTGGTCGTGGAATATTCTCACTGCTTTGGGAATATTAAATGACGACTGACAGTAGCAGTCTTTTATGGGCCCCATAGCGGAAAGCGATTGGAGGAAGAAAGCGACAAATATAAGTTGTTTATATAAAATCTGGCGTGTAGTTGTTACTGAATATATTGTTGGAATACCCGGTGGTTAAAACACACTAATACGGCGTTGTTGAACAAGAAGACTTTGCAGATTGCACCAATTATTGATTCTTACGTAAAGAAGGCCTTTACTCAATAATAATTGTTACGATAATTACTATTCAAGTATTTTATTTTATTGATTCAATAATTCTTTGCATTGATATTTTATATTACTCGTTGTTTCAATAAATTGTCATTTACAAGATTTTCCATTATCGAGCAATAATTCATATTATCTGAATAATATTATTGGATAACATTATTGGCAATGTCTAGAAAGTTACATCTAAGGAGAGGTTTGATCACCTAATTGCAAGCGCAAGAAGAGAGAGATCCTTATTGAAAGCCCCTCTTTCCGGGAACGGCACGGTTGCCGAGATTGTGATTATGTAATATTATTTGTGAATAATTAATTATTGATTTATATGATGAGAAAAGTATTTATTTTATATGGATATAGATGGAGAAAATTTTTAATGTGACAATTGTTGAAAATTAATATTTTATCTTTTTCTCGATAAAATAATTCATTTAAATATATTATTTTAATAATATATTAACGGTGATATTTTTATAATGAATGTGGGATATATGAGTATATGAGGAGAAAGAGTATTTTTGTGGCATTAAATGTTTAACACATATTTTGTGTGTTGGTGGACACAATTATTGACCGAAATTTGATTATAGCCTGTAAAATCACTCGTTTGTGGATTTCGGTCAATTTCTGTTTGGAATTTGGAAAAAATTTCTTTTGCAAAGTTGTAGAGAATTGAATTTTCTATAAAAAGTCGCGAGATTCGAATTTTCTGATAAAAGGGCTATTTATTATGAATTATTAAAGTTCTGAAGCTCCGAAATAATTGATTTTTGGAAGTTTAAAATATTTAAAATAGGAAAAACGTTTTTTTTGTTTTGTGGGCAGCCCTAGCATGTGCAAGATAAGATGAAATCAGTTGTCAAAATGTGCGTAGAGAATTTCTAATATATATAATATTATTATATTAAATTTTCTACTTTGGTGTTCTAAGCATTTTCCTATAAATAGGGTGCTTAGGTTAGAATTGAAAATCACACCAGAAATTGAAGTTTTCTCTCTCTATATTATCGAGCGTATTCTTTTGAGTATTTTGAGTATACTTTGAGTATTGCTATACGATGCAAGTTCAAGTCATAGCCTATATCCGATGTTTCAACTAGAAGAGGTCTTTCGAGGTAAGGGATGTTATTTTATTCGAAAATGATATTATTTCTTCAATATCATTATACCGAAATATTGGTTGAAAATTTTTATCAAATTTGGAACTTTTTCATGTCGGGGTTACTATTCATGAGTTATTATTCACGAGTTACTATTCATGAGTTACTATTCACGAGTTACTATTCATGAGTTATTATTCACGAGTTACTATTCACGAGTACTATTCTTAAGCGTGAAGATATTTTTTGTGAAATTTCTATCTTTTGGTGTTTGAGTTACTATTCACGATACACAGATTATTCACGTATCAAGACTATTCACTTATCATCATGACTATTCAATTGAAAAATAAAATTTTTTCTTTTTGTCCAAAATATCTACTATGGATACTAGCTTTGATTGTATTCATGTTTTGATCATTCTTGAATTTTACTCCACTTTGATTACTTATGAAGTATTTTTGAACTTGGATTGTTTAAAATACTGAATCCTTAATATTTGTTCTTTTGTTTCACCTTTGGATTTGTTTCCTTTAAAATATTTTCATCATCCTCGGTCTTAAATGATGATATTACTAAATATCTTTGGCTTGTAGTGTAAAGATGAATGATTTCTTGATGAATATCTTTGGTAGTAGTGCAAAGATGAGCAGTGTTTAGAGATGAACATGACCGATCGATTAATATCTTTGGCCCGTAGTGCAAAAGATGAACAAGTGTTTAGATGAACATGACCAATGATGAATATCTTTGGCTCAGAGTGCAAAGATGAATATTTCATTCCGGATATATATTGATTGATGTTACAGGATAAAATATCGACGATGAACTTTTAAATTCATATATAGAAGATAGTAGTTTGCATTCTCTACTTAACTCTTCTAATGAATTATTATTTCATTGCGAAGATTGATTTAAAACCCGGTTGTCTATTGTATTCTATTAGATTTTTTTCTCGTTGGAGACTAACGATAATTTGTTGTATATTATCTTAGTCATAATATTCTTTTCTTGGGCTAGTTGAGCTCACCCTTTTCCTTTTTGTTCCATTTTTCTTCTCGGAGGCGAGAATGTAGTGAGTACTGAGTGGGGTATGGAATGATGGTTATAGAGAGAGTTGTTTAGTAGTCCTCACCATTTTGTAAAATAATGTATAAATAATTGTGATGAGGATTTATTTGGGTATGTATATTGTCTAGAAGACAATAATTGTATTTAAACTCACAGTATATATGTTGTCGTATTTTGCACGACAAATGTATTAATAAAGTTGTAGTTATTTTTGTACCATGTATTTGGCGACTCAGAATGGGTTGGATGGAATGGACCTATTTTGGGGGCGTCACAAAGAATGCTTGAAGTTTATGAAGGAGTCAGTAGTGTTTCGTTTCGAAATTCCTAAGGTGGTGATATCGGATAACTGGGACGCGTTGTGGGATCAAGTTTGAAGGATTTCTGAAGGAGTGGGGTTCAACATAAGAAGACTTCGTTTGGCTCATCCACGTCAAAGCAAGGCGGTCGAGGTGACCAATGAGCAATCTTTGAATGGGATCAGCGTAGACTAGATGAAGCTAGGGAGATGGTCCAAGAGCTTCTCGGCAGTGTTATGGGCCCATTTCGGACTACTCCGAGGACTACTACTGGGACTCACCTTTCAGATTGGCTTATGGCACTGATGCATTAGTCCCTGTTGAGATTGGATCCACCAGTCTTCGGGTCAGTCAGTTCAAGGAGATCTACAATGAAGAAGGGTTGAAGGTCAACTTGAATATGTTGGAAGAAGTCAGAGAGGTGGCTTTGATCAAACTGGCAGCCTATCAACGAAAAGTAGCCAAGCATTACAATAAGGGGGTAAAGCTTCAGAGATTTGAAGTGGGAGATTTCGTCCTCAGGGAAGTCGAAGCATCTATGCCTCAGAACTTGGGAAAGCTGATGCCGAACTGGGAAGGACCGTATGAAGTAATTGAAGTACCAAAGCCAGGAACTTATCGGTTGAAGGCATTGGACGGATCCGAGATCAAGAATACTTGGCATGCTGGCAGACTTCGAAAATATTTTCAGTAGCGATTGAGTCAGTTTATCAGAAGTCTGTAAATGGTGGTTCATCATCAATAAAAGATTCACTTTTTCACAATTGATCTTCTCCCTGTTGATCTTAAATTCACAATGGTGTAAGGAGGACGGGGGGGGACTCGCTGACCATTCGATGGTAGCCTTTTTGGCAGGTGGTCCTTATGAATTTGTCAGGCCCTTCAGGGTAGGCAAACTTCATCGGTGTAAGGAGGATGGGGTGGACTCGCTGACCATTCGATGGTAGCCTTATCGGCAGGAGTGTCCTTATGAGTTTGTTATGCCCTGCGTGGTAGACAAATTCCATGATCCTTTTAATATTGTTTTTACCGCGAGTGGTAAATCAATATGCATCGAAGTAAGGAGGTATGGTCGGACTCGCTGACCATTCGATGGTAGCCTTTTTGTCAGGAGTGTCCTTATGAATTTGTTTCATCCCGTGTGATAAACAAATTCCAATGTCCTTATATCTTTGTTATACCCCTCATGGTAGGTAAATGTTCTTATACCTTTGTTATACCCCGCATGGTAGACAAATGTCCTTATATACTTGTTTTACCCCGAGTGGTAAACAAGATCCCGATGGTGCAAGGAGGATCAGCCGAATCCACCTTATGCCTAATCTATCTCACACTTCGAAAACGATAAGTATGCATTACTTTATTTTGTTCAAGTGTTGAGTTCAGTTCATACAGTTCAGTTCATTGAATTCAGTTCATATCATTTTTTAACTTAACTGTTATATATGCCTTCTCTGATCCACAATTCAAGTTAAGTTCAACAGAATCTTATACAATTTTTAAGTTAATTGACATTGAATTATTGACAAAAAATGAATTTAACATAAGTAATGAAAGAGAAAGTCGAAGTTTCATTAACAAGTTAAACAATTACATAAATAAAGTTATGTAATTGGGCATGCATCTAACTACAAATGCTTTAGCCATGGTTAGTGAAATTGCCTCGGCTTCCACGAGGATTGAGATGAGGTCATCAAGTGTGAAAAATCGCCATCTCCTTTCTTTTGGAGGATTTCCTGATTGGTTGGATTCGATAAGGCGAGATCTGATTGAGGCAAATCCAGAGAAAATTGATGCGAACCTTGTTGTGGCGCAGGATGGGAGCGGGGATTATGAGACTATTAATAAGGCTTTAAAGGATATTCCGACAAATAATAACAAGACATTTGTGTTGTACATTAAGGAGGGTGTTTATGACGAGAAAGTTCAGTTCAACACAAACATGATTAATTTGATGGTTATTGGAGATGGCCCGACAAAGACAAAGATAACGGGAAAACTGAATAGGGTTGACGGAACAACCACCTTTCATAGCGCAACAGTTGGTAAGTTACATGTATAAGGTACACAACTCATATATATATATATATATATAGGCTATAGCATCAATAAAATCATCCATTCCACAAATAAGATTCAATGATTTTTAATCAAATGAGTTTTAGAAGTTTACATATATATAATTGAGCTCTTCTCATTTTCAAGAGGATAAATTATGTCAATTTTGTATATTTTAATAATCGTCATACTTTGGAACAGAAGAGTATAAAATATATATACTTTTGTCCCAAATTCAACTCTCATTTGACTTTTGAATGATTTATAGACATATTAGGGTTTGTTATGAAAATATAGTTTATGCATCAAATTATAAAATGTGGATATAAGGGTTAATAAAGTTAAATGAGACTCTCATTTTGGATCTAATATTGAATTTAGTCCCATTTGATAAAACATTTCGATATGATTTTAATCCCTTCGCTATTGACATGCACTAACTATACACTACATGTATGTAACTAATGCAGCTGTGACTGGAGATTATTTCATTGCAAAAGACATTGGCTTTGAGAACACTGCCGGTCCCGAGAAGGACCAAGCAGTGGCACTCCGAGTTGGGGCCGACAAATCAATCTTCTACAACCGTCAAATCGACGGCTACCAAGACACTCTCTACGCCCACACGTATCGTCAATTCTACCGCGATTGCACAATCTCTGGCACCATCGACTTTGTTTTTGGAGACAGGGCAGCAGTTTTCCAAAACTGCACATTCTTAATTCGAAAACCCTTAGACAATCAACAAAACATTGTCACGGCACAAGGCAGAAAAAACGTACGCCAGCCCACAGGCATTGTACTACAAAATTGCACCATCACTGCGGACCCCACACTCTACCCTGTTAAAACTACTATAAAATCATATCTAGCCCGACCCTGGAAAGAATATTCTAGAACAATCATCATGGAATCTTTTATCGACGATGTGATCCTACCCGAAGGGTACTTGAAATGGAATGACACTTTTGCTCTTGAAACTCTATTCTACACTGAATTCAACAACAGAGGGCCAGGTTCTATTAAGGACAAACGGGTAAAATGGCCGGGCATAAAGGAGCTGACAACGGATCGGATTCTACGTTTCACTGCAGGGCAGTTTATTGAGGGTGACACTTGGATTGCGTCAACAATTGTGCCTTATGCCCCAGCACTTGTTTATTCACCACCAAAACAATATCCAGCTGCAATTAGCCCGGTTTCTGCAGAAGAAAATGTGGATTTGGTGAACGTGAAGGACAAGCAATCTTATGTGTCTCCTAAAGAAGAAGCTTTAGCGCCTGAGGCACCAGATTATGCTCCCGCTCCTGCACCACTAGAACATCAAAGTTTTTTCCCCTTTTCTTGAATTTTTTTTTTTATCATTTTTGTGGGCTTAAGTTAGGGTTATATATTCGGGTGGATTTTAGAGTTTTATTGTACAAATGTTAATATCAGAATTTGAAGAATTTTCTAGTTTTATTTTATTGTTTTGGGAGGCACCCCAGACAAACAGATATATGATTATTCGAAGCACATGTACATAATTTTGATAAGGGAAATGGAAATCAGAATTACTACGTACACTAGATGAAAATATGGACAATTAATTATTAATATTCGGATCCATGTTAGGAAATATAATTTCATGCAGCTTTAATACAGATTAATTATTTTTTAATAAACATGTGGTGATTATATACAGAACTGGAGAAATTAAATAGACCAACCAAGTTTATTTACCAGATTCTTACAGATTAGTTGAAGAGTGTCATGGCACTATACATTCTTGTTTTTTCTTCTGTTTATTGAAAGTTTTAAGTTATACATGATTTTAAGCCGCGTTTCAACTTTATGCATGCAAAAAAAACGATTCCGGTTAGATAGCAATAATCATGTCAAAGTTTCGTCTGTGTTAAACCAAGGATATTTTACGGTAAGCTCAAAAGTTTGAATCTCTCCCTTAACGGGATCAGTACAAACTCTACATAACACGTTTTTTCTTAAGCTTGTAGGATTGAAATGTAATATTACTAGATAACAAAAAATAAATAGTAAATGATAAATATAACAAAGGATTAACTGAATAACCAATTCCGAAATATGCACGTTTTTACACGAAATATCTCGAAGTATAAAACCTCTCATCTTAGTCTCCAAAATAATGTTAAGTAAGCACATGATGGACCCTTTTTAGAATTCCCGCCAATTTTTCTGCGGAATCTTGACAGGTGTCTCCACGTGGAATAAATATATGTGGTGATCATATTTGACTGTAGTTAACTTAATAAAATAATACAAATACAAGATAAATATAAAATCAATACGTACAAAAGAAGAATAACTAAATAACATAAAAAAAACACCAACTAAACTCATAACATTTCAATAACAAAATTCCAAATTTGAATTGGATGGCTTTTGTATCAAGTATTTCAATACCCATACATCCCAAATCTAGATTTGATGGCCTTTATATCAAATATTTCAAATATCTGAGATGCATGTCTTAACAAAATCTTGCCAAACAAGGATTCAGATTTCGATAAAATCCGCGGTTCATCAAGCTTACATGGTTCATCAAACCAATCGCAATCAACCCTCAAAATCATCAATTCAGATCTGCAAAAAGAAACCATTGCAACTGTGACGATCCAGGATTTCGATTTACCTTAAAAATAAGATTTTATGAATAATATTCCGTTTTAGGTTTTTTAAGGTTGTATTATAACTTATAAAATTTTTTCGAGAAAAATGTTAAAACACTACTTATAAAACACAGAAAACATTAATAAACATTCTTTTTCAAAAATTTTGAATTACGTCAGCATTTATTTTATTTGAGAGAGATGATGAAATCTCTAATAAAAGTTTTTTCAAAAAAAAGACTTAAAAATACATTTTTCGTGTTTTCAAATTTTTGAATTACAGCATAGCGTTTACTCGGGAAATGGAGAGTGAAAGTGAAATAAATTTTTAAAAAAAAAAATAAAAGTCAATTTTTCGGCTAACCAAGCGGTTTACGATTTCTCCAAAAGTTGACAAGCTAGGCGGATACGTAAAAGATATTCTTTCTTTTCCATCACTTCGGCATGTATAAAAAAAATATTGTGAGATCAATAGTATCTAATAAGTTCTACCTACTATTGGATTTGAACTAATGACTTCCGCCGTATGAAAGCAATACTCTAATCACTGAGTTAGAAAAATAACAGTATATATTTTAGGTCAATATTTATCTATATCTGCTCATAAAGCGCGAAAAATAATAGATCAAATTCGTGCACGTTACAAAATTAATTTTTTGTCTAATCAATCCTAGAGTTTGAATAGTTTGATTAGGATTTGAAAATGACTTAGCTAGGATTTGGTGTGACTTGACTTGGGTTGAGCCACATTATTCTAAACTTGGAGCCAATGGCTTAGAAAACCATGTGTCACATGTTAGGATTTAGCACGTGGGATAAAGGAAAAGCTAAAAAGGTGTAGTCAAAGGGGGAGTAATCTCGGTGGGAGAGAGGAGACCAAGGGTGACCAAAATTCCTTCCCTACTAATTAAAGGGAGACAAAGAGGGATGGAAATTTATTACTTTTAGTAAGTTTTGGTTTTAAATAAGTACTCTATCCGTTTTTTAATATATGTCATTTTAAATGTAAGACCCCAACTTATTATTAATGAAATTAAATTTTTTCTATTTATTATTTTAAAATAGTAAGGGTTGATTTGATTAATGTGGATAGTTATGGGTAAATACGTAAATATTTCAAATAAGCAAGTGGTTATAAAATATTCGTTTGGTCGTGGAATATTCTTACTGTCGGGGAATATTCGTACGAAGGCGCAGTCTTGTGTGGGCCCCATAACGGAAAGCGATTGGATGAAGAAAACAACAAATATAAGTTGTTTAAAAATAACGACATAATTCTATCTTTATTATCTTTGTTAAAATACTAAATTGGTTAAAACACACGATTACTTTGCGGTATTGCACCAATTATTGATTCTTACGTAAGAAGGCATTACTCAATAATTGTTAAAGTAATTACTGTTCAGTATTTTATTTTATTAATTCAATAATTGTTGCATTGATATTTCTGTTGTTTTAATAATTGTCACTACACAGTATTTTTCATTATCGGACAATAATTCATATTATCTGAATAATATTATTGGATAACATTATTGACAATGTCTAGAAAGTTCATCTAAGAAGAGGTTTGGTCACCTAATCAAGGCGTCGATGAGGAGAAATCCTTATTGGAAAGCCCCTCTATCTTCGGGAACCTGCTGGTTGTCGTGATTGTGATTCTGTAATATTATTTGTGAATAATTAATTATTGATTTATATGATGAGGAAAATATTGATTTTATGTGGATATAGATGGAGAAAATTTTTAATGTGACAATTGTTGAAAATTAATATTTTATCTTTTTCTAATAAAATAATTCATTTAAATATATTATTATATTATTATAATATAATTACGGTGATATCTTTACAATGAATATGGGATATATGAATATATGAGAAGGATGAGTATTTTTATTACCAAAAATATTTAAAACATGTTTTTCATGTCTGTGGACCCCATTTTTTGACTGAAATTTGATTATAGCCTGTAAAATCGCCCGTTTGTGGATTTCGATCAATTTTTGTTTGGAATTTGGAAAAACTTTCTTCTGCAAAGTTGTAGATAATGGAATTTCCTATGGAAAAGACGCGAGTTTTGAATTTTCTGATAAAAGGGCTATTTATTGTGAATTATTGAAGTTCCGTAATTCCGAAATAATTGATTTTTAGAAGTTTTAATTATTTATATCAACAAAAACGTTTTTCAAATGTTTGTGGGCATCTTTAACATGTGCTAGATGGCTGAAATCAGTTGGTAAAAGTGGGCGTAGGAATTTGTAATATAAATAATAATATTTTATTAAATTTTCTGCTTTGGTGTTCTTAGCATTTTCCTATAAATAGGGTGCTTAGATTAGAATTAAAAATCACACCAGAAACTGAAGTTTTCTCTCTCTTTCTCTCTTGATATATTGAGCGTATTCTTGTGAGTATTTTAATACTTTGAGTGTTGTTATACGGTGCAAGTTCAAGTCATAGCCTATATCCGGTGTTTCAACTAGAAGTGTACTGTCTTTGTGAGGTAAGGGATATTATTTATTTATTTATTTTAAAAATGATATTAATTCTTCCAATATCATTATGCCGAAGTATTGATCTAAACTTTTAATCAAATTTGGAACTTTTTGTGCCGGAGTTACTATTCACGTATACGGCACTATTCACAGAAAAATTAAATTTTTTTGTTTTCGTCCAAAATATCTAGTGTGGATACTAGCTTTGATTGTATCCATGTTTTGATCATTCTTAAATTTTACTTCACTATGATTATTTATGAAGTATTTTTTGACATGAAATAGCTGAAATACGAATCTTTAATATTTATTCTTTTGCTTCACTGGATTCGTTTTCTTTAAAATATTTTTCAGCATCCTCAGTCCTAAATGATGATATAATTGAATATCTTTGGCTTGTAGTAAAAAGATTAACGATTTTATGATGAATATCTTTGGCCCGTAGTAGTAAAAGATGAACAGTGTTGAGATGAACATGATTAATCGATGAATATCTTTGGCCTCAGTAGTGCAAAGATGAATATTTGATTCAAGATGAATATTGATTGATGTTCTGAGGATAAAATAATGATGATGGATCTGTTAAATTCATAGATATTAGTAGATTTAATCCTCTCACGTAACTCTTCTATGAATTATTATTTTCCTCCGCGAATATTGATCTAAAACTTGTTGTTTATTATATTTCTCTCGATTTTTTCTGTTGAAGACTAACGATAATTTGTTTTATATTATCTTAGTCATAATGTTCTTCTTGGGCTAGTTGAGCTCACCCTTTTCCTTTTTTTGTTCCATTTTTCTTCTCGGGGAGGCGAGAATGTAAGCGAGTACGAGTTAAGGGGTATGGAATGATGGTTATAGAGAGAGTTGTTTAGTAGTCCTCACAATTTTTATAAAATAATGTATAAATAATTGTGATGAGAATTTATTTGGGTATAGGTATTGTCTAGAAGATAATATTTGTATTTAAACTCACAGTTTTACTGTTGTAATAATAAAGTTGTAGTTGTTTCTGTACCATGTATTGACAACTCAGAATGGGTGATGTATACTTATTTTGGGGGTGTCACATTAGAATTGTGCACAAATATTAAAGAAATGATTGTAAAATATTAAATATATTATTAATTGTCTATATTGCCCTTGTATTAGAAAAAGAGTATTATTTATTGGGCAAAAAATAGTGAGAAAATCAAAATTATATTTATTACTTGAGGTAATATTGAAAACTAAGCAATTAATATTTACTTAAAATTCTCAAACGACTTATATTTAGGAACAAAAATATTTCTCTAAAATGACCTATATTAAGGAACGGAGGGAGTAAAGCAATTATTATGTGTAATTATGTAAATAAATAGACTTAGAGGGGTGAAGATGTGTAAATGCCAACAGTAATTAACAGTAGTCAATTTTTAAATTAAACTGCTACATGTTTATATCGGACATGTAACCCTGTCTGATTCTGTGTATATGTTCTTTCGTCAGTTATAAACGGCCATGATACTATATCCTCTAATCTAGTGGTACGTCCAATACCAATTGGTATTGGAGACACTTTTTATTAAACTTAATACTCAAAAGATTACAGAAAACTCTCTATACAAAGAAGCTTGATTCTGACTTGGACACCACTATTCCCTTGCACCTCTGCAACTTAATTCTCTCACTTTGTATAGACTATCTATTACACGAACACCCAAGCCAAACTATACTTGTGTTTGGTTTACAAGAGATATAAATAAAATATTACAAAGGCTTTCCAGTTCAAAAAAATTCAAGAGAATACAAATAGTAACTAGAATCAAACTTTAGAAAGCTTTCAAGATGTATTTAATAATGAATTTCAGCTTCAAGTGTCGTGACCTCTTTTGCGAGCAAGATGAATATATATAGAATAGTGAGCAACGACTAGTTCAATCAGTTAGCATGAATGGCTCAATAAAGAATAGCAATATCAGCAATATGTTATAGCTAACGACTATAATATATTTCTAAACCTACAAGTCAAAGATATGATACTAAAACATGCTAAAATTAAGGAGCTATAGAATATTCATGATAAGATTGTTAGAGTCCTTAAACAACTTTAATAGCTAAACCCGCTACCTTAAAAGACTGCAATTCAATTTAAAACAAATTCTTTAGCTAAACTAACTCCTTAATAACTTCAATCCGAATTTGAATTAGTTAAACAGATTCCTTAAGATATTCCAATTCTAAAAATACTATCAAGCAATGATATGAATTATAAAACTTCTGAACTAGATATATTTCATAAGATTATGCAAGTTATAACCGTTGGACTTATGGACTTATGGAATTATATCAGATTGGGTAATTACTATATCATATTCAATAAACCATCAGCTCAAAACATAATCCTCCATTAAATAACCAACAAGCATGAATACATTGTCATCATTAATTAAAATCACAAAGAATAAAAATTAATATTGTTCCCCTTTTTGATGATGACAATATAAGTTCAGTAGAGAAAATTGTGATACCCCAGTCTTGCATTGATCGGACAGTGGAATGTATTATATTGTATTTAAGACTTGAGCTTACTACTAAGAGTACTAAGATGCACCAAGTTTGTTGCAGCGAGTATGCAATTTTGGGGGCGCCACAACTACTTTGTCGTAGCTATTATTAGTCGAACCCGTAAAAATATGAATCAATCCTAAGATTTAAAATTTGAAATAAATTTCAAATTAAGTTATACAAAATTTAAATATTCCAATGGTTTCAAAATATATGATTAAATTTAATTTTAAAGATTAATTTAAAATAAATATAATTCATAATTTTTATCGCATAAACAATGGATAAGTTTTACATTTTTCTTATGGCTAATTATTATATTTACACATGAAAATATTGATCACATCATCCATCCACCAAACAATACAAATCTTTTTCATCCCCCTATCCTTTCCATTCATCGTTCCAAGAATTAGCTATAAACTAGATACAAACTCGCGCGTTGCGGCGAGATTATTCAATTTTTTAATAATAAATGTGTACGTATAATTAATAAATTAAAATATAAAAAGAAGATGGTAGATTGTTGTGCGATGATCATATTTTACACAAAAAAACAAATGAATATTCCGGTTTCTAAGGGGTAGTGTTGAGAGTTTACAGGTTTGTGCATTACATCTTCTGCTTTGTTCTAAGGTATTTTTTGTAACAATTGTTTTAGGCCTTTGAGTAATTTCTTTGTATTTTTCTAGGTATATTTACCGCATGAAAATGGAGCCACGATCAAATAGAAAATGGAGCAAATTCTTTTTCAAGTTAAAGCAGTGGATTTTTTGTAACGCCCCCAAAATAGGTCCAATCCATCCAACCTATTCTGAGTCGCCAAATACATGGTACAGAAAATAACTACAACTTTATTACTACAATTGTCGTGCAAAATACAATAACACATATACTGTGAGTTTTAATACCAACTGTGACTCATGTCCCAACTATGGACAACACATCACATTGATGCATTACATAAAGGTACAGTCAATAATTGTTTTAGAAATTAAAATCTTTGAGAAGTGCTCAAAGAAACCTTCGTACATGGGAGGCCATGCGTCTAGGTTATGATAGATATCATATGCCCACAGAATTATCCTTGGTTAACCCAATAGACCCCAAAGAAAAACGAGAAGATTACTATCATGTTCCTTCCAATGGTGAGTCTTCTCTTGACATATAATTATCTCCACTGTCTGCAATTGAGAATTATATTTTAAGCAAACTCCAAGATCATATAGGTAGTGCTCGTAGATATACTCAGCAAGTGGATGTGCACAACCCTGTCCTATGATAACACGAGGTTGTATGTCATTAGACATCTTGTATGATAGTGACAAAATACCCTTCCAAAGGTTGGTTCGCCTCACCCTATTCGGTTCACCAAAATTAAATATCAAATAACGTATATAATATGACACACTTATCTAAAGTTCTCAATAAAATTATTTTCATACTATTTAGGGAGAACCTCAAATTTATAGACCACCGCTCTATTTCCTCGTTATCCCCGATTCGACCCCATTACACTCTTATTACCTGAAAGGAATTGTGAAGCAAAAGGGTGAGCTCAACTAGCCCAGTAAAGAATATCATGGACTAAGATAAATAATTTATCAATAGCCTTCATCGTAATAAATCAAAGATTTAGAACATATGGTAGATGATAAAACTTTTCAACCATAGTTGCAGCGGAACGAGCAATCTATTAGAATAGTCAAATAGACTGTAAAGTCTATCATCTTTTTCCACATTAAAATTATACCAACAATATTTTATCCCTGTAACATCAATCAACAATTCCTTTCCACAATCATATGAATAACCCATAATCATAATTATGATTCTAATTACTCTTTTCATCTAGGACGGAGATAATTTTCATCACCTGTCTTTACCTGAAACATCAAAGATCCTGGTTATACCAAATCACAGTTCATGTTCATAATCATACTAATAAATTCATCTTTGCACTACGGGCCAAAGATATTCATCAACAAGTCATCTTTGCACTACAGGCCAAAGATATTCAAAAACAGGTCATCTTTGCACTATGGGCCAAAGATATTCAACAAAAGGTCATCTTTGCACTACGGGCCAAAGATATTCATCAATAATTCATCTTTGCACTACAGGCCAAAGATATTAATATCTCAAAGAAATACATAATTATTTCAGAATTTATATAAACCATAATTATAACCATGTTGATCAATTCACCTTTGCACTTATTGAATGGTCATGATCTTACCAGTCAACGATTCAACTTTGCACTACTAGCCAAAGAGAACCTATAGTCAAGATCATACCAATATTCTACCCATCTTTACACTCAAGTCAAAGAGAAATTTCTTCACCAGAATTATAAAAATGTTATATATGATAATAAAAACAATATGATCAAAACATGGATTTAATTTCAAGAGTAAGATTCATAAATCAACGATAATTTGGTCAAAAAAAGGAACCAATTTTTTCGTGAATAATAACTCGTGAATAGTAACTCATGAATAGTAACCCTGACACGAAAAGATAAAGTTTCACAATAAATTCTATATCAATATTTATAGCACCTTAATCCTAATGTTATAAATTACTTAAAAATCTCATAATCTAATATTATTAATATAACAACAATATATATTTTAATCATTTCTTAAACTTATAAACAATTTATTTTAATTATTTACACTTTACTAATTAATGCATTTAATCATCCTAAAATGCCAAACTCATAAGATTTCATCATAAATAACCAAAACCCTCAACAAAAATCTGCATATACCTCATATAGGATTCTCAAGCCATAAAATCCTATTTTCCAATTTTTTTACTTCACATAACATATTTAATTCATTTACTCATAACTAGTCTATTTTCATGAAAAATACCAAATCAGTCCCATAAAATTTTCTTTTCTGACATTTAGCAGAATATAGTCCCATATTGAACATATATTTTTCTCAGAATTTTTAAAATTCATTTACTATTTTTCATATGGCCAAAACTGCCGAATATTTAGAAATTTATCATAAATTTTACTTTTGTCCAAAAATTCTAAAATTTACAGAGTATACTTCTGTTATATACATGTACTCCCAATAAAAAGTTTACCAATTTTGGAGTTAACCACAAGGAGTTATAAGGGTTTGCTTTTAAAATAGTCTTTTCCCATAAAATTCATAACTCTTAATTTATACATCCAAAAATTTCCATTTTTGGACACAATCAAGAAAACTCATCAAATTATCATTTCCAATTTTTTCAAAATTTTTGAAGGTCCGAAAAATTACGAAACTGAAAAACATAATAACCCTTACAATCCCTTACCTCAAAAGAGCAGTATTTCTGACCGAAATATCGGATGTAAAGCCGAATAAAACTTGCACTAATTAGAAACTCTCAAAGTTTCTAAATACTCACAAAAATACGCTTGATAATATAGAGAGAGAAAACTTATGTTTCTGGTATGGTTTTCAATTCTAACATAAGCACTTATTTATAGGAAAATACTAGAACGCCAAAGGAGACTAAATTAATAAAATATTAATTTTTCTTTTCTTCAATTCTACGCACCAACCATTTGAATCAAAGCATGCCAGCCATCTTGGAACAAGAAAATAACAGCCCACATGTTTTAAACAACAAAGTGGGTCCCACCCAATTTTAATAAAAAATATTTTATTTTCTAAAACTTTAATAATTCATAGAAAATAGCCCGTTTATTAGAAAAATACGAATTTTATGTCCATTTCACATGAAATCGAATTCTCTACAACTTTGTAGCTTTAAGTTTTTCCAAATTCCAAACAGAAAATATCCGAAATTCACAAACGGACGATTTTCATCACCTTTTAAAATTCATAACAAATCAAACGCTAATTTTTAACGGTTCAAAATTTGTGGATATATACTCAACTTATATATGTATAACATATCCAAAAATCACAATGATCCAACGGTCGGATTAAAATTATAACTCACATAATAGAGCTTTAAAAATACCGATTTGATCTTTTAATACCTCCAATCCGATAAAATACCGATAAAGCACCTCAACATTAATTCCTTCATTTATAATCACATAAATAAATCCATCATTTATATCCACATCGAATAAATATTTCCTTATCATATAAATCAATAATTAATTATTCACAAATAATATTACAGAATCACAATTATGACAACCAGGCCGTTCCCAAGAAAGAGGGGGCTTTCCAATAAGGATTTCTCCTTATTGGCGCGCAATTAGATGACCTAACCTCTCCTTGACAGAACTTTCTAGACATTTCCAATAATGCTATCTAATAATATTATTCAAATAATATGAATTATTTGATCTGATAATGGGAAATACTGTGGAGTGACAATTATTGAAACAACAATAATATAAAATATCAATGCAGCAATTATTGAATCAATAAACTAAAATATTGAACAGTAATTACCGTAATAATAATTGAGTAGTGCCTTCTTACGTAAGGATCAATAATTCAAAAAATATCATGCAATCTGGTATCGCTTCTTTATGCAACCACGCCAGACATCGTATTTTAACCACCGTGTATTCCAACAATGTTAATTCAGTAATAACTACGCCGTTATTTATAAAAACTCAAATTTGTTTTTTTTTCATCCCGGCGCTTATTACATTATAGGGCCCACAAATGGTTGCTACCCGTCGCATAAATATTCCCACAACAACAAGAATATTCCACGACCAAAACGAATATTCCACGACAGAAATGAGTATTTTATAACTACTTGCGTATTTTGAAAATTTTATATATATCACCCTTAACTTTAAACTTTTATCAATTTAACTATTTACTAAATAGAAAAATTGAATACTTTTATTTCATAAAATTCGGGGTCTTACATTTTTTTTCTAGGAAAGCAAAATCCTCTCAACCCAAATTTCAAATTAAACCCCATTATCTCTGCTCAATCCCTCAAAAAATTTGAAAGAAAGAAAATAGGTCCAATCCATCCAACCTATTCTGAGTCGCCAAATACATGGTACAGAAAACAACTACAACTTTATTACTACAATTGTCGTGCGAAATACAACAACACATATGTTATGAGTTTTGATACAAATATATACCAACTGTGACTCTCATCCCAACCTTGGATAGCACGTCATAATGGCACCTTACATAAAGGTATAATCAATAACTGTTTTAGAAATTAAAATCTTTGGGAAGTGTTCAAGGAAACCTTCGTACATGAGAGGCCATGCGTCTAGGTTATGATAGATATCATATGCCCACAGAATTATCCTTGGTTGACCCAATAGACCCTAAAGAAAAACGAAAAGATTACTATCTTATTCTTTCCAATGGTGAGTCTTCTCTTGACATATAACTATCTCCACTGTCTGCAATTGAAAATTATATTTCAATCAAACTCCAATATTATATAGGTAGTGCTCGTAGATATACTCAGCAAATGGATGTGCACAACCCTATCTTATGATAACACGAGGTTGTATGTCATTAGACATCTTGTATGATAGTGGCAAAACACCCTTCCAACGTTGGGTTCACCTCACCCTATTGGATTCACCAAATATAATTATTAAATGACGTATAAAATATAACACACTTATCTAAAGTTTTTAATAAAATTATTTCCATAATGTTTAGGGAGAACCTCAACAACTATAGACCACCGTTCTATTCCCCTGTTATCCCCGTTCGACCCAGCTACACTCTTATTACCTGAAAAGAATTGTGAAGCAAAAGGGTGAGCACAAATAGCCCAGTAAAGAATATCATGACTAAAGATAATTAAATTATCAATAGTCTTCGTCAGTAATAAATCAGAGATTTAGAACATATGGTAGATGATAAAAAATTTCAACCATAATTGCAGCGGAACAAACAATCCATTAGTAGAGTCAAATAGACCATAAAGTCTATTATCTTCTCCATGTTAAAAGTCCACCAACAATATTTTATCCCTGTAACATCAATCAACAGTTTTTGTCCACAATCATGTGAATAACTCATAATCATATTTGTGGTTCTAAATTCCTCTTCTCATCCAGGACGAAGATAATTTTCATCACATGTCTTTACCTGAAACATCAAAGATCATGGTTATACCAAATCACAGTTCCTGTTCATAATCATACTAATAGGTTCATCTTTGCACTACGGGCCAAAGATATTTATTAACAATTCATCTTTGCACTACAGGCCAAAGATATTCAACAACAAGTCATCTTTACACTACAGGCCAAAGATATTCAACAACAGGTCATTTTTGCACTACGGGCCAAAGATATTCAACAACAGGTCATCTTTGCACTACATGCCAAAGATATCAATCA
Source organism: Panax ginseng (assembly GCA_020205605.1). Classification (NCBI taxonomy): domain Eukaryota; kingdom Viridiplantae; phylum Streptophyta; class Magnoliopsida; order Apiales; family Araliaceae; genus Panax; species Panax ginseng. Next base: position 136,447,394 of record CM035134.1, on the reverse strand, counting down.
ACAGTTCTTCTTTGCACTACAGGCCAAAGACATACAACTTTAAAACCAATAAAAAATAGTCCATCTATGAACTACGGGCCAAATATGACTTTCATCACAATATAAGCATGAGGATCATGACAAAGATATAAAGAATCAATCACATGAGATAACGGATAAATTTTTAAGGACTTTAACAATTTAATTTATCCAGAATTCAATAATATCTAAATTGTCAATATGATACTGCTTTGTGGAGTAAAATTCAAGAATAATATTATATCAAATATGATTTGAACAGAAAATAATATTTCAACGAATATTTAACGAAGATAATAATATTATTCATTATATTATAAACTCCATTTAATATTATTCATTATATAATAACATTAGATTCATTTACTAATATTATTAATTATTAAATAATATTTTAAACCAATGATTTCATAACACCTTAATCCAAATGTTATAACTCACTTAATAATCTCATAATCTAATATTAGTAATATTATCACAATATTTTAATCATTTCTTAAATTTATAAATAATTTATTTTAATTGTTTATACTTTACTAATTAATGCATTTAATCATCCTAAAATGTCAAACTCATAAGATTTCATCACCAATAACCAAAACCCTCATAAAAAATCTGCATATACCCTTATATAGGATTCTCAAGCCATATCATATTTTCCAATTTTCTTACTTCACATAACATATTTAATTCATTTACTCATAACTAGTCCATTTTCATGAAAAATACCAAATCAGTCCCAGAAAATTTTCTTTTTTGGGATTTAGCAGAATATAGTCCCATATTGAATATATATTTTTCTTAGAATTTTTAAAATTCATTTACTATTTTTCATATGGCCAAAACTGCCGAATATTTAGATATTTATCATAAACTGTACTTTTGTCCAAAAATTCTGAAATTTACAGAATATACTGTTGTTATATACATGTACTTCCAATAAAAATTTCATCAATTTTGGAGTTAACCACAAGGAGTTTATAAGGGTTTACTTTTAAAATAGTCTTTTCCCATAAAATTCATAACTCCTAATCTATACATCCAAAAATCCCCATTTTTGGACACAATCTAGAAAAATTATCAAATTATCATTTCAATTTTTTCCAAAATTTTTGAGGGTCGGAAAAATTACGAAACTGAAAAACATAATAACCCTTACAATCCCTTACCTCAAAAGAGCAGTATTTCTGACTGAAATATCGGATGTAAAGCCGAAAGAAACTTGCACTGAATAGCAACTCTCAAAGTATCTAAATACTCACAAAAATACGCTCGATAATATAAAGAGAGAAAACTTATGTTTCTGGTGTGATTTTCAATTCTAACTTAAGCACCTATTTATAGAAAAATGCTAGAATATTATAATTTTTCTACGCATGCATGTTTTGAACAAAACTCATCCACCACAAGTGGGGCCCATCAAAAATCAGCCAACTTTTTCCAACAACCAAAAGTGGGGCCCACCCATATTTTTAATAAAAATATTTATTTCTGAAACTTCAATAATTCATAATAAATAGCTCTTTTATCAGAAAAATTCAAATCTCATGTCCATTCCATACGAAATCGAATTCTCTACAACTTTGTAGCTTTAAGTTTTTCCAAATTTTATGCAGAAAATATCCGAATTCCACAAACGGACAATTTTTAACACCTCTCAAAATTCATAACAAATCATACGTTAATTTTTAACGTTTTAAAATTTGTGGACATATACTCAACTTATATATGTATAACATATCCAAAAATTACAACGATCCAATGGTCGGATTAAAATTATAACTCACGCAATAGAGCTTTAAGAACACCGATTTGATTTTTTAATACCTCCAATCTGATAAAATACCTCAATATTAATTCATTCATTTATAACCACATAAAATAAATAAATTCATCATTTATATCCACATCAAATAAATATTTTCTTATCATATAAATCAATAAATAATTATTCACAAATAATATTACAGAATCACAATAATGACAACCAGGTGCTTTTTCAGGAAAGGGGGCTTCGATAAGGATTTCTCCTCATCGCACGCATGATTAGGTAACCAAACCACTCCTTGATGTAACTTTCTAGACATTGCCAATAATGCTATCTAATAATATTATTCAAATAATATGAATTATTGATCCGATAATGAGAAATATCATGCGTTGACAATTATTGAAACAACAATAATATAAAATATCAACGCAAACAATTTTTGAACCAATAAAATAAAATATTGAATAAAGAAATTCATCGTAATAATTATCAAGTAGTTCTTTCATACGTAAGAATCAATAATTAAAAAATATTGTGCAATACAGGTGTGCCATCGTGCAACCACGCCAGACATCGTATTTTAACCACCGTGTAATCCAACAAGTGTTACTGTGGTAATAATTACGTCGTTATTTATAAAAACTCAAACTTGTCGTTTTTCTTCATCCCAGCCAGTTATTACATTATGAGGCCTTCCATAAATGGTTTACCATTGCATTTAATATTAAAACACAACAAGAATATTCCACGGCCAAACGAATATTCCCCAACAACAATGAGTATTTTATAACCACTTGTGTATTTTGTAAACTTTATATATATCACCCTTAACTTTAATTTTTTATCAATTTAACCATTTACTGAATAATAATTATAAAAAAATTGAATACTTTTATTTTATAAAATTCGGGAATCTGCCAATGGTGATGTGGAGGAATCTGCCACCTCTAATCTGTTATCTTGTCCATCTTAGGGTACATATAATGTTCATACAATTTTCTTAGAAATTAGGGAAGGATACTTAAAGCTGATTTTATATCTACATCCATGATTGGTTTGAACTGGTTCAGACTTATCTGGTCAATCTAAACTGGTTCAATAACTTTGCAAAGGTGTCACCCACAAAACAATGAAAATTTTATTTACATAATCTTCTTTTGTCTTTTGTTGTTCTCAGAAATGGTTAACCTTACCACTCGCCTTTGCTGGAATCTTGTGAAGAAAGAGGGATATATTGCAATATGGCAGAAGCCTGTGAACAACAGTTGTTATTTGAGTCGTGAGCCAGGGACTCGACCACCATTTTGTGAACCTGATGATGATCCTGACAACGTTTGGTAAGCTTGATAGCTATCACCTTGTTTATATATCATTGAGTTGTTTACTCCATCCATTTTTTATCATTTGTTTTATTTGTTTTGCCTAGAAACAATGAATATGTCCACACGCCTATAAAGGGATAAACCTGTTCCTTCCTTCTTGGGTTGGTCGCATTAACTCAAGCTAACTTTGTTGTTACGTTTGATTCTAGTCTTCACAATCTTCTTATTTATCTATGGTTGTTTGCATTACTGAGTAGCAATGTAACTTGCCCTAATGTATTCATGAACTTTTAGCAGCAGAATCTTTCCGCAGAAAGATATGGCATTTTCCAGAGTAATGTCTTGTTTTTATTTTATTATTCTTCTTCTTGTGGCGTCATCTATGTCTTGTGCTCTCTCCCTCTCTCTCTGTTTGTTGCCTGTAATGCACAGTATTTGTAGTGCATTTGGTTTCAAGAATTTTTGCCTTTACTTGATTACATTTTCAGGTTGATCCCTGTTTCTTCTTTCAATAATTAAAATTTGGCCCCCCATCATAACCTTGGTATACCCAAAATATGTCCTTTAAGTATCCATCTCCAGAAAATAAAAAATCAAAAAATAGGGAAACTCAAAGTCACGTTTAGGGGACATTTCCCAACATTCCCGACTCTGAAATGTGCCTTAAAGTGTGTGGTGCCTGTAGAGAATTTGTGTTTCATAGCTTGAAACTGTAATCGTCGGAAATGATATCATCTCTACATCTTTCCTGTAAATATTCATCCCCAGTATTCTCAACAATTAATATATAACATCTCTTTCGGCTTTAGAAATTTTACATCCCGAATCATGTATGCCATAAGGAGGCCCATGACCACCACAACTATAGTATGCAAAGGAAGAACAAATGTGTGTGTGTGTGTTTTTTGTTCTTTTTTGTTTTGGGGCTGGGTGTTTTTGATTGCAAACCAACTCTGGGTCAAAGTTTTGGTATAGTGAGAACTTAATTGCACTTGGTTACTTGCTTGAATGGAGATGCTGCAATAGTAATTACTCAATGATTTAAAAAGCTGGATGTCTAAACATGTATTATGTAGTGTTCTTGTAGACTAAAGCAAATACATAAACTATATTAATAGTCATGAATAAAAACAAATGCAATGCATTTCAGAGAAGAACCATCCAAATACAATGCATTAAAGATTAAATTTTTTTAATGAATTTATCTAATATGCTCTACTTCAGTAAACATTTCAGAGAAGAACCATACTCTTCAATTTATTACAAATTTTGAAACTAACTAACAATGATACGAATGAATTGGCCGGGAAAAAAAGATTGGAAGGAAATGTAGATGGGAAATTGGAAAACTTACTTGAAAATTCCATACTCAATCCGAACAACAACTCTTCAACTAATTAATTCAATTAACTTAGCAGTAAAAAATTTGCCCCTTTCTTACTCTGTTTTGTCTTTCCACAAATCGCTACTTTTTGCTCGTCTTGGTTTGCTTCTTCCTAGGTTCCGATTCATGATGTTCATCATTTGGGGCTGACGAATTTGAACCAACACGGAATGAATTTAGTTTCTACATTTGAATGTATGATTACAAATTTAGGAGAATTAGGAGATTGTATTTAGGGTTTTTACAACTTCAGTTGTTATTTTAGATGCGCGGGTATGTCAAGGGTATTTTTGTCAAGGGCAGTAAGGAGCATTAAATAGGATGGGCAAGTGTTGAATTTGTAGAAGAACAAATATTAATTTATTGTGTCATGTACTGTGATTTAGTATATACAAGACCATGTATCTGCACCGTGCAAATACTCTACAGTATAAATGAACATCAGTGAAGATAATCAATTTTCTGAAACAGCAATTGGGACATGTTACCTCAAGAGTAAACTCACACATTCATAGAACCAACACATCTGCCTACTGGGTGCCTCACACATTGAGACTCATGCCTAAAGTGTAAATTCTTAATGCATCTCAAAACTGTTACCAAAGGGTGAAAATGATTTAATGAATCTTAACCAGAAAAACAATCATGCATACAATAAACAACAAAACTTCTACCTGGTTCAGGGATGTACAGAACTTTCCCAGCAAAAATAAGGTCCTGGTTCTCCAACTTATTCAATTTCTCAGTCTTTTCTACATTGGCATCAAATCGAGCGCAGATAGTAAAAAGTGTATCTCCACTTTCAATTTTATACGTTAAAATCTCCATATTTGCAGAACAACCACATAATATATATAATGTTATATTCAGAGATGGAAACAATGCTTTATCAGGTTTCTCCACCACAAGAAACCCAAAGTTAGATGAAATGACCTTCCATGTATCGCCAGGTTGAACCGTATACTCGATGTGGTAGGTAAATCCATCATGATAATCAGGGCAACCACAAGATACCGCAATTGCAAAACCACTCAGAGTTCTATTAATTGAATTGGAGTTATCATGGAACAGAGAAGTTGTTTCTTCAATAGTTTTCGGTTCAATAGGAACGTAGTGTAGGAAGGCAGGACACAATTTGGTTGAAGAAGCATTACATGCAATATAATTCACACGAAAACAATGGCTAAAACATGCCAGAGAGGTAAAAATCACCAAACCCAATAAAAAGTTTTCATTTTTAGCCAACTCAAACCACATCCTTTTTCCTTGGTGATACAAAAGTGAGTAAAATAGAATGAAATAAAACAAAAATGTAATAAAATTAAAACATATAACAATCTTTGTTTTGGATCTTCAAAAAAACTTAATGACCAGCTTAACTATGCATCAAGCAATTATTTGCTTGATTATGCAACTCACACAATAAGTTCTTTCATTCTCTACCTCATGTCAAAAATAAAATCACATAGGCAACACAAAATCACCAACTTTTAATTACAAAAAAAAAACACAAGCAAATGACTAATTATTTACTCTATATAAATCGGTTATACTTCGTACACAAATAAGAACTAACAAAATTGATCCAAAAATCTACTTATAACCATTTATACGTTTATCATTTATCAATATCACTTATAAAAGTGGCCGGCCAATTCAAAGTACATATACCTTGAACATTGTAATAACTAATGAAGTAGTAGCAACTAAAACACTGAAATAAAATTGCAAAATTATGCATAGACAAACGCATATATTCCACAAATAAAAATCAAAGTGGCTATGACCCAATTTATATATATGTAATATGCATAGAATAAACTTGGTTGTTCCTAAGGAATTGAGTGGGTTTGTAGGAAACGGGTGTTGATCAAAGGTCTGAAAAACAGAGAATAAAGTTCATCAGAGTTAAGTCAACAAAAATAAACCTTAATTTCGGACAAATGGTTTGTGGGTTTTTTTAGAGAGAGAATTTTAGTTTTGTACAAGTTTCTTAGATCAATAAATGATAGATGCCAATAATGCTCATGTACTTGAATTAAGAAGTTCAAATTATATAGCTTTATACCTCATTGTTAGGTGCCCACTGTAGTTCAAAAACAATAATAAAAGTCAGAGTGCTTAAATTGCAGCGAAACAATGTAATTACCAGAGTAAGAACCAGGATAGTAACAAATTATCTAAATCCACGATGATAAAACCTACCATATTTATTATCTTCTGATTGTACAATCAACAGTCCCAACCCCTATTTAAGGAAAAGCATCCAAGGTTAAACTAACACACTAATGTATTGGCTCACAAAATATATTGGTCCGAAAAATTAAGATGGACCCTTAATTTGGAACTAAGGGAGTGATTGTTATCCTAAATCCACTATACATATGTATTATGTATGTGTATAAATATACATATACATATACAGTCATAAAGGGTCACTAATTGTGAGGAACAATTGATTATATTGATTTGAACTTTTTTATTAGGTCAATGAAAAATGGATAAACGACAGGATTTAAAGCTAAAGTGAAAGAATTGCCTTATCTTATCCAACAAGCGGAGTAAAAGGTTCGATCTTTTCGAGGAGTTGCAGCAGAAACCTAGTTAAATGAAATTGCAAAGAGAAGAATTAAAAGAAGAAGACTTGTTGGATGGAGAATAAAGAAAATTTGAAAATGCGCTAGGTGCGTATTGTACACGCCATGTCGCCGTGGTCTGCTTCTTCTTTGGGTCCGATTCATGATGTTCATCATTTGGGGCTGATTCTTCTTCGCCGATTGAAAGAATTTGAACGAATATGGAATGAATTTATTTGCCATATTTGAATATATGATCTCAGATTTAGGGGAGAATTAGGGGATTGAATTTAGGTTTGATACAATTTCAGTTGTTATTTTAGATGAGTATTTTTGTGAAGGGTATTTTTGTAAAGGGCATTTAGGTGCATTAATTAGAATGGACAGATGTTGATTATTTAGAATGACAAATGTCAATTTATTGTGCCATGTACTGTGATTTAATATATATAATAAAAAATAACCAAACGCTGATCTAATGGTGTCTTCAACCTCCAACTACTTTCTTCTTATGTATTTCCTCAATAGCTTTCACAGAAAAAAGAGGATCAACTGAATAATTGAATTTCACTATTAATGGGCATGGAGCAACTTGTGTAGATGCTGTGCTGTTCCATTTAATAACTGAAAAGTTGTAGTGCTACAGTAATGTCATTCCTTTAATTTATTGTAGTGCTGGGATGCAAGTGAGCTTTGATATCAAACATTTTAGATAATTAATACTAAAAAGAAAATAATAATAATAATAATAATAATAATAATAATAATAATCTCTCCTTTATATTAATGGACATGGAGCAACTGTGTACATGATGTGCTGTTCCATTTAATTTAATAAATACTTCCTCCGTCTCAGGATAAAAAATTTTATTATTATTTTAGATAGTCTCAAGTTAAATGTCTATTTATCTTAAATAATTTATTTTTTACAATAATTTCCCTATAATATCCTTATTATTAATTGTTATATTTTTATTCTCTATGAATATTTATGTAGCATCACTAGTAATGTGTAGAAAATTATGCAATTAAATGAGAATTTAAATATAAATAATTTTATTATTTTATTTTTTTTCTTAATATGAGTAAAAAATTAATCAAGATTTTTATATTGATATGGAGGTAGTAAAAAATAGTACTACAACAATGTTATATAGTAGTAGTAATTTATTATAGTGATGGGATGCAAGTGAGCTAAGGTGGGGATTCACATGATATTGCACCAAGTACTTTCGACTTTCGAGCTTTTATTTCAGTTTATGTTTTGGAGTAGGTTAAAGCAATCAATGCAAATTTAGCAATCAAAAATAAATAATAATAATAAATATTAAAGAAGCAATCAATGGTGATATCAAACAGTTTAGATAATTAATGCTGGGAAAAAAAATATTCTCTCCTCACCATTATATAAGTCGTTTAAAAAAAATAAATATATTCATAATATAAGATATTTTATATATATTTAGGAGAAAAAATTAATTATTTTTCAAATTATCCCTAAAAATAGAATAATTGTGAGAGAGAAAGAAGAGTAATTATTAATTACTCTCTCCGTTCCTAAATAAGTGACGTTTTAAAAAAATAAATTTGTTCTAATTTATCTGTCGTTTATAACTTTTTAAAAGAATAAATTATTTACTTTTCTATATCACTCTTTCCTTCTCTCATTGTCCCAAGAAATTCTCACCCTTAAGATTAATAGTTTTCAACTTCCCATAAAGGGGTAGTGATGAAATTTCATACAGATTTTAATTACTCCCTCTGTTCTTAAAAGATTGTCGTTTAAGATTAATGCACACAGATTAAGAAATATAATTAATACCTAGCGAAAATACTATACTACCTTTATTAATTGTCTCAACTAATTATTTCTCTCCCAATGTTTCTTATTCAATTCAACCAATTACTTCTTATTTAACCAATTACTACTTGGATTATAGCATTAAATTGAATAAGAATCATTGGGAAGGGAAGAAAACTTTAAATAGAAGAAAGCTTTAAATAAGGGTAAAGTAGGAAAAAAATAGCTAATATGTATTGATAAACTCAAAACGACAATCTTTTTGGAACAAAAATTACTTTCTAAAATGACAATCTTTTAAGAACGGAGGGAGTATTAAATGACTTTCTTAATCTATATGCAAAAACCTTGAACGACATTTATTTAGGAACGAAGGAAGTAGTACTACTACATGATTAGTAATGAAATTTCAAACCAGCATTAATTGTCTAATAATAGAATTAATGAGATTTCTTAATATTTACTATTCTGTCTTTGTTGGGATGTACATTTATTTTGATAGGTTGCTCAAATAATGGTAGAGTCCTTGTTAAAGTAAGATTGTGTTTCCTTATTTGGTTTGATAATTAAGGAGATCTAATTTGAAAAGGAATTGATCAGCCATTAATTACAGTTATAAGTTGATTCTAAAAAGGACTCCTACTCTTAGTTGGATTCGGGTGGACATGACACCTTGGAGAACACAATAACATATGACACAAATAAACAATTTATACTTTCCATGTTATGTTAGTGAATTTCTCTACTCTCTCCGTGATTTTTTTTCAATTGAATTTTCACGTAAATTTTTGTATCCATATTTTATATCTCTTATAATGATGTGTGTATGTTTATGTTATGTTGTGTGTATGTTGTGAGTTTGATTTCATAACAATACAATAAACTATTAGCACTATTTTAATCTGCTAATTTGATGATTTTGTCATGCTTATAAAATTTGACGCTAACAGTCTTAAACCTCATATATATAATGAAAAGAATAGAATAATAATAATAAAATAAAGATTCAATCAATGGTGATATCAAACAGTTTACACAATTAATACTACTACAGTTCTAAGAAAATATCTTTATTTTAAATTTTGAAGTTAAATTAATTTTTAAAATTAGAACTGATATAAATTTAGGATCTTTATTTTAAATTTTGAAATTAAATTAATTTTTAAAATTTAGAATTGATATAAATTTACTTAATTACAATTAACATAATAACTATTATAAATTATTTGTAAAATATTATTATATACAAAATTTAAATGTTTTAAAATGTACGTAATTGCTTCAATTTAAATTTTATAATTTTATGAATTGATATAAAAATTAAACTTTTTATGGGTGCCAAACACTCCAAATAATTATTCATATTGCTTCTTTAACATTTTTTTTACAAAAATAATAGACGCGATATAATTATTTTTATTAATTTAATATCAACAAAATTATTTATCTCATAATTAATTTATTATTTAAATCAATGGATTATTCGTAATTTGATATTTCAAAAAATAATTAGTAAAATATAGCCTTTGATACGTGTAGTATATTTGTAGTCTTCTAGATTTGTCGGTTCTTGGAATTTGATTAGTTGACTACGTTTATTAAGGATTAATGGATCGTACAAATAAGTGTGCATTGGGAATATGAACTTGGTAGGAAGCAGGACTTTATATATCAGAAGACAAAAGCAATTCAATTCGGAATCAATGAAGGGTGTGACTTGTACCGAATTTGCTGAAATATAATACTACTACAAGCATGAAATGAATAAAAAGATTGACTTTCTAAAATTAATATGTAACAATTTTAAATTAAAATAGATTTTACTTGAGTTTTAATTAATACTTATAATTGTAAATACTATATACACATATTTAAAATAAACTTATTATAAGAATATGAGATGCCACTCACCTCTCTTTTTGGTTTAAAATGCCTATATACATTAAAAGTTATAATTAATATTTTTTTTCTAATTGCTCAAAAGAAGAGTTATTAGTCACTATTATTCTTGTATTAGAAAGAAATAATGTTATTTAATTAAGAAAAATAATTCTGAAAAGATGTGAAAAAAACAAAGAAAATAATAATAATAATAATAATACAGAAAACTTAATGATTATTTAAAATTTTCAAATGACAGATAAGAAAAAAAAATATTTTCAAAGAAGCAATTGAGAGAGAAGGGAGGGATTATATTTGATAGCAAATTTCATTAAATCTAATTTATTTAAATATGTATGTATAAACTAATCAAAAATTAGTTTCTTTATGACTTGAACCACTCCAATTAACTCTTAGTCCTCCTTCCTTAAAAACTCGCCCTTTTTTTTTTTTTTTTATTTAAGCATGTGCCTAAAATATTTTCTTCATTGATAAGTAAAATACTCATAGTTATTACTTTTTAAGAATATGCGTTTCAACAATTATTCAAATATAAAAGTGATAATTTTTAAAGGTAAATAATAAATCCACTTAACATTTTTATCAATTGTGTTATTTTAAGAACTTATTCTATTATAATTCAACTATACAGATACATTGCATCCTAAAGAGAAAGTCTAGGAAAGGGACCAAGAGGAGAACTAGAAGTTTTCCTTATATAATACAATATTTTTGTGTGTGGAAATTATCCTTCATATACTAATAAATAATATAAAAATATATTAATCTTTATAATCTTAAATCTTAATGCCACACGGTTTGAACATCTGCTGAGTCAATGATAACCGTCTTTATCCAATATAAACGTGTTTATCTAAAACTACCACTTCCCATATTTTGCATATTTATTTGAGTCAACTACCAAGAATGAAATGCTTCCACTATTGTCACATGGTCCACAGCTAATACCGCTCTTTATATATCACCTTGTGACTGGCATCATCACCCTCCCCACACAAGCTTACTTAACAGGAAAAAAAATGATTTAAGAGAGAAAATCTTTGAGCATACCTTTCAGCCTCATTTCAGACTTTTTTGGAGAGATGGAAACAATAGAGCACAAATTAGTAAATGTAAACGGCATAACCATGCATGTCGCCGAGAAAGGAAGAGGACCAGTAGTCCTCTTTCTTCACGGCTTCCCAGAACTCTGGTACACTTGGCGGCTCCAAATTCTGGCCTTCGCCGCCTTAGGCTACCGCGCTGTAGCTCCGGATCTCCGGGGCTACGGTGATACTGACGCTCCGACTGCTGTCACCGAATACACGTGCCACCATATAGTCGGTGACATAGTCGCTCTCATCCGGTCGCTTGGTGTTGACAAGGTTTTTGTAGTTGCACATGACTGGGGCGCCATGATGGCCTGGTATTTTTGCCTATATCGGCCGGATATGGTTAAGGCTTTTGTGTCGCTTACGGTACCGTTTCGGCCTAGGAACCCCAGGATGAAGCCTGTTCAAGGCATGCGAGCTTTCTTTGGTGATGACTACTATATGTGCAGATTTCAGGTCATTTCTTCTTTAAATAGTATTAGTATTCTTTTCTGTCGGTAGTTGAATAATCTTCTTCCAAAACAAAATAAGTATAAAATTATACGAGTTGACAATCTAATTAAATTTCTTACATCTTTAACAATTGTTTAAAACTTTAACGATTTTGGTGCAAAATTATTTATCTCGTTATTAATTTATTATTTTCAGGAACCCGAAATGGAAGGTGAGATTAAAAATTATGGCACTGCAAACTACCTGAAAAAAGTTATGGCAAATCGTAAACCAGGTCCACCGTGCTTACCTAAATCAAATCCGTTCGGTAATCCATCTACCGATGCTCCTGTTACATTGCCATCTTGGTTTTCCGAAGAAGATTTAAAATATTATGTCAACAAATTTGAACAGAAGGGATTCACCGGACCCTTGAACTACTATCGTACATTGGATCTGTAAGTACTGACATCCCTTAATCCTTTGTTAAAATGAAGTAATATTTGCCATCTAAATTTCTCTACGAAACTCTTATCTACTTTGTAAAGGTAGGAAAATACTCGAGTTAAATTATCTTATTATACAAGTATTATATAATTACAATTCTATCCACAAATCTTAAAATATACATATATTTAAGAACTTAAAATTTTGGAATTTTTACTCCACACCGTCCAAAGATTTATGTTATTTGCAGGAGTATTTTCTAGACCCATCTTTTATTTTTTAAAATATCATATCCAATGTCTCTTAAGGGGAAAAAAAAATCTTGACTTCATCCTTCCAAAAATGCAAATGGAGAAATTTAGGTAGCAAATTACTTACTCTTTAGTTTAAATTAAAAGAGCCAAGTTGATGCAATTTAGAGGAACATCCATGATGCAGCCACCATATGTAAATATTGTTTCTCTCTTTTTCTTATATTTATGTTACAGGAGCTGGGAGTTGATGGCTCCATGGACAGGAGCAAAAGTAGAAGTACCTGTTAAATTCATGGTGGGGGACCAAGATGTCATTTATACAACCCCAGGGACTAAAGAATATGTCCACAATGGTAATTTTAAGAAGGATGTGCCTTTGTTGGAGGACATTGTTATAATCGAAGGAGTTGCTCACTTTCTCAATCAGGAAAGATCTGAGGAAGTCAATTCCCACATTCATGATTTCATCAAGAAATTTTAAATTTATTACCTTTTATTCCATCTCCTAATGAATATGTTACGGATTTAAGTTATAAATTTAATGGTTGCGATTAAACATGTGCTAGTGTAATCATACGGTTATAATTAATTTATTCTTTTAGTAGTAAATCAGAGCAATAAGTCTTGGCAGACCGATTTATTGGATAAAAAAATTGGACATTTTTAATTATTATTATTTTTTGATTGTGACTCAAAAAATGTATAGTATTTATTCTAACAAGAATTTTTATAAAATATAGTATTTTAGGTATAATTTGGATACATATACAAAAACAGGGTTATACAGTAAAAAAAAAATATTAAAAATATCCAATTTTTTGGTCCAATAAACCGGTTTGTGTAGAAGGACTCGAATCAGAGAGTATAAGACTTGTACTAGAATTTTACAGTGTATCAATGAATTAACAAGTTTGCTCTATCTTCTTTCTAAATTTTTTCTCTTCACCCTATTTTTTTTGGAGTCATTGCAAGAGACTATAATTTCTTGCTACATTGGAGTACTGTTCCAATCGCCAATCCCAATTCTATCGAGCGAATATTTGCCCAATTCACTGAGCAATTTTCTACTACTATGGCTACTATATTAAAGAAATAATTTTCAGCCATAAATACTCATACAAAACCACATCCAGAGTATAATCGAAAAGTTCTAATATGTGGCTATAACGAGGATGAAGATTGCTTATGTTGCGAGTGGGTGTGTTTGATTAGCTCTTAACGCCTTTTAATTGGAGTGCCTCTGATTCGGTCAGAGGCAAAACATGTTTGGTAAAAAAAAATATGACTCTTAATCGGTTAGACACAAAATTAAAACTTAACTATTTAGAGGCCATCTGAATGAGTTTATATTTTTTTGGACAAAAATACCCTCTTCAATAATATTAATTTCTTTTTATATCCATTAATTTAACCTCTTTCTCTCTCTCTTCGTTAATCAGTTCATCTTCAACATGAAGGGGCCATTAAAGAACATCTGAACCAGAGAGGGCGAAGAAGAGAGAGCTGAAAACAGTAGAAACATATTCAATGGTAGGAATTGATTGCACCCAAAATCTTGAGGAAGTATTCCAAAATCTGAGGATGTTGACTCAAATAAAGAGGCGCCGATGGAGAGAGAAACAAATCATAAAAATTTCAATGTTGTTAAAAGAATTAGAAAAATACTCCGAAATGAAGAGAATGAGGGTTTAAGCAAAAAGGGAATGCTGAAGAAGCTCGGCACCGCACTCTGGTTTGGACGAAGAATACACCCCACTTGCAATGATTTTTCACACGATTAGTATTACTTTTTCTTAAGTTTTGAAGCCATTTTCATAGAATGACCGGTTTGACGGGGTTTACGTTCAAAGGGATTAACGGGATTTGTATAAATGATAAATATATTTATGTTGGTTGACATTTATTTGAAGAACTTTTTTCTGGGTTGGTTCCCCTTTTGTTGTTGTTGGGAATAAATGTTGACTCATTCTTGGGGTCAGATTCAATATCAGTAGGAACCCATTGTTTTTCTTGTTGCTGCTGTTCAGAAGATTTGATTTGGGGAAATTTTTTCTCTGTTTGTTGCGACGGGGCAAAACAATTGTCCAATCTTCACCTGGAGGTAGAGATTTGGCAGAAGCTGCCATTGCTCAAGTCTTGCTTAATGGAAATGCTAGGGCTCAAAAGTATGTTTGATGAGTGTTTAATTATAGTTTTTTAATAAAGAAATTGGAATGCATTTTGAGCTGTTTATGAATAACCTTTGTGTTTGGAAATTTTGTAGTTTATATATTTTTTTCTTTTCTTCAGAGGGTTAAAATGGTAAAATATTGTTATTCAGATATTTTGAATTTTTTTTTTATCAAACAACAGTTTTTCATTCAGATACAATTCTATTCAGATGCTCTATATTATTCAGATGTCTAAACTGTTCAAGTCTTAACACTTAATTTTATCAAACACCACCTAAGTGTTTGACGAAATTCTAGAAGCCACCAGATGATTATCACACTCAAAGTGAGAATATTAAAGGAATACACTAATAATGTTCTGTACTCAAACAATTTTTCATGAAAATACGAAAGAGAAATAATTTAAACCTTTTTCATTTTATTTTAAATTAAATGCTCCCTAAATTTTGTATTTCAAAATAATTTGCACCATCGTCTACATCAAATTAATAGTTTAGTATAAAATGTGTAAATTGTATTAAAACTTAAAATTGGTACATTTAATTCAAAATAAAATTTAAAATACAAAACGTTTTAAGGGTTAAAGTTTAGAGTATAATTTAGAATTTAGTCTTATTCCTGTGATATAAATTGAACCTTAAAAGACTTAAAAGTTGTTTATTACCTTCCATCTAGGCCGTTTAATTGTACTTAAGGCTGTAAACGAGTCGAATTGATCCAGATTCTAGGCTGCTCAGATTTGATTCGATACAAAAATGTCTTGCTCGTATTAATTCGATTCGAATTCGAAATAGAATTTAAACAATATACTCGTATTCGACTCGATGCAAAAAAATGATACTCGAAGATCGATTCGACTCTACTCGAAATTATATTCGAACTACTTGTTTTGAATCGAACTCGAGTAAAAACTAGCTTGTATCATATTATTTATTCCAAATTTACAGTTTACAATATACAATTTTAAAAAGTTAGACATATAAATTACAAAATACACATTAGTAACAGCAACAACATTAACATTCAAGTTTCTAGCAGCAACATTATCCAACAAGCAGCATCACAAGGATTCAAGTTTCCAGCAAGCAGCATTAACATGAAAGTTTCCAGCAAGCAGTAGCATTAACATTCAAGTGTCCACGTCCAGGGATGAGAATTCATCAACAGTTCGTTTTTGTAGTATATAGCATACAAGATCAGCTGTAGCATGTATAATCCACATACAAAGTATCCCAGTAGTAAGTTCAGGAACATCATGATCAAAACCAAAAGTAACCAAAGCGAAGGCAACACCAAACTCAAACCATTCATTGGCTTTAGTCGAGGAAGGGCCTCAAAAGCCTTCCCAACCAAACGTGAGACCCTCAAGTGTAAAACATAATTGACTTTGGATCACAGCCAATGAGCCAAATGATAAGCTCAATTTGCTGTAAGATAAATCAAGCAAAGAATTTAAAAAAAAACATCAGTTACTTGTGCAAGGATGTAAGATGCATGCGAAAAAACTAACCATCTTAAGTTTATCTGGAGTTATATATCCATCTCTATCAACATCAAATTTTTCAAAGGCAGCCTGTGATATTTGTTGCCACTTTTCTGAGTCATGTTCCTCCAACTGATGGACATGAAGAGTGGCAACAACAAACTCAGTAAAATCAACTAGTCCATCAGTGTTACTGTCCATCTACCTCAAAAGAAAACAAATAAACTACATCAGAAAGATCACTACTCACAAGCCTGCAATATAATTAACTCCTCTTTTAATATCATTTTAAGTTATTATATTTATTAGAAATCTGCCATATATAAAGAAAAGAGGAAAAAGTTCTCACCCGTAGAGCAAACTGCTAGCAAAATTGCCCCCTACTCGAACCTATGGGTGTGCTAGCAAAATTGAATATTTCAAGATGCTGGCCAGATATAGGAAGTATAACAGTACCTTAATATAGGAAGTATAACAGTGCTAGCATGTTTGACCAATAATACCTTAGAGAAAAATGTAATGCTTTACCATTAAACTAACAAATCTACAGTAAGTATAACAGTACCTTAATATAGTCTTGAGGCCTTCAAACTTCAAGGCATCAAATTCAAATCTGCTGTATAATTCAATTCTTGAAATAAAACAAGAAATAGTAGTCAATATCACAATTTTAAAAATATAGGAGAATAAACATTTGGATTCTTAGTTCCTTACCTCAGGTCTTCGATATTAAGTAATCATCTAATAATTATTAGAAGAAATAATAAGTTAAGCAATTTATAATCTAATAACAAAATTCAAACACAACCATCCCAAACAAAACCCAAATAACAATACCAATTTTGCAGTTCAACACAACCAGTTCTGCAGTCAAACACAACCAATTTTACAGTTCAACAAAACCCAAATAACAATACCAACAACAATTCAAGTTTAACAAAGATTGCAACCCATAAAATAAGTTCAAATCCTTACTTCCACTCAATTTTATAAAGGAAAAAAAAGAAAAACAAAGAAGATCAGCAGTAAAAGCAAAGAATCCAAAGATCGCAAATTCATCCCAAACCTATGAGGTCATTAACACCATCTTCGTTAGCAACACATCATGCAACAACACAACTGCAATTCACTCCAAAAAAATGTCATTAATACCATCTTCATCAACCTGTTAAGTGTTAAACGTTAAACCAATTTGTTACATACATAAACAATAACAATAAAAAAATAAAGTACAAGTTTATAAGAAATAAATCATACCGTAGCAGCACTCATTTTATTTAGCCTATAATCACACCTTAGCCAATCAGAAGTACATATAAGAGGCTGAACAGTTTCAGGCTTGAGAGAGCTCCTATATTGATCTAGTACCCTTCCACCAACACTAAAAGTACTCTCAGATGCCACAGTGCTAATAGGAATTGATAGTATATCCCTTGCCATTTTTAAAAGAATTCTAAAGTTTTCAGTTCGTATGTGCTATATGAACCTGATATTGTTTAATGGTGAACTTACTGCAATGAGTATATTGAATTATGTATGATACTCGATATATTTTCAAAAGTCAATTTATGATTAAGTTGATTGAGTTATGACACTCAATCTTTATATGATATATGTAACGCAACATTTATGATGTGTATAGTAAAATGATTATGATGATTAACTGAGCATGCAATTATATGCTATGTGATGCATGAAAACTGCTAGATATGCTGAGTTGCCTAGCTCAATCTTGCAAAAATAAACCTTTTGCAGGTTCAGGACACAATGCAATACTATGCGTTATCTGGATGGTAAGGATCAGAAGCCATGCAAGGAAACAAATTTTTCTTAGTTAGAAATATTTTTTTGAACCATGCTAAAAGTTTTCAATATATTTGGTTGGCAGTTTATGATGTGAATTTAATGTTAGGTTTTAAATGTTGAATTATTTAATATATAAAGGATATTGTATTGAGATATGTAATCTTATTTAATAATTTTGAGAAAATGAATTATCCGATATATAATGGATATTGCTATTGACCAAAGTTGGGAGTGCATTTGTCAAGATTTTGGAGTCGTTACAGTTGGTATCAAAGCTATAGGGTATACACCTTAGGTAAGAGTACCTTAGGCTATAACAGTAGTGAGAAAAGATGAAAATGATGAGAAATAAATTTGAATAAAGGTTTAAGTAATATAAATGAATTTAGTAAATTCATAAAGTAAGAATTGAAATATGAACAAGAAGATTCAAAGAAGAATCTTGAAGATATATAAAAGACGATAATCGAGAGTTACCTAACTCCAATAATAAAGATGTAAAGTGATGATAAATAGATGATTTCTATAATATGAAAATGATAAAAATCATAAGAATAAACTCAAATAGAGTTCAGTTGATAATAAATGAATTCAGGAATTCATGTAAAACAAGTTAAGATAATATGAGCGGGTTATCTTGAAAAGTCGAACAATCAAGGAACACCTTATTTGAACAATCATAAAACAACATGATTAGAGAGGAAAAAAAGAGAATCGTAAAAACAAAATCATCATAAAATAGGAAAGAATCACAAGGTAAGATGATTATAGGATAAGATCACAACATGATCGAATTAAGTTATGAAATAACAGATGATCTGTATCGATTGAATAGTTATAGATTGATATTATAAAGAGAAGGTACTATGAGATAGTAAGAGAAAACTGAGAAAGAGTTATAAAGATGATGGAATGTGAATTAAAAAAAATTTGTATGGAGCAAATAGAAAGTTAAGAGCAAGATAGAATTAGGTAGGGTTTTAATTGAGGACTCATGAGATAGCTGAATTGTAAAAACCTTTGTATGGGCAGGGGTTTTGTGCTTGGTTTAACGACCACTTAGCTTATCACATTGAAATGTTGGTATCGCGCTATCAATATGTATATGGTGAGAATGTGATTCTTTTCTCATATTTATATTTGATAGTTAGCTAATAATATGCTTAGGTGTGAGTTCTTGAAACTCATGCTTATGGTAAGTTTGTGACTCATAATCATATGCATGTTTTGAGCCCCTAAGCGTATGGACAGTCTCTGATTTGTTCTTGGACTACGTATTGCTAGGACAAATTTCTAAACTCATATTGTTGTTGCAAGTTCTTGAACTCATAATGTGTGGTAAGTTTGATGAACTATACTGGGGTTTAAGAAGATTGTAAATTGAGATCTAAGAATTTTCAGTGTAGTGAGCATTAATGCTGCTAGAATTAGATACAGTTATTAAGTAGTGAATTAATGGAGAAAAGTGAAGTTGATAAAGGATAAATGTATATTCCAAATCTTCTAGTTATGCTAGATTTCAAAATTTATTGGTATCATGTTAATGTTTTCTATTTTTGAAAAATATTGAATCAGATTATTAAATCTGTGAGTTTTAAAAAGTTCTATTATTTATATGTCTATGCTAATTGGATTAGCTAGACGAAAATTATTTGAAATTATCAAAATGTATTTTAAGCAATGGATTCATCAATGCAAACAAACATGGTGTTGGAGGTGATCATAGGATCGTTAGCCCACTATGGTATGATGTTGTTGGACAAAGTCACAAAATGATGGAATCCCCAACATACTGTACAGACAGTGCGGTATCATGATGTCATAAAATGATTTTTGATTTTCTTAAGAAAAAGTATGCCAAATGAGTTGGCTAAATTATTTCAATTGATGTCCAAAGTGTTGATGTAAGTAAGCTATTTGATTCGGATAGAAAAATGATGAAATATGTTTATCAAATTCAAGCGTTCTTTAAGAATTTGTGCCAAACCAAATTATTCTGGTGTAGAATTTGTATTAAGCCTAAGGTGAACCAACCCTGTAATAGGAGTATGCTTATTCGTTAATATGTATGTGCACAATACATAGTACGAAGGGCTAATCACCTAGAGTACGAGGAAAGATGAATGGTCTATAGTCTTTTGACTGTTAAAGGTTACAATAGAAATACTTGTAAACCTAGGACAAAGTTCAAAGTCTCCACGACTCTTCAACATAATATCGAAAGTTTTAAAGGAATCTTCAAATTCCTAAGTTATTCATACTATTTTCCAATTATTGAATAATTGTGGGAGATTCTTATTATTCTGAAAGATGAATATGAAAAAGAGGATATTCCTTAGAAAGAAGTAAGTCGTAGAATAAGACAGTTTTAAATGAATCCTTGAAGAAGGAAAACATATATGTTATCTCGAAAAACATTCACGGATGAGTGATTTGAGCAAACAATAAAATTTCCGAGGAAAAGAGATGAAATTCCTATAAGAGAGAGATGAAGTCATCATAGGAAAATGTAAAATATTTAGAGAGAAAGGTGTGAAGTATGCAATGATTTTAGAAAGATCCTTAGAAGATAAATTTGGTCATAGAACCCAATGAGTGAATAAAGATTAATGTAAAATTTATTTTGATAAATCGAATGAATTAAGTTTAGTAAATTGAAATTTCAAGAACGAAATTCTTAGAAGAATGAGTGAATGTAATATCCCGAGTGTTTATGAAATGAGTATATAATGTTATGGCGATTGTGGCATAAAATGATCCTTAGAAAAGGAAATTGATGGGTTAAAGAATATATACTACTCATAGTATCGAGTTCAAGTAAAGTTTATGAAATAAAACATATAAGAGTTGTTGAGGAAAATGAATAGAATAGGTAATATAAAACCTATATTAAAGTAATATGTTGACATTATTCAACGATGAAATTCAAAAGAAATTAGATGAAAACCTAGTAAGGGAGATTTCGGTAATTCTGAGGAAAAAATCCTTATAAGAGGGGAAGATTGTGACAACTCGGATTTTTATTTTTAGAAATTAAATTTGAATAAGAATTTAATAAATAAAATTCTTATTATAAGACGTGTCAGGATTGAGTGTATAAATATATATTAATTATATATATGTGTGTGATTTATGTGATGGGCTTAATATGTATATAAGTATGATTTATATATTTTGAACTAAAGAATTGTTGGTTAATTGATGTAACGATCGTAAATTACAAGTAGCTTGGTAATTCGAGCTGATGTATATTATTGAATAAAAATATATTTTATTAATGTTATCCTAGATTATGCCTATGTGATGATTAGAAGTGTTGTTATTTCATATAAGCGAATAAAATGATTATGGGAAATGTTTGCAATTCTGGGGACAGAATTCTTGTAAATGTTTGTGATTTTGGGGACATGATCCTTATAAGAAGAGAAGAATATAATTAATATAAATTTTGTAGAAAGAATTATAAATATTTATTCAATAAAACAAATATTTTGATGGGAATTATTTTTGCAATAATTTGTTTGGTGTATTTATGTTACCCAAATATATATGGGTTGTTGATATATTTTAGTACGTTAATGGGTTAGGAAGATAAATAATCCAATTAAATGAATTCATTAAATAATTAAATTAGTTGGCTAGTGAATGGTTAAATTAAGTTCTAATTAATTTGATAAAGTCTTAAAGAAAGGAGTTAAATATTCTAAATATTTGAAAATTTAATATGGAATTGGTAGGCAATTATTTGGGTGTCAATTTAAATAGAGAAGGAAATAACTGAAAAATAGTTGGGCAACTAGATACAAACTCCCGCGTTGCGGCGGGATTATTCAGTTTTTTAATAATAAATGTGTACGTACAATTAATAATTTAAAATATAATAAGAACATGGTAGATTGTTGTGCGATGGATCAAATTTTACCCAGAAAACTAGATGAATATACATTGTAGGGAGTAGTGTTGAGATAAAGTAGTAATTTTATTAAATAATAATTAAATCACAAAGGATAATATCAAAACAGTTTAGAATTGTAGTGATTTAGGGGATTATAAATCTAAAATTTAGGGAAATGAATTAAGATTTGTTTTCATCCTCATTTGTTAGGTTAGTTGGACAGTTTTATTAAGAGTCTTAAGGAATATTAATTAGACATGACACGTGTTGAATTATGAAAATGACAAGTGTCAAGTTATGGTATTATGTACTGTGTTTTAGTATATATAATAGATAATAGACAATAGATTAGAATGGAAGAGAAGGAAGCGTGCAAAAATCAGATGTTGAGCCTGCTCAACTGCTCAGGCTTTACATCTTACCGTAACTCTCCAATCAAAGGTAATAAAACCCACTTTTATGCTTCAGACGTTCATTTTACGTTGCTAAGAAAACAAAGTTCAGAGAGAGATGGAAAAAGAGGGTTTTTTTTTATGAAATTCGGATGAAGCTGTAGGAGAATTCAAGGAAAGAAAAGGGAAGACTCTGGCTAGATCATCTAACTACGCTAAGGAAGATCATAGAGGTAAGAAATCAACATTAGAGTTTTAACATTAGAGTTTTAAACTTTCAATTCTTGAGTTTTCTGTTGATGCCATGGTGGTATGAATTGGTGAAGAGATCAATTATGTTATTTCAAATATAAATAATCTAATAGTATCATTCACAAGTGAAATTACAGTAACCAAATTTGAGTTTGTGTTAAAAGGAGAAAAATGGACATTTGGACAGATTTTGGGTATTTTGAGCCTGTATTAGAGGTTAAATTGGTTGTGATATTATGTTTAAAGTCTTGAATTGATGGTTTTATGCAATACATCTCTGAAATACGAAAATACTCCAGTTTGAATGAAACCAATAGAACCTAAAACGAATTCATGGTGAATGATTTCATAAAACATGTCAAAGTATAAAAATATAGTAGGAACATTGAAATTGAGTCATTAAAGTGGTTGATAAAGTTTCTGTAATGTTAAGATGGTTATGTAAAGTTATAATTCTGTGTGTAGCGAGTTTATAAAATTGAAAACTATTTGATTTGGACATTAGTTGAAGAGGATATAAAAATTGGACGAAAACATAGTACTCATTCGCGTACCGGAAAAATTGGTTCTGCAGTCGAGCGCCGCCGCACTACGTTTGGGCGTCACTGCGCTGCAGCGCGACCGCGCGTGTGTCAAGTTTATATGGGGCGCGGCCGTGCCAGTAATAGATTAGACCCAGTAAAGAAGGTTTAAATGTATTTTCCAAAGAATTTTAATCCAACCTATTCTAATGAAAATGATGAAACTTTAAGCATGTAATAAGTCATAACAACAAGTCGTAATCACATAAGAGGATATAAAGTGACAATTAAAGAATGATGAGTCATATAGAATGGGATTAATGTAAGTGATTAGTGATTATTTATTTCATGACTAATCGATGCTTCAATATGACTTGAACGTGTAGCAGTTTATTGAGGAGTTGAAATATGGGATTCAATAATGATTTGACTATGTCAAGTGAAAATCAAATAAGAAATTTCTAAATGAGACTAATGAATGAGATAAAGACAATATATTAAGTTAATGTAAAATAAGTTGCATGAACTATATGGTTAATAGTTGATATCGTGATTATATGTTGTGTAGGATACGTGAAGTACATATAACTATAAGCTATTAATCTATTGTTGGTAATCAACGATCAAGGCAAGTCTTTCAGTTCCTATGTGCTATAAGAACTTGATATTGTTTAATTGTGAACTTACTGCAATGAGTATGTTGAATTATGTATGATGTTCGATATATTTGCGAAAGTCAATTTTTATGACTAAGTTGATTGAGTTATGGCACTCAGTCTTTATATGATATGTGTAACGCAACATATATGATGTGTATAGTAAAATGATTATGATGATTAACTAAGCATGCAATTATATGATATGTGATGCATGAAAATTACTAGATTTGCAGAGCTGTCGAGATCAATCTTGCAAAAATAAACCTTTTGCAGGTTAAGGACACAATGCAATACTATGTGTTATCTAGATGGTAAAGATCAGAAGTCAGGCAAGGAAATAAATTTTTCTTAGCTAGAAATATTGTTTTAAACCATGCTAAAAGTTTGCAATATATGTGGTTGGCAGTTTATGATGTATATTTAATGTCAGGTTGTAAATGTTAAATTACCCGATACATAAAGGATATTGTATTGAGATTTGAAATCTTCAGTGTTCTAAAAGTCGCTAGTCGGTCCCATGTCGGTTGGCTACCGACTATCGACTAGAGGATTAGTCGGGGATTAATCGGCTAGTCAGATTTTTAATTTTTTTAAATATATATTCTCTTTCCTCCTTCATAAGTTTTAAGTAAGTAGAATAACATAAATAACATAAATCGTCAAATAAAAACATGAAAACTAAGTAAAACCAAATAGTTCGACGCTCTAAGTTCAAAACAAATTAACCAAATGAAACTAAGTAGCACAAAATCAATAGTCAATCACTCCTCCTCCTCTTCTCCATATCCCTCCAAGACTTGCTCTCCATCGGACTCAAACTCATAATTCTCATCTTTCTCTTCGTTTTTATCATCTTCTGACACAAACTCGTCTTCATCTAGTTCTCGCACATTTCTACCACTTCTTCCAAGTAGAAGGACCTCATCCGTTCCCATAGCTTCCCCAACCATATCCCATGTAAGACATGAACCCGGCTCAACTTTATCGTCACCACCTTCAACAATCCATCCTTTTGCATTTGTTGCTTCACTAGTAATTAAGACATCCTTCTCCTTTGTTCAACCTTGTTGCATCAAGTATATTCCTTTTCTTCGTATGCATCTATACAAAATTCTCAAGTTAATCATTCTAATACCCTTATTAAAAATTACAACATATAATAAAGAGAGGAAATATGTACTTACTCCCTCAAAAGTGCTCCAATTTCTCTCACACCCGGATGAACTCGAAGTCAAAGAGAGAATTCTAATGGCCATTTTTTTCAAGTTGGGTGTATGATTGCCATAGTTAGACCACAATCCAACTAATCATGAAAGAAGCACAATTCAATGAGTAATTTAGTACTAACTATAAGTTACTTGATTGGGAAAAAAACTAAGTTTCTAACTAAGAAAACTAGAAAAGTAATTACTAAGTTGCTCGGATCATAAGTGTCATTGTTCTCCTCACATCCCTTTGTGGCCAATGGTCTACAAAATCCACCCTCTTTGTTCTTGTACTTCAGCAACTCTTTATTAATGACCTCATTTTGAACTTCAATATCATCGAGGAAGAAATATTCAACACAAGTAAAAACACAATCCATGAGATCATCTTTCATGGTAGGATCTTTGAAGAGGTAAAATGGATTCAAAAAGTAAGCCGACAAATGCAATGGAGTACTATCAAGCCGACCTAAGCTTTTTGTGTCAATGACTTGTAGTATTGGCCGGTAGTTACCCTCATTTTATTTGTATGCCTCTTTGATATCTTCTTTTGCTTTCTTGAGCTCTCCATACACAAAGCCCATTGAGGGCTTCCAATCCCCATCAACAAGATGAAGAACCATCACCAATGGAGCAAACACTTTCAAGAAAAGAGTTACACTATTCCAAAAATGTCGTACTCATCACCGTAACAAATGCGGCTTTCCCCTTTGCGGTCTTCACCCATGGAAGAGCTCTCCATTCATTGGTAGTACACATCATCTTCAACTCTTGTTTCTTCTCCATCATACTTTGCATTGTCAAGAAGGCAGTTGCAAATCTAGTAACACCCGGCCTCACTATGTCTCTCTTTTTTGTATGTTTTCTCATTAATGCCAATGTTTCTATGATGGCCATAAATAAATATAGTGAACTTCTTTGCCCTTTCAATAGTGTCTTTTAACTTTTGTTGCTTTCCAATCCCTTCAAACATGAGGTTTATTGTGTGGGTTGCACATGAGGTCTAAAATATGTGTGGTCTCTTGGTCTTCAACAATGTCGTCGCTGCTATATTATTAGAGGCATTTTCCGTGACTACTTGGATTACATTTTACGCCCCATCTTCATCAATGCACTTGTCAACATAGCCAAATATATGTTCAGCCGTGTGCGACACCTCCGAATCTTCCTTAAAAGAAAGAAAACAAGTCCCGGTCCTATAATTAACACATAAATTCATGATGCTTCTTCTTTTTCGGTTGGTCCAAGCATCGATCATGATAAAGCATCCCGTTGAAGCCCACTCTTCTTCTTGTATCTTGAGTGATTGTTTGGTTCTCTCCACCTCCTCCTTCAACAACGGCTCCCTTAATTGGTATTGGCTTGGGGGTTGGTAGCCCTGGCAAATATACCCACCTCCTCAACAAAACATTTAAAGTTATCATTGTTAATAGCATGAAATGGAATACCGGCTTCGTACATCTATCGAGCCAAGTACCTATTCACATCATGAGTTCTCTCTTTCCAAAGTGCATCATTCAAGTTTTGTTATCGCATCTTCTTACTTGCACTCAAATCCGAATTGATGGCCCTTGCATATCTATCCATGGGACCAAGATAATGGGGCCTCTTCCTTGACCCTAAAACTTTAACTTCTTCGTCTTCATTTTCTTCTAGAATTGCCTCCACTTCCACTTCCGCTCTAACATTCACGTCATCTATCTTCTTGTCTCTCTTTTTTAGTTGTTGCCTTGTCAAGTGCCATCTTACACTTTTCTTTATCTTCCTTGGTTGACTTGGGGCATGCATGGTGCTACATTTCCCTTGATATTTGCTATGTGTTGTTTTAATCTATAAACTCCTCCACCATACTCTTTGTCACACAATTTTCATCTCCAACTGTGACGCCCCCAAAACATGTATACATCACCCATCTTGAGTCGCCAAATACATGGTACAAAATTCAAATACAATCTTTAATATACAACAAGAGAGCTGTGAGTTTTAATACAAATATTGTCTTCTAGACAATATCCACTCTCGTAATAAGTCCTCATTACATTTATTGTCACACTATTTAATGTAATAGTGAGGACTACTAATACTATCATCACGGACCGCCAATCCGCTCCCCGACTAGTCCGGCCACGTTCTCATTTCACAAGAGACGAAGTGAAAGAAAGGGTGAGCTCAACTAGCCCAAGAAGAAATATTATGACTAAGATAATGCGTAATAACTTATCATTAGTCTTCAACAATGTTAAACTGATAAAATATAATAGACATTAAGTTTAACTGCAGCGGAACAAACAATCCATTAAAAGAGTCAAGTAGAGAATAAAATCTACTATCTTTTATGATTTAAAAGGTTTTTCATCATTTTTATTGCTGGGACTCAGCTTAATAAATAATCCACATCATCTCTGCACTACGACCAAGGATATTCATTAGTATCACGACCACAAATTATCCATGCACTACGGGCCAAGGATATTCGTGTATTCATCAATGGTCATGATCATGCCAACAAGCGTCCATCAATGCACTACGGGCTAATGAGGACTTTTACCACATCATTTGTAACATTACTACCATGATTATATCGAATAATCCACAGTCATAATCATACCAAGTCCATCTATGCACCACTCAAGCCACAGATGACTTTCAACATAATATAAACATGAGGATGATGACAATGATATAAAAATTCAATAAAAAAAGTTCAAGAATTAATTTATCCAGGAACTAATAACTTCCAAATTGTCAACATGATACTTCTTTGTAGAGTAAAATTCAAGAATGCTCAGAAGAATATTTCCATGTAAAGATACTGGATGAAGCGCAAATATCAAGGATATTCCACTAATTTTATGGAGTATAGAAGTCAAAACTTTAACCAACTGAGTATAATAAAGAATAGAATAACAAAAGAAATCACCATGAATGCGGTGACTTCAGATAGACAAAGTTATTCAACAGAATAATAAATAACGGAACTGGTCGCAAAATTTGCGCAAGCGAGGATGTTCCAACAGAATAATAAAGAATGAAATAACAACATAAATTACCATGCATGCAAAGATTATTATGGCATGCATTATTTCAACAAAATAATAAATAACGGAACAGTGTCAGCGTAAAACACATGATGAGGATATTCCAAATGAATAATAAAGAATGAAATAATGTAAGAATTTCACCAAGTATAGGGTAGCACAGATATCTGAGTTATTCCAACAAAATAATAAATAATGGAATAACAGAAGAATTTCACCAAGTATAGGGTAGACCGCGTATACAGGTTATTTCAACAGAATAATAAAGAATGGAATAACAGAAGTTCTCTTCATGAATATGAAAAAAATAATACCCCTTACCTTATAAAGAAGAGTACTCCGACGGTAGGGCAGAGATATACTTGAAGAAACTTGCACTACGCTCAAAGCTTTCTTAAACGCTAAAGAAATAAGCTTAAGATTATAGAAGAAGAATTCTCTTTACAGTTTCTCTCTCTAGAGTTTCAGTGAATTCGTAAGAAATAATGAAGGAATGAGCTTCTATTTATAGAAGAATGGACTGAATAGTAACCAATCCATGAATGATCCAGATTGATTTACTTTTAAACGGACGGTCCAGATTGGTTTACAATAAAATATAATATATTCTATTTATAATCTAATAAAACGAATAACTTTATAAAAGTATTTACATTTTATATAAAAAGATTTTTACTATGCAAACACTATGCATAATAAAATATAATATATTCTAATTATTGTCTAATAAAACAAATAACTTTATAAAAGTATTCTATTTTATATAAAAAGATTTTACTATTAGCTTAATAAAACGAATAACTTTATAAAAGTATTACATTTAATATAAAAAGCTTTTACGTTTTATTACATTAATAATACTAATAAAACAAAACTCATATATATATATATATATAACAATCGACAATAATTGAATCCAATAACGTGAGATACTATGCAACAACCATCGTAGCAATAATTGAACAAAAGCGAAAGTGACTTCTCACGTGAACATCAATAATTAATACTGCAGTACTACTATGCAACCACGCCAGTATCTGTATTTTTTACTCTTGAAAGTAGTTCAACAAAGTATCAACAGTAAAACTTCCGCCGTTATTTTCATAAAAATATTTTTGTCGTTTTCTCAATCCAGCAATAATTTCGTTGTGGGGTCCACCAATGATTGTGCCATTGTACGAATATTCCCTGTTAAAACGAATATTCCCCGACCAATCAAATATTATATAACAACTTACATACTTTGCAAAATTTATAAATATTACCCACAATTATAACATTATCTCAAATTCACACCATAATATTCAAAAAAATATTTTGAGAAAATTAAATCTTTATTCGTAAAATTTGGGATTTTACACTAACGATCCTTGTTGTTAAGATTACAAGGAAGCCATATTCCCATCCAATATCATCTGAAGCTCTTTTTAATACTGAACACTCAAAAGTAGTATAGGCTGTCGAAGACGAAAATGGTGATTGAACCATTGATACTATACTATACAGCTATTACTATGCATAAAAATATAAAATCAGTCATTTATCCTTTGATTTGGTCATTTGGGAAAACCAAACCCCACAATCAGATTTTAATGATTTAATTTATAACTGAAGTTGAAAATTTTAAAATGAAATATAACAATTATAAAAGTCCAACACTCCAACCTTTTCTTTAATGCCTTAGTGGGAACTAATTAACTAAAACAAAAAAAATTTAAAAAAATTAATTTTTCCCACTTTGCTGACAAACTATTATTGCTTATATTAGTCGATTGTAAACTATTTACAAAATAAAAACAGAGAAACTGAGAGAGAGATGAGCTGGAGTCGAAGAAGAAGTGAAGTGAGCTTACCTGAGGTGAGAGTATATCGCCACAGTCGGCAGCAACAGTCGGCAGCAGTCGAAGAAGAAGTGCAGCAGTCGGTAGAAGTCGAGTCGATCCCGTCGACAACAATTTTCGGCAAAGAATAAAGAATCGAAGAAGAAGAAGAAGAAGCAGACGGTCGATCCGATCCATCAAAGAACAACAACAATCGAAGAAGAAGCAGTTGATCAATTTTTTTTCTTTTTTGATAACCACAGTCGGCAGGTAGGGTTTAAATTTTACACAATCATTAAATTACACTATGGCCCCAAACATTTCACATGTTCTTTTTTTACCCCGATATGTTCTATTTTGTTCCGATTTGCCCCGACTTATTTCAATTTTTTGATTTACTCCGACTAGGAGACTTTCCCGACTCGACGACTTTCCCGACTAGTCACCGACTGGAGCCCGACTAAGTTGGCCATCGACTAAATCAAAGGACTAGACCCTGGTCGACCCAGCGACCCTCCGACCCCAACTTAGTCGTCGACTAGTCAGCCGACTTTTCGAACACTGGTAATCTTATTTAATAAGTTTGATAAAATTAATCATAAAATAAATATGACTCTAAGATATATAATTGTAAAGGTTGTGATTCAGGAAATAAAAGAAATAAGATAAAAAAGTTTTAAATTTATCCATACTTTAATAATTATATCATTGATTAATGATGTAAGGTTAGAATGTAAATGTATTGCTAACGACCAAAGTCGGGAGTTGATTTGTCCAGATTTTAGGGTTGTTATAGAGACCATGCCTTAGGGGGCCGAACCCTAGGGGGAGAACCCTAGGAGCTGAACCCTAAGGCGGTCAAACCCTAGGTTTCGTGCCTCATTTGGTCATCTTTGTTTGACTTAACTTTTCTTAATAAATTTTCCTCATTTTCTCCTGATTCTTGACTTTTTGAGAAGCTTCTCTTGTCATAGAGGCTTCAAGGAAAACATTTCTAGAGCCTCACAAGTTCTCTGGCTTCTTTTTGTGGTTTGAGCTTGCTATTCCATTATTGAACTGCTCAAAGCTTGTCTGGCACGACTTTCGAGAAATCATATTGTTGATACTCCAAATCCTATGTCAATTTGGATTAACTATACCACGTCCGGAGTAAGTCGTGTCTGGATTAAGCCTCTTCTGGAAGCACGCTACGATTGGAAGCACTCTACGATATGTTAATGTCACTCTACGATCATAGAGTGAAAAGTTAGCACTCTACGATCGTATAACATAAGAGATCACTCTACGATTTTGATGTCAAGCTACGTCTGGAAACACCCTACGACACTCTACGATTGTAGTGTGAAGAATGAACACTCTACGATTGTATGACACAGGAGATCACTCTACGATTTTGACACCACTCTACGATCGTAGTGTGAAGAGTTAACACTCTACGATCATTTAAGAAATAGAGAATCCTATAATCGTTTATTGGCACTCTACAATCGTTTGAGAAATAGGGCATTCTACGATTGTTTGGATTCTTTTCAGTCCAAGCTTTATTTCTGTTTTTTCATTCCATTTTTTAGGTCACATGTGAACCCTAGTTTGTACATAGGTTCACTATTTTAAAAGTAAGAAATATAATAATTTATAGTCTTTTTAATTAATTTATAATCATTATAATAGTAGACACCATAATCACATAAACTTACATCGTATTTAAAATTATAAAATGTAATAAATTGATTTTAAATAATCAAATATATTTTTAGTTTTAAAACGATGATAGTATATTTGATGCAAGTGTATTAAATATAGGGTTGTAAACGAATATTAACGAATACGAATATGCATAACATTCATTTTGACACGGATACAAATAATATCCGCTTT
Source organism: Panax ginseng (assembly GCA_020205605.1). Classification (NCBI taxonomy): domain Eukaryota; kingdom Viridiplantae; phylum Streptophyta; class Magnoliopsida; order Apiales; family Araliaceae; genus Panax; species Panax ginseng. The sequence goes on along the minus strand of CM035134.1, from coordinate 136,415,276 downwards.
GACACGAATACGGATACAAACATTGGAAGCAAATCTTGGACATTTTGTACTCCATTTACAACTCTACTTACCCTCTTCTGTTGCAGTAGTCGATCAAATTCTATTTGGGTTTGATTAATGCTACACAGACCGATTTATTGGACAGGTGGAATTATTTTATTTTTTATTTTTTTTTTGCTTGTGACTCCCAAAAAATGTATAATATTTATTCAAACAGGAATTTTTACAAAATATAGTGTTTTAGGTGTAATTTGTGACTGTATAACCCCGTTTTTGTATATGTATCCAAATTATACCTAAAACACTATATTTTGTAAAAATTCATGTTGGAATAAATACTATACATTTTTTAGGAGTCGCAATCAAAAAAAAAAATAAATGAAAATATCCAATAAAAATGTCTGCCAAGACTTATTCTTTGGGTTTTCATTTACTTCGAAAATTTAATTTGGGTTTGTTTTACTTAACAAATGGGTGAAAAGACGAGAAGGCACAAACCTTCACAACCTTGGAATTTAAAATATACATGTCACTATTTTTATTTTTATTTTTAAAATGCGATGTCATATTTTTTAATGTGTTGGCAGAGGCTGAGATCATGTTAATACTTTCCAAAATAGTTCAATGGTTTTTTTGAAAAAAATTGTACATGGACTAAAATGAAACAAAGCCATGAGTAAAAAGACCAAATGAGTCATTTTGCCTATAATTAATTGATGATAATACTTTGTTATAATGTACATATACCAATATTAAATGATATATATATATATATATGATGCAGGAGGATCCGAGTCCGTTGATTTCGAACTATCAGATAATACGTTAATGACATTAAAATACCATGCATTGGAGGATCGGCGTAAATGTGGCGGTCATTGAGCCTTCATAATTAGGATGGCCTTCGGGATTCGGATGGCGGACCACACTCCTTTGGATTCGACTTCAGAAGTTCAGAATTGACATTAATTTCTTTGATATATTTCATTTTTATGGTAATATTTTATTAATAGGAAGTTGTTATTAGTTAGGAAATGCTACCATAAATATAGGAAGTTTGTTACCTTTTAGGATTTTGTTACCATATTTTTAGGAATTCTGTTATGACTTGGAAAGGAAGTTTTGTTAGCTATAAAACTCGGCTTGTGGGTAAAATTAAATAATAACTTTTGATTTTGCTAAAATATAATTTACACATTTGAGAGGTTTCTCTGTGTTTAAGGTAATTTTCTTGCTTCTTTTGCTTGTGAATTTATTGTTACCCTAGCTCGTAGAATAATTGCTATTTTGTCTAGCGTCAGTTGGTATCAAAGCATCAACATCTTCCTAGGAATAGATTTCATCAATTTCAATGGTTGGTGGTCGTGGTCGTGGCCGTGGTCGTGGTTGTTGTGTGCAGGTTCTGTAGCGACCCCATTTGGGACCAACGCTTATTTCATAATCAGGACTATATTAATCTTGACTTTGTGCATTAGCGACAATCTTGTTCTAGTTATCAATATTATGGTTGATAAAATTCGGATAATTAAATTTTTTTTTTTCTTTCATTCCTTGAATCACAACTTTTACGATTCCCTAAATTTTAGAATCATATTTATTTTATAATTCATTTTATCAAAGTAGATGTACAAAAACTCAAGTCTTAATACCGAACCTCCTTATTTCATATATTCCCTTAGTTCCTCCACAAGCCACATATTTGAATTTATCAATATCCTTGATATTTTTATAAGCCAAAGGCCTTACACCATTTCCTCCTGCTATATCACTACTAGCAGCCCCACATCCTAATTCAGTTCCTTTCACCAGTTTATCCATAGTTTCAATGGGTTTATTTTTAATAACAATTGTCTTAGTATTATATACATAGACATTTAGGCTCTCTGAACACAAACTTTCTCATAATCATGCTAAATAATAACAATGAAATGACAAACCTTCCCAGCTAACTAATAAAGTGATCCACTAAAGACATGAATTCCAGTCACTTGTGCAAGATGATTCGTCTGAGGACCTCTTGATTGAAGTCCAGAGAACAAAGATGGGCAATGGCTAAAGAATTTTTATATATAGTGGAGATTTAATATAGCAGTTAGGAGAGGACTCAGGCAGAATTACTTTTCTGAAATATTATTTGTTCGAAAGAATAAAACTTAGCCATCAAAGGAATTAATTAATCACTCATGCTCATGATGATGGGCAATAATAGATAACTTTCTCTGCCCAAGATAGTGCCAGCCTTAGGAATTAAATCAAGAATGGGTAGCATTAATATAGTCGGAGTCCAGCAACTTTAGCATGGTTGGTGTACTTACAATTTAGAGAATATTAGTAGTATATCCAATAAGCAATTCATGCCTAAGATTCCATTAGTAGTATGTTAAGCATGAAGCAGTTCATCCAATAAGCAGTTCATCCAATAAGTATGTTAAGTATATCCAATAAGCAGTTCATAAGGAGGGGAGATTGTGAGACCCCAAATTTTATAAATAAAGATTTAAATTTTTCAAAATATTTTTTTGAATATTATGGTGTGGATTTGATATAATGTTATAGTTGTGGGTAATATTTATAAATTTTGCAAAGTAAGCAAGTGGTTATATAATATTCGATTAGTAGGGAATATTCGTTTTAACGAGGGAATATTAAATGCGACGGCAAGACAATCATTAGTGGACCCTACGGAAGTATTGTCGTAGTAAAGAAAAGCGACATAATTATCTTTTACAAAAATAACGACGAAAGTGTTACAATTAAAACCGTTGAACTACACGGTAGTAAAAATGCGATGTCTGGCATTGGTTGCATAGTAGCTACGGTATTGATTATTGATGCTTACGTAAGAAGTCACTCGGTTATACTCAATTATTGCTACTAAATTAACGCATCATATCTCTCATATTATTGATTCAATTATTATCACAGTATCATCTGCATAATATGTTATATTATTAAATCAATAATTGAGACGACAAAGTTATTCATATTATTATTTGTAATATTGACAATGTCTAGAAATTCTGTCAAGGAGGGGTTTGGTCACCTAATTGCGCGCCAATAGGGAGAAATCCTTATTGAAAAGCCCCCTCTTTCCTGGGAACGACCTGGTTGTTAAATATTGTGAATTATGATATTAATGATGGATAAGTTCGTGTTGATTAAAGATGAATTTGATAGTTCCATTGTGTTGAAATTATTTGTGTTAGTGAAAATCGACATTTATTTCGATAATAATTGATGTCTGAAGGTTATATTGTTCAATCGGGTATTCGGGGCACTTTTCGTGTCGGAATACTATTCACGAGTTACTATTCTTGAGTTACTATTCACGAGTACTATTCACGGGGTACTATACACCCGAACAATATATTTATTTTCAGTCCAAATCATTTTTGGGTACAATATTATTCCATGAGGAGATGTGCTAATTTTTCAAACCGTTGGTTAAAATTATAATAGTAAATCAATATGGATCGTTGATTTAAAGTTTTAATAGTAACTTGCCCTTTCAGTGTTCCAAGGGTTAATTGCCCCTTCGCAAATAGTAGTTGTCTCTTCAATATAACCAAGAGTTACTTGCCTCTTCGGTGTTCCAAGGGTTAATTGCCCCTTCGCAAATAGTAGTTGTCTCTTCAATATTACCAAGAGTCATTTTGACGCTTCGTTAAGACCAAGAGCTACTCTCAGTTTTTCTATAAATAGAAGCTCATTCCTTCATTATTTCTTACGAATTCACTGAAACTCTAGAGAGAGAAATTATAGAGAGAAGCTATAGAGAGAAAATTTATAGAGAGAAAGAAGAAGAGTATTCTGCTACTTCACTACTTCTATATCCAGTTTCTTTATAAGGTAAGGGATATTATTTATTGTACTCGTAAGGGGTGTTATTCTTTCTTATTCATAAAGAGAACTTCTGTTATTTCATTCTTTATTATTACTCGTTGGAATAACTCAGATACGCTGGTGATACCTATACATAACTTTTGTATACACGCATACCCTATACTTGGTGAAATCCCTCTGTTATTCCATTCTATATTATTATGTTGGAATAACCTGTTTATGCGAAGTACCGCATACATGGTGAAATTCTTCTATTATTCCGTTCTTTATTATTCTGTCGGAATATCCTGTCGGTGCGAATTTCGCCTGACCTGGTTCCATTTATTATTCTGTTGGAATAACCTGTATACGTGGATTACCGTATACCTGGTGATGTCTGTTGTTATTCCATTCTTTATTATTCTGTTGGAATAACCTGTATACGTGGATTACCGTATACCTGGTGATTTCTGTTGTTATTCCATTCTTTAATATTCTGTCGAAATATCACATGCGTGCGTTTTACGTGGGACTCAGTTCCATTCTTTATTATTCTGTTGGAATAACCTGTCTATGTGGATTACCACATACATGGTGAATGATCCTTTGTATTCATTCCTTATTAAATTGTGGAAATGATCTGTTTTTGTTGATTATGATGAGAGTCATAATAAAAGCATTGGACTGATGAAAATCATGGGTATATGAAGTATTAGTAAGTGTTATGATGATTTATGTTGGTTATTATGTGAAAACATGAAAGTTTCTTAGAAATCACAAAGGGTTGAAAATCAGATTTTGGTGAAAACGGAACATGAAATTCAATTGACCATATCTCCTATTATATTTTGAATTTTTGAGTGAGGTCAAGTTCTAGAGTTAGATCTATGAGTTTTGTAACTTATCCAAGTGGAATCACTGGAAAAGGTGTTGTAGATTTTCGTGTGGACTGATTTTAGCAAAGGAGTCCAAAGTTGCAATTTACGAAAAAGCTACTGCCCATAAATTTAAAAGGGCTATTTCGGCCACTTAATTTGTGAGAAAAATTCTGGACTTTTGGGACATGAAATTATATGGTATAAAGTACCTCCTGTCCTAAAATGAGCTCATTCCGACTTAAAATGAGCAAGTTATGACCATTTCAATATTTAGGTTTTTTCGAAAAATGCTATAGTAGGAGTTCTATAACTCAGATGACCATGAAATTTAAACCTGGAAGGTCACGTTAACATGTGTAAGATCCTGCCAAGATTTGGGAATTTTGGAGTTAAACTTGAGGTAGCTAATTTCTTAAGGAATTAATTAGAAATTGATTTTTGAAAATAGTAAATGAATTTTAAAAATTCTGAGAAAAATATATGTTCATTATGAGACTATATTCGCTAAATCGTAAAAGAAATATTTTTGGAACTGATTTGGTATTTTTCATGAAAGTGGTTTAGTTACGAACATATGAGTTAAATATGTTATGTGAAGTAACAAAATTAGAAAATAGGATTTTATGGCTTGGGAATCCTATATAGGGTATATGCATATTTTTGATGAGGAATTTGATCATTGGTGATGATATCTTATGAGTATGGAATTTTTTGAATGATTAAATGCATTATGTGGTAAAGTGTAAAAAATTGAAATAAATTGTTTATAAGTTTAAGAAGTGATTAAAATATTGTTATAATATTAATGATATTAGATTATGAGATTATTAAGTGATTGATAACATTGGCATATTCTTGAACCCTGGATAAATTATATTATAAATATTTAATATTTATCCTTTATCTCATTTGATTGATTCTTTATATCATTGTCATGATCCTCATGCTTATATTGTGTTGAAAGTCATCTATGGCTTACGTGCATAGATGGACTTGGTATGATTATGACCAGGGATTATTCGGTATAATCATGACCGTATGTTACAAATGATGTGGTAAAAATCATCTTTGGCCCGTATTGCATAGATGGACTTGGTATGATTATGACTAGGGATTGTTCGGTATAATCATGACCGTAATTGAAAACACGAATATCCTTGACTTTTTGAAAGTGCATGGATAATTCGTGGTCGTGATCTTATTAAGTGAGTCTCAAAGATTATTGGTTTTCTGATTTGTATATCTTTGGCACATGTAGTGCAAAGATGAACTGTTGATTCTTCGGTTATCTGAATTGTATATCTTTGGTAGTAGGCAAAGATGAATTTATTAGTATGATTATGAGCGAGAAATTGTGATTTGGTATAACCATGATTTTTGATGTTTCAGGTGAAGATAGGTGATGAAAATTATCTTCGTCCTAGGTGCGAAAAGGAATTCAAATCACAATTATGATTATGAGTTATTCATATGATTGTGGATAGGAATTGTTGATTAATGTTACAGGGATAAAACATTATTGGTGGACTTTTAACTTGGAGAAGATAATAGACCTAATGGTCTATTTGACTCTTTTAATGGATTGCTCGTTCCGCTGTAACTATGGTTGAAAAGTTTTATCATCTACCATATGTTCTAAATCTTTGATTTATTACTGATGAATGCTATTGATAATTTAATTATCTTTAGTCATGATATCCTTTACTGGGCTAGTTGTGCTCACCCTTTTGCTTCACAAGATGTCTAATGACATACAATCTCATGTTATCATAAGACAGGGTTGTGCACATCCACTTGCTGAGTATATCTACAAGCACTACCTATATGATCTTGGAGTATATTTAAGATATAATTCTCACTTGGAGATAACTGAGATAATTATATGTCAAGAAAAGACTCATCATTGGAAAGAACATGATAGTAATCTTCTCATTTTTCTTTGGGGTCTATTGGACCAACCAAGGATAATTCTCTGGGCATATGATATCTATCATAACTTAGATTCATGGCCTCCTATGTATGAAGGTTTCCTTGAGCTTTTCCCAAAGATTTTAATTTCTAAAAGCAGATTATCGATCGTACTTTTATGTAAAGTACCTTTGTAAGGTGTTGTGGTCTAGACACCATGAGAGTTACATAGATTTTGTATTGAAACTCACGAATTTTATCTGTTGTCGTACTCTGCATTTACGCTTCAACATATAGTATAAATAAAATTTGTATTTGATTTTTATGGAGTGATATCTGGCGACTCAGAATGGGTTGTGTGGTCCTATTTTGGGGCCGTCACAATATATATATATATATATATATATATATATATATTCAGCTTCCTTAATTTGTACACATATTATATACATTAAATATTTATATATATATATGTGGTACAATTTTTGAGTTTGAGTAAGGAAAATTAGAAGTTGTTCATGGGTCATTCAACTATTTCAAGTGCTGGTTAGTTGGGTGAAGAGCCGTTGAATCCTGGAGTAGGATTTCGTCAGTGACCTTAGCACCGAGAAAAATTCTCCGAGGGGCGAAATTTTTACTTAAGGACAGTGCACTGCACGCCTCTGCTCAACATAATCGATAAGTCAAATTTCTGTCATTCTTTATTTTATATTTGAATCCTATATTTTATTCGTATTTTTCCAACAATCTTAAGTAGAAATTTTGGATTCTTATATATTTATTAATGTTTATAGGGTGCTAGTTGAGTTTTGTTATCAATTTGCTAAATTGAGGTTTTGTTGTGGTGCTGTTATTGTGTTTGGGGAATCTTTGATTGGGAGTTGATTTACCTGCCCCTTGTGATAATTTTATGAAATCTATATGTTGGACTTTTCTCGCAATATTGCAAATTTGGTGGAGAAACAGTTAAAAGGTAAAAAGAAATTACTGTATAACTTGAGGTCGTAAAGATGCAACTTGTTTTTGCATAAAAATAATTAAGAAAGATAAAAAAAAAATCTTAGAGCCTCGAATTCAACTGGGAAGCATTTGCACATTTCTGAAATTGCATATTTTGTAATTTTTTATAATTGTTTAAGCTCAGCATTTTATTAAGACTATCAACTTAGCTCAGATAAAAGATGTAAGATGTTTCCTTAAAGAAGGACAAGTACCGCTCAAGGAAAACAATACACAACAAGGGAATTGTTGTTCCACAAACCTTTAAAAGACTTAAATTTATGCAGCGATATATATATGTGTGTGTAGTTTCACAACCCCCTCTTCGCATGAATTTGAGACTCACTTACTGTTCATGAGAGATTCCTCCAATCTGTTGAGAAAACTAAGAATTCTAGCTACATTTCTATGTAATATGAAGAGACATACTTTGAACATGTAGGTGATATACTCGAGTGTTTTGACTCCGTGACTCTTAGTAGTAGGAAAGAGACTTCACTTTAAACAACAATTATGGGGAATGTAATTTAAAACAAATTAATACTAGTACTACTACTAATTCTCTGCATTAATTCTGAATTTAAAGGGACATGATGATATACATTGCATGAATATTTGCATTCAAAGTTCAAAATTTCAATTCCCAATATGAATAGTCAAGTTTGAATACTCGTGTGTGTATAATATGTATATAAAGTTACATGTTGGTGAAAACTGGAAAAACACCTTTTGAGCTTTGGGAAAATCATTTACCTAACTTGATATATCTTAAAGTGTGGGGGTGTCTTGCTAAGGTAATGTTACCTGATCCTAAAAAAAGGAAAATTTGGTTCTAAAACTGCTAATATGGAGATTTGTAACTGCTAATATGCAGTTAATAGACTTATCAGATACACTCATAATCCTAATAAGGATCATTAGACTGCTTTATGTAGAATACTCAAGTATCTGCGAGGTACTATTGGATTTAGTTTGTATTACTGCAATAATCCTGCAGTTCTTGAGGGCTATAGTGATGCCAACTGGATCTTTGATTCAGATGAAATCAAATCCACGAGTGGCTACATATTTACCTTAGGTGGAGGAGCAGTTACTTGGAAGTCTACTAAAAAGACTTGTATAGCTCGCTCTACTATGGAGTCTGAGTTTATTGCCTTAGAGAAGGCAGGTTTTGAAGCAGAGTGGCTCCGAATTTTTTTGAGAAATATTCCTTTGTGGACGAGACCAGTTCCAACTGTGTCTCTACATTGTGATTGCCAAGCTGCTATAGGCAGAGCTAAGAATAAGAGCTATAATGGCAAGAGTAGGCATATATATACGCCTAACACATAATATTGTGAGATAGTTGTTATGTGATAGGATTATATCCCTTAATTTTGTTAGAGTTAAATCTTGCTGATCCTCTGACAAAGCCACTAAGCAAGAGGCTAGTGAGCAATACATCGAGGGGGATGAGACTACTGTCTATTACAAAAATCAACAATGATGGTAACCCAATCTATATGAATGGTAATCCCAGGAAGTAGGTTCATATGGGTAACAACAAGTCATTGGTTGAGACACTATCCATCTTATATATATTTGAGTTCATCCCTATGGTGTAGGATAGTGTAATTCTACAGTGTTAGAGGTTGAGTTATATACTTTTAATGTTTTCCATAGTTCTGTTGGGTGATGTGTTTAACTGTAGAACATATTTGATGGAAACACCTATATGAGTATAGAGGTGGGGCCGCCTCTTATGAAAACAAGACAGATTTTCTAGAGCACTCATGAATTCCAGGTATGGCGCAAGGCCAAAATGTGCCGAATCGCGTAGAACAACTTCTAATTAGAGTTTGTAGTGTGAGTAATATGATTACTGATTCATAATAAGAAAGAAGGTTCATAGAAATTTTTATTTTACCAAATTCCTGTGAATCAAGTCCTATTCACTCTATACATTGGTTCATAGTCCAAAAAATACCAGTGTTAACGCACTGCATTCTTAATTTTCTTACTCAATTTATTTTATTTCTACTTTGTAATATGTGGGAGATTGTTGTATTTTATACAAAATAATATATTACAAAGTTAAATAAAAATAAATATATTCTTTTGGTGATGTACCATTAAAAGAGTTTAATGAGTAAATTAAATTAGTTATAATACATATTTATTTATGAAAATTTGTAACGGTTAAATATATATTAATACCAATTATTAGGATATTAATATTATATTTACCGTTGAAGAGATTTTAATTATATTACCGTTTGATGGAGCCAACATGTTTGGGTATTATATATTTTACCGTTTGACAGCAGTGTATTACCATTGCAATATTATTATGAAATTACCGTTGCTTTTATTTTTTACCGTTGATGATGTTACCGTTGTTATCTATAGTTGCCATTTTTTTTCTTTTTTAAATAAGGTTCTTAGTTGAAGAGATTCATTCTACAGGAAAGTATCATATATATTATATACAATCAATGTCAAGCAATATGTCACTGTAGCACGCTTTCATAGAGCTTTATTATTTAAAGTTGCTGTCTCATAGATATATACCGAGCAATCCTTTATATATATATATACAGCTTCCTTAATTTGTACACATATTATATACATTAAATATTTATATATATATATATGTGGTACAATTTTTGAGTTTGAGTAAGGAAAATTAGAAGTTGTTCATGGGTCATTCAACTATTTCAAGTGCTGGTTAGTTGGGTGAAGAGCCGTTGAATCCTGGAGTAGGATTTACAAGAACCTTAGCACCGAGAAAAATTCTCCAGGGCTTAAATTTCTACTTAAGGGACGAGGTAATCGCCTCCGCTTTCAACATAATCGATAAGTCAAATTTCTGCCATTCTTTATTTTATATTTGATTCCTATATTTTATTCGTATTTTTCCAACAGTATCTACAGAGTTGCTAACTTTAGTGTACGAGAGTTTGAGATGAAAGAGTTTGGCAAAGGAACTAAGATTTTGCTTTGTCCAGGAAAACAAAATTGAATGCCTAGGCTGTGTATTTTATAGAGATTACACTCTTGTTGAGCACACAAAGAACTTGTTCCTTACTGCACTTCTGTAACACCTCGAACCCGATATAGGCTCAAAGTGTTACACGCCGCAAGCCCAAACAAAAGAAATCAAAAATAATCTTAACTTAAAACCAACAATAAATATATTTTAAATTAATCCAAATGAAATACCAATAAATACCACATTCAAATAACGGAGACGGAGCTCCTTGAAACTTAGAGTTTTATCAAAATCCATCAACAAAAGAAATAATATCTAAAACTAAACTCTAGCTATTCCAAGCATATCAAATAAGTGCTCAGCTTTCAACGATGGTACTTGTAAAAAAAATCTGTAAGGGGGTGAGCGATGAAGCCCAGCAAGTAGCAATAGTCTCTATCTAGCCGAATTAAGTACAATTTGCAAAACACTTTTTCGAAATAAGTTTTTGTTCAATAAAAATAGTACATAAGCTTTCAAAACTAAAACAATTCAAAAATGATTTCAATGTATATCATATATCCTTTAATCTACAACCTTAACGACTAAGGTTACAATAGCCCTGTAACACGGCCCAAAAGTTCGATAACGTTATGATAAGCACCTTACTAAGGTATCTATAAAAATGCACGCTCCCCGAAGGGCATCTAAAAGGTGTGCGCCTTAGTAGGTCCTATATTAGCTATAGAACTAAACATAATCAATAATAGGTTCTATACATAGTCAGACTGAGGATTTCAAAATCTTTTCTCAATATTATCGATGTTCTAAACGATACTTTTTCATAGTTCAAAATCATATAATCTCATTTCACAGTTAAAAAAAAAAATACTTGATCCGAATTTTGAAACATAGCATTTTAATTTAAATGGAAGCCTTAAATAAAACATATCAAATTTTGAAACCGTACATTTAGGCATCCGAATAATTAATAAGAAATACATATAAATAATGATAATGTTAAAATCACTAAATAGTTCGAAAAGACACTTACTTCGATATTGCGAAACACAAAATTAAAAGCGAACAAGTCCTAAATATAATATTAGAACAAATAAAAGCCATTAGGATACAATATCCTAACTCAAACGTACTTTAATTTTATATCTAACACACACTAATATTTAATATTTATTTATTTATAATACAATTGTATTTAATTAATATATCTCAAATTATAATAATTTTCTAAAATTATAATAACTTAGATACTATAACTCTAAAATTAAAAATAAGTATATTATGTTATTAGTCTATAATTTATTATGTCAATATATATATACATAACCTACTGAATGCAAAGTACAAATACATATATGCACATAACTATCAATAGTAATATGGTTGCCATTCCAGAACATATATTATCTATATTTATATATATACATAACTTTTAGATTACCTATTTACACCATGTAATCACACACATATATAATAAACATCAAATATCTCCTACTCACAAGTAACCATGCATATACTTACAAGCATGCAAGTTAACTTACAAGTTAACTTATAAAAATACAACGCACACCAATAAAGTTACAAAATCTGAAATCCTACCCTGACTGAAAATTTCGTACGCAAGTACCAAAAAATTATATACATATACGGGTATATCTGTTATTAATATTTCACTCCACAAAATATATACATATATACTGTAACACCCCTTTTCTGAAATAGAAAGAGAGGTTACTCAAAACACAACAGAACTGATGAAATTATAACAAGGCTCCAAGCCACAAAAAAATATTCCAAAAATCTGATAAATACCACCAGTCAAACCATAATAAATATTAAACTGGCTAAAACCATAATCTAAATTATTTATTACAACTCCAATAAACTATTAGATCACAACCTGAACAAAATATTTAAATTATTTGGATAAAAGAAAGTTCTCGTTACACTTGCCCTTAATCCCCCTGATTACCTGTTGGAAGAAAAACACAACATGAGCCAAATGTCCAGTACGGATATAAAATAAAAGAATAATGAAACGAAATAATTAATTCAATTAAATGAACTGAAACGAAACGAACAGAACTAACATAACGAAATAATAGGCTGAATCAAATGGCTGGGTGTTATTTCATACCGAGCTCAGAAAAAAATAGAAATATACCTTACCACACATACAAGTCAAATAATGCCACACAGGAAAGTCACACACATTGGACCGCGAATTCAATGCATGTGAAATCGAAAGGCGTGTTTAGCACAAACATCACCAGTTCGCAAAACAGAACAGAAAACTATGGTCGACCCATACACCCCCCACAACAAAACACCAAATAGACAACACTTACCGGAGCACAAAACGAAGACGTCGTGGACTAATCACACCGCCATAGAAGGTGTCATGCCTAGGTGCCAAGAGGACATGCCTGTGGTACCCCCACAGGTGGTTATACCTCAGGTATACCCTACGGTATTCTAACAAAAACATCATGTCACAACACATGAGACATAATAGTAACACAAAGGGTTCTAATATGTACATGTTAAATTGAACTGAATCAAAAACACAAAGTCTCCAAAATATATATTAACATGTACATCACTACAAATATCAGAATAAAATTTAGACATGATACACTAGTCTAAAGAGTACAAATATGAGTTTTAATACAACGCCAAAACAAAATTATCAAAATAAATTGACAAGAAATAATTATGAGAGGCAATACTAAATTTCGAAATGAATAACAAAATGGAAAAATTAAAAACAAAAGAGTCTCGTTGAAAGAGTACGGAATCCGTACCTGGAATAAGTAATGTAATACCCAAAATTATATTCCAAATAAATTTTTTTAAATTCCCTCTATCTGATCTAATAAAATAAAATGAATTAAATTATATTACAATTCTAATCATTAACAACATAATACTTTTCAATTAGTTATTAATTAAATTTCAAAAATTTTACTAGAAAATAATTTAGTCCGAATGAATAAAATTTTCATTACGTCAGTTAACTATTTACCAGTGTACTATAACTAAATTTATATATTAATCTGACAACACATGACCTTCCATAATCCTAATTGATTTTCACTCCAAGTTTTCATACATATGTCTAGGGGTGTAAACGGTATTAAATGGATACGGATACAGGTATATCCGTATCCGTATCTGGAAAATCAATCCGCTATCCGTATCCGTATCCGGCGGATTTTAAAAATATTATCCGTATCCGGTATTCGGAAAAATATTCGAATACGGATAATATCCATTACCGTTTATTTTATCCGAATAGACAAATTATTCGGATATCCGAATATCCGAATTCGTTTATCAGTAACCTAATATAAAATTCATTCAAAATATTTACGAAAAAAAGAGTTTAAATCATACATATTAATTAAACACAATTTAATATATATATATATATATATATATATATATATATATATATATAAGTTATTAGGATACGGATTAGGATATCGAATTCGGATATCCGTGATCCACGGATATATTTACTACGGACGGATGTTAATCGAATACGAATACGCTTATATATCCGTATTCGTGATCCGTTTATTTACGGATACCTTTAAACCGAATACGGATATATCCATTTTTTTTCGAATGCGAATAATATCCGCTTTTTTCGAATATGGATGCGGACGAATACGAATTTTCCGGTTACCATTTACAGCCCTACATATGTCCATGTATATTGTATAAGATATGTATATTTTATTAATTACAAACATACCATCTATTTCATATAATTATTATATAGTAATTTAAATAACTATTGTAAAGTATAACATCATATTCTGTATTTCTATTACTTAATCAGACACATGATTCCTTCATGAAAGAATTGGGTATATCAAGCCAAATTACTTATATGCAGTAACATTCTTTATTCAATTATTGAATATCTATATGCTCATATATGTACCGCCCATCATATATGTATTGCCCATCACATATATAGTAATAAGAACTTACTTGAACTTAAAAAAAAAGTGATTCTGCTCCTATGTTTCCCACAGCGTAGGCGCCTCCTCCGTTTGTTTATCAGACGAAGAACCAGTGAAAAAAATATATAGGATTTGTGTCAAATATGATGTAGTATTATAAGGTTTTACATATTTATTAATTAATATAGTTTACTAACTCTCCTAATTTAATAAGTTTTAAAAAAATTACACAATTATAAATTAGAACCAATTTCTTTAAGCCCAAATTAATGTCTCTTACTTATTTTAGTCCACATAAATTAAATAACTAGTTTGACCCAAATAATTGACAGAGTCCAAACAATATATTTTAAAACAAAATAATTTTTATTATTTAATTTTTTAATTTTTTAATTTTTTTCGGGTATTACATACGATTTTTTAAAAAATATCCAATCATACACATGAATCAACTTATAATAACTTATAATTGAAAAAGAAGAATTTAGGCTTACCTTTAAGTTTTCTTCTTTTCTTTTCTGTTCTGCAGTACCTCAAAGCCAAATAGTTTACGTTTTTTTCTTTCTTTATAGTTGTTTAAATATATGTAATTCCTTTGCAAAATAGGTTATCAAGTAAAAGAGTCCTTTTAAAATTAAAAGTTTGTTACAACTTAAATGACTTATCTTCTCCTTATAGGTTTTAAATAAGTATAATTAATTATTAGTTAGACTTCTATTATCTAATTATATTATTCTATTATCTTTTACCTTTATTTTAACCGAATATTACATTTTACCCACCTTAAAAGAATTTGGTCCTCCAAATTTCAAAAATAACAATTCTAAAGAAAACACGAATCTGACATAATCAAGAAATTCATTATCTAATTACTAAACGCAATTAATAACAGAGTTACATACCTTAATTTTAGGTGCCTGAAAGCTGAAATACACGTCCTCAAGTTGGCCCCAGACTTGTTAAAGTTATCTCCTCCTCTTTTTTATCTCTTTTCGGTGGAGGGTTCTTGGGGCATTGTGCAATCCTATGACCAAAATCTCCACAATGAAAACATGCTCCCGTATTCCAACAATATTCCTTGTTTAGGTGGTTTCTACCACACCTAGAACACCTCAGTTTGTTCTATTGATTCCATTGGTTTCCTCTAAACTTAGTGGTTTGGGTATTCAACTTCTTTATAGGTCCTCCATGGCTGGACTCTTCCCCATATGGTTCGTCCCTCTTATTATTCTTCCCTTTCTCCATTTCTACTAAGCCATTCTCGATCACCAAGGCCTTATTGAGCACCACATCATATGTGAGCATCTCAAAAGATGCCACACCATGTCTTATGTCAGCCCGTAATCCATCCTCCAACCTTCGCACTTTCGTCTCCTTATCTGCCTTCAAGGTCGATGCATACTTGGCGAGCTTTGCGAATTCGGCTTCATATTGAGCAACTATCTTGCTCCCTTGTTTGAGCCTAATAAATTCTCTCTCCTTTTGTGCTTGAATTATTCTAGGAAAGTATTTGTTGGTAAATGCCTCCTTGAACATGGTCCAAGTGTAAGGTTCAGGATTCCCTTCATGCTTTCTTTTCTCCATAAGCCACCAATCATACGCCCCACCCTGAAGCTGATAAACTGCCAACGTCACCTTATTAGCCTCACTACTCCCTAGCAAATCAAACGCCTTCTCCATTTCTTGAGTCCACTTTGTTGGTTGATTTCACAATCAATTATTTGTGCAAGTATACACAGTCAACAAGTAATAAAGTGGTAAAATTAAGTGTCGAACCCACAGGGAATTTCGATCAATAAACTCCAACTACTAGTACTATACCAATTCAATTTTATTTAAACAACTGCAATTTGTGATTTTTTTTCTAATTAAGAAAACTAAATTAACTAATTGAAGCTTGATTACTCTTGAAATTAATTCAAATAAATAAAGGTTAAGACTACAATATCCCCAATTATGTACTACAAACCAATTATCCCATTATTCCAGTTATTACGTCACCTAAATTGTTATAGGAATTCTAGTTGTTAAAAGCCCTTTCCCAAGTAACAGATAACTTCTATTTAATTCAATTAATTCTGCGATATTCCTATGCAAAATAATTAAATCAAACACGTTAAGTTCCAATTCTCAATTATTACATGCAGTGAAAAGATATTCCTATTCAATTCACAACCTTAATTATTCATCTCATACAAATAATTAAGCATACATGTTATCATGTTCAGTTCTAACCCTAGATTTCATCTCCTGAATCTTTCTAGTGTAACACAGTAATTATCGGCCAAATAATTAATCAATAAGCACAAAACATGATAAACGATTCACCTTGACATAAATAGTTGGATTAAATTGAATAATTAATTCATAGACATAAAAGGTTCAATTTGTAGTCTTCATTGAAAATTTAGTTCATACTGAAAAATAAAACCAACAATTCCATAAAAATCATCTCAATAGAATTACACAATTGAAAATAAAGAAGAAGAAGAAACTCTAAAAGAAATCCTCCAAGCTTCAATCTTCAATTGGAATTCTCTTCCACAATTCTCTGATGAAGTCTTGATTAATCTCCAGCAATATTTGTTAATTCCCAAATTTCCAGCTAATTCCTCCTTAAATACTCCTCTTCTCTTTATAAAATCATATTCCTTGTCAACCTCCTACTCGTACGCACCTTGGCCAACCATCTATGGGCCTCAGCGCCCCGGCACTGACTCTAAGGTTACTCATAGCGCTCCGACGCTAGCTTAGGACTGCCATATTACTCTTTTGCCCTCGACTATGCCAAAATTCCCTTTATATCCCTGATTGGCTTCGATCTACAAAATAAAAAGTAAACATATAAAAGCTATCCTAAAATACTCAAAAACAACAATAAATCAAGCCTAAACATATCCAATTCATAGGTATATTACTGATTCATCAAATACCCCCAAACTTGAACCGTTGCTTGTTCTCAAGTAACAAAACATAATGCAAAAAGAAAAACTAAAAAAAAACACCATGCAAATGCAAATATAACTATCTACATGTTTATGATTCCAGCAGTCTAAAAGAACACGTTATACTGATCAGGCCTCAGAGAAATCACAATAACATGCTAGTACATCATACCAAGACAGATCAATAATATCCCAACAATCATCAAATCTAAACCTGTTATTATAGATATCGTGCGTGTGTGCTCAACAACCATGCTAACTAATGAAAAGTAAAATAAGAAACATAATAGATCTATTAGAAGGCATCATACAATATAAACTCGAGAACTCCAAAAACAAACTAAATCCGGCTAAAATCACACACTTATCAAATTCCAAGGGTCAAGATGGAATACTTATACTTTATTTTTAGTTTATTTTTTTTTTCTAACGGGGGCTTTTTGCACTTTTTCCCGCTTTATTCATTATATATATATATATTTCCCATGACTGTGCAATGTCTCATTCCATTAGGCTAACAATGCTACCCCTTAGCGAGCTTTCGACCAACGACTCCCAGACCATTCAGACCTTAGGGCGCTAGGTGTAAAGACAATCCCCTCAGGCTTACTTACTAAAGTAACAAAGGCCCCGAAACAAGACTAGCCACGGTTGTTTTTTTTTTTAATAAAGCTTATATACCCCAAATTTATCCCCCCAAACTTAAATTTATGTCTAACTTTAGCCATCACTACCCATTCTTGTTGTTCTTTCATTCAACTGGCATTATCCTTTAGAAATCCATTATATATCCCTTTAGACTTACTCAGCCAACATGGTCATTTCTTAACATGTGTTATCTTGATAATATCAGTTTTAAACAGATAAAGATCTAAATCAAGTTAAGAAATCACATCAAAGGCTTAATAATCAGTACTAGACTTGTTTATGCAATTCTAGTTTCATCATTGGCTCTGAATATACTTAAACTATCTAACAGCTGGAATCATGGGATAAACTAAATGCAACACTTAACTTAAAAGTTAACATCAAGTTTAACAAATTAAAACATACTCATAACCTAATTTCAAACATGCCACCTAAAAATGAAAATAAAACTAAACTACCCCCAAACTTATAATGAGCAATATCCTCATGCAAAAAATATAGCAATTTAAAATAGAGGACTTCCCTGACGAGCTCATTCCTCGGGCGCATCATCCTCATCGTCGCTCATCACTTGATCAGAAGGGGGAAACACAGGCAGAGCAGGAGCAGTTGGGAAATGACTAAGATCAACTCCAGGGTAAATCTGAGCATACATAGCAGTCTGGGCCTTGAAGTAGTCGACCATAAACCCGTAGATCACATCTTAACGTTCAGACAGGCGTACATTTTGGGCTTCAATATTGCAGAACCATCCGTTAATTTTGCACTGAACCGCATCGGGGACGACACCACGGGGTGCTAGTGAGGAGGGTCCATAAGTATGTGGAGAAGGAGCTTATGGTGCTGCAGATTGAGGAATTATAAAGCCCAATCCATGTGGGTGATTCGCACCACCAGTCCACACCCGATACCTTCTTATCATTTTATGGTCCAAAACCGGCATTGGGGGCTGAATCATTTCATCAGACTTCCATTTGACCCTAAACTTAGAACATAGAGTGCAAATGAGAGAAGGGTGGGGTAACCCTCCTATGGTACCTCCTATTGCAGCTCTCAGAATTAACTACTGAATAATTAGGCCGACATCCATCTTCAAACCTTGAACTATCGCATACAGTAGCACGACCCTTTCCTTTGTGACATTGCTAACATGTGTGCAAGGCATCAATTTTGCGTATATGAAGGTATGCCAAGCTTTTCCATATAGACCGAGGCGCGAATTGGGGAAGGTCATGCTTCCACATTCATGTAGTGTCCAAGTTGTGGCCGGTTGACATAGCTCGTGGATTATCACTTCATAGTCCGGTCATTGGCTCATAAAACTGGCATATTCATTATGTTGACCCTCCAAAGGCAGTTGGTAACAACCATTGATGTCCTCTTCACCAAATTCAACTGTTTTGCCTCTCACATACACTCCATAGTGGAAGTGCTCAGAAAAGTTCGCGTAGAACTCTTTAACCACTGCAATAACCGCTGGGTTAGGTTGTTCGGTGAGTGTGAACCAATTTCTCTCAGCAATCATGACAGCTATGTCCCCATCCTTGGATTGGTCGAGCCTTAAACCTCGTTCTGGGACTAGAGAGCGTGTGGCCATACAGTTGTAGCATTCTTGGGCTGCAGCACTCACGAACCGGTGACTGTCAAATTTTGGTTGAGCTGACGCAGAACCAGAACCCTTTCCTCGTTGACGCTTTGAGGCCATTTAAAATATTCTACAATTAAAAAAAATGCACACGTGTTAGAATTTGGTTCAGGTTTTATAAGGAATCTCTGAATCATACCACGACCCCCAAATATATGAATTAGAATTGTTGTGTGTAATAGGGGTTAGGGGTTATGAGTATCCACACATTACCAAGAAGCGTCACAATTTGAACCGAAGAACATGAAGTATCCCTAACAGGGTCGATTTATGAAGGTGTCAAATAGTCCACAAATGAACTACCACAATAATGGCACAAAACCATACTGTCAAACATGTAACATCCATTCGATATTGTGACAATGAAGAAAGCCTTTGCATGATATACCGTTACAACTCAGGTGTATCTCTTATTGAACCATAGCACAATGAATGTGTGAACATAGTTAAGTGCAAAGGGTTCTATGGAAATCACTCTAACTTTTTATGAGATACTAATCGAATCATATACATGCAATTATGGGATAATGACGTGCAAGTAAATGTAATGGGTGGCATGCCTTTAGGTTGAAAACTAGCGACAAAACTTCACTTAGGCAATATATCAAACACCTAGAGGGCATTATATCAACTTCTCTGACACCATATGCTTTAGCATGCAAAATCATAAGTCTATAGGCATATTAGTGCCATTCAATCTCCATGTCTTACCACGTATAAAAAGCAAAGAACAACAACAAGAATGAGAAGATCGTGCAGAAAATACCTTGGATCTTGAAGGAATAGACTGAAATCAAGTAGAGAGCGATGGAATTAAAGTATGATGTATCAAGAAGCATGCAATCTATTTAACGTGATGTGGAACGGAGAAGTTACCAAAAAATAAAACTGAAGGGGTAGAACGTACGTAAGTGGTTTGCAGAAGTTAAAAGGGTATAGGAGTGTGAACCAGTAAGGGCTATTAACTTTGTTTTAAATTCAAACATGATGATCGGTAGCAAGGTATACTGGGTTATAAGCGATGAGTGGGGGCAGGGGAGTTGAGAAGCAGTGTCTAGAAAACACTCCTAGCGTCGGGCGTTGTGTTCCTTCTCATTTAGAGTACATGGGCGCTGTCTTTGCCTCTGGTTTCTGTTAGCCAGCGCCGAGGTGCTTCTTGCCTTTACTTTCCGAGCATCGGGGTGCTCCTGCCTGAGCCCTCTACTGTCTTTCCTAACACAATAAGCACAGTGTATAAATAATATCAATAACTACACACCAAATATTACTAGTTTTGGTCTAGATTATTATATTCCTAAAAGAAATTAATTAAATTGCTGAAAGAGAAATGAAAGAAAGAAAGAATAAAAATTCTTGGGATTGCCTCCCCATAGCGCTTGGTTTATAGTCGTCAGCCCTACTTTACTGCATTGCTCAATTGACTGTCGGATCAGAGAGATGCATTATCGTTGGTTGTCGATCGATAGGCCTACTCCAATAATGCTTAAGCCTTTGGTCGTTTACCTTGAATGTGAGCTTAGAATTAGGTTTTTCTACTTCAATTGCTCCATGTGGAGTGACAGATACAACCACAAAAGGCCCGACCAACAGGATTTCAATTTTCTGGGAAATAACCGCAGTCGAGAGTTGAATAGCAAAACTTTTTGTCCCGGTTCAAATTTTTAATTGAGGATTTTCTTATCGTGCCATGTCTTGACTTTCTCTTTATACAATTTGGCATTCTCATATGTATTGTGCCGGAATTCGTCCATCTCATTTAGCTGCAGTAATCGTTTCTCACCATATGCTTGTAAGTCAAAATTTAGCTTACGAATTGCCCAGTATGCGTTATGTTCCAACTCTACCGGAAGGTGAAATGCTTTTCCATAAACCATTCTGTAAGGCGACATTTCGATAGGATTCTTGTAAGCCGTTCGATAGGCCCATAAGGCATCATCTAACGGATTCATAACTTTTTCCAAAATTCTCTTAACTTCCCGATTCGAGACTTCTGCTTGGCCATTGGTTTGGGGATGATATACTGCCACAATCTTATGTCTAACCCCATACTTGGTGAGCAATTTAGTGAACTGCTTATTACAAAAGTGAGTTCCCTCATCATTAATTATTGCTCTCGATGTACCAAATCGTGTGAAAATATTTTTCTTCAAGAACCGTAATACCACCTTGGCATCGTTAGTGGGTAAGGCTGCGGCTTCTACACATTTTGAAATATAGTCTACCGCCAATAGAGTGTAATGATTATTGAAGGATGATGGGAAGGGTCCCATAAAGTCAATTCCCCACACATCAAATAACTCAACCTCCAAAATTGTGTTAAGTGGCATTTCATTGCATTTTGAGATATTACCTACTCGTTGACACCGATCACACTTTAACACATAGAGATATGCGTCTTTAAATAAGGTAGGCCAGAAAAATCCCGACTGTAACACTTTAGCTGCTGTCCTATCACCCGCGTAGTGACCTCCGTAATCCAATGAGTGGCAATGACTTAATATGTTTTCCATCTCCTCATGTGGCACACATCGTCGAATTATTTCATCCGCACAAGTCTTAAACAGAAAACGATCTTCCCAAAAGTATTGTCGGACATCGTGAAGGAACTTTTTTCGTTGTTGCGAATTCAAGTATGGAGGTAACACATTACTAACCAGATAGTTCATGTAATCTGCATACCATGGCACAGTCATTATAACTTGAAGAAGTTTTTCATCGGGAAACATCTCATTGATCACGACTTTATCTTTTTTCTGAACCTCCGCATTTTTTAATCGCAAAAGATGATCTGCCACCTGGTTTTCAGTACCTTTTCTATCTCTGATCTCCAAATCAAATTCTTGAAGCAAAAGCACCCACCGTATTAACTGTAGTTTGACATCCTTCTTCACAATCAAATACTTTATTACGGAATGATCAGTGTAGACAATTACCTTGGTCCTTATTAGATAAGCTCTAAACTTGTCGAAGGCAAACACTACCGCAAGTAATTCTTTTTCAGTGGTAGTGTAATTCAACTGAGCATCTGTTAACGTCTTGTTGGAGTAGTAAATAGTGTGAAAGATTCTATCTCGTTGTTGTCCCAATACTGCTCCAACTATGTAGTCGCTGGCGCCGCACATCAACTCAAATGATAAAGTTCAATCAGGAGCCACTATGATTGGAGCTGAGACCAATTTCTTTTTCAATAATTCAAACATGTCCAATCACAACTGATCCATCTTAAAAGGTACATCTTTCTTCAAGAGGGAACACAAGGGTTTCGAAATTTTGGAAAAATCTTTAATAAATCGTCTATAGAAACCCGCATGTCCCAAGAAGCTCTGTATTCCCTTCACAGATGTTGGAGTAGGTAGCTTCTCAATCGTCTCAATTTTTGCTTTATCAACCTCTAGCGCTAATATAGAAACCTTATGCCCCAGAATTATCCCCTCTTACACCATGAAGTGTCACCTTTCCCAGTTAAGAACTAGATTCGTCTCCACACAGCGCTTCAACACTAAAACCAAATTCTTCAAGCATAAATCGAAACTATCACCAAATACGGAGAAGTCATCCATGAACACTTCCAAGTTATATTATACCATATCCGAGAAGATGGCCATCATGCACCATTAAAAAGTTTTCAAAGCATTGCACAAACCAAAGGACATACGCCAGAATGCAAACGTACCATAAGGACACATGAATGTAGTCTTTTCTTGATCCTCTGGCGCTATGGCAATCTAATTGTAGCCAGAATATCCATCTAACAGATAATAAAACTGATGTCCCGTTAACCTATCCAACATCTGATCAATAAACGGCAAGGGGAAGTGATCCTTGCGTGTGGCTTTATTCAGTTTGCGGTAATCCATACATACTCTCCAGCATGTAACTGTTCTAGTGGGGATGAGTTCATTCATTTTGTTTTTCACTACCATCATTCTCCCTTTCTTCGGTACGCCCTATACAAGACTTACCCATGAACTTTTCGAGATTGGATAAATAATACATGCATCCAACCATTTTATGATCTCTTTTTTCACCACTTCCTTCATAATAGGACTCAACCTTCTTTGTTGCTCAATGGTTGGTTTTGCTCCCTCTTTCAATAAAATCTTGTGAATACAAAATGAAACATTAATCCCCAAATATCAGCTATAGTCCATCCAATTATTGTTTTTAACTCTCTCAATTCCCTTAACAGTTTTTCTTTTTGCGTGTCAGTCAAATCCGCCGATACAATAACTGGTAGGGTGTCAGATTATCTCAAATAGGCATACTGCAGATGGGACGGTAGAGGTTTTAGTTCCAACACTAGTTGATGGCTTAAACTTTTTCTCTTCCGCTTTGGGCCGTTCAAGGGTGTCGAAGTGTTGTTTGAACTTCCTGGAAACTGGTAATGAATTTAACCATTTGATATACCCTATTTCTTCCTCAATCTCGTAGTCGTCCATCCTGATCAAAATAGATTCTAATGGATCATCAGAATAATTTCTGCTGATTTTGTGATTCACTATTTCTTCCATGACATCTACCCACAAACATTCACCCTCGTCTTTCAAAAATCTCATTGACTTGAATACATTAAAGGTTATATCTTGGTCTTCAACTCGCATTGTTAATTCATCATTTTGTACATCAATTAAAGTTCTCCCCGTTGCTAAGAATGGTCTTCCGAGAATGATGGGAATTTCCATGTCTACTTCACAATCCAAGATAAAAAAATCTTCCATGAAGATAAATTTATCAACCTTTACTAAAAAGTCTTCCACAATACCTCTTGAATATGTAACTGATCGGCCCGCCAACTGCAAACTGATATTTATCGCTTTTGGTGCCTTAAGTTCAAACTGGCTGTAAACGAATAGCGGCATCAAGTTTATACTGGCCCCTAAATCACACAACGCTCTTCCTGAAAACTGATTACCAATCTCGCATGGAATAGTAAAACTACCCGGATCTTTTAACTTTGGTGGTAATTTAGTCTGGATAATTGCGTTGTACTCTTCGGTTAACGCCACTATTTCAAACTCACCCAATTTTTTTTTCTTCGACAAAACCTCTTTTATGAACTTGGCGTAACTCGACATCTGTTCCAAGGCTTCTGCAAATGGTATGTTGATATGAAGCTTTTTGAAAATATCCAAAAATCTTGAAAACTGCTTATCTAACTTTGATTTCTGAAATCTCTGTGGATATGGTATGGGAGGCATTGTAAGACTTTGTTCAGGTGCTTTCTTCTCTATCTCCTCATTTTGTCGATTTTCGGTTTCTGAGACTTCCTCTTTTTCCAAAGTTTCTTTGTCCATCTTTTCCTTTTCCTTGAGTGTCTCTTGCAGAACCTTTCCACTTCATAAGGTTACATCCTTGCAATGTTCATCTCTACCCAGGTTTATCTCACTATCATTAGGGAGTGCTCCTTGTGGACAGCTATTCAAAGCATGTGCTATCTGACCCATCTGATTTTCCAAATTTTTGATCGAAACAGCTTGACTTTTCACATTCATATCTACCTGACTCAATAACTTGTCTTGTTTGCTCATCCTCTTATCGGTAGCTACAATAAATTTGTCCAATGCTTCTTCCAGATTTGTTTTCCTCTCTGGCTGTTGTTGAGTCTGATTATGAAAACCGGGTGGGTTTTGCGGTCTAGGAGTTTGAGGTTGATTATTACTCCAAGAAAATCTTGGATGATTTCTCCACCCCGGGTTATATGCATTCTGATTTGGATAAGGCTGTACTGATCGATTATAACTTCCCACGAACTGAGCTGATTCAGCATTGATGGCACATTCATTTGTAGCATGACTCCCAGCACACAACTCACAAACCATTGCTACTTGTGGTACTGATGGTGGACCCCATATTTCAATCCTCTTAGTTAACGCTGATACCTGTGCGGTGAACGCTGTCACTGCATCTAGTTCAAGCTTTCCTGGTGTTTTTGGAGGATTAGACCTAGTCATTGGCCACTGATAATTATTGTTGGCCATCGTCTCTAATAATTGATAAGCTTCATCAAAATTCTTTGCCATGATTGCTTCACCTTCCGCTGCATCAATACTGGCTCGAGTGGACGCATGCAACCCGTCATAAAATATTCGAATCTGCATCCACTGTGGAATTCCTTGATGTGGACATTTGCGGAGCATATCCTTAAATCTTTCCCAGGCCTCATACGATGTTTCGGAGTCGAACTGCACAAAAGTATAAATATCATTCCGTAGTTTTGCCGACTTTCTTGGTGGGAAAAACTTAGCTAGGAATTTTTGAGCTAAGTAGTCCCAAGCGGTGATCAAACCAGGCGGCAATGAATGTAACCAACTTGGAGCTTTGTCCTTCAATGTAAATGAAAACAACCTCAACCTTATGGCATCTTCTGAAACATTATTAAACTTGAAGGTGTCGCATATTTCCAAGAAACTTAAGATGTGTTCGTTCGGATCATCAGTCGAACTACCCCCAAACTGAATTGCATTTTGTAACATCTGTATCGTTCTCGATTTGATTTCGAAACTGTAAGCATTAATTGTCGGCCTTCGAATACTGGACTGTATGTCTGTCACTTTTGGCATGGCGTAATCCCTAAGGGATTTTTGTTCTTTCGCTGCCATGACTACTGAAATTTCTTGTTCTACCAGATCTTCTTCTAATGGTATAACCTCACTAGTCAACCATAATTTCCGTAACTTCCTCTCGATATCATCCGCGTAAGGAAAAAGTTCCTTTTTACCCTTAGATCTAGTGTGCATACACTAACAAAGAATTTATGCAAGAACAAGAAGAAAAATAAGTAAATAATGTTTAAATTAAGACCAAATTGATTATAAATAATATGGAATTAATATTAATAAAGAATTCCCTGGCAACGGCGCCAAACACTTGTTAGTTGATTTCACAATCAATTATTTGTGCAAGTATACACAGTCAACAAGTAATAAAGTGGTAAAATTAAGTGTCGAACCCACAGGGAATTTCGATCAATAAACTCCAACTACTAGTACTATACCAATTTAATTTTATTTAAACAACTGCAATTTGTGATTTTTTTTCTAATTAAGAAAACTAAATTAACTAATTGAAACTTGATTACTCTTGAAATTAATTCAAATAAATAAAGGTTAAGACTATAATATCCCCAATTATGTACTACAAACCAATTATCCCATTATTCCAGTTATTACGTCACCTAAATTGTTATAGGAATTCTAGTTGTTAAAAGCCCTTTCCCAAGTAACAGATAACTTCTATTTAATTCAATTAATTCTGCGATATTCCTATGCAAAATAATTAAATCAAACTCGTTAAGTTCCAATTCCCAATTTTTACATGCAGTGAAAAGATATTCCTATTCAATTCACAACCCTAATTATTCATCTCATGCAAATAATTAAGCATACATGTTATCATGTTCAGTTCTAACCCTAGATTTCATCTCCTGAATCTTTCTAGTGTAACACAGTAATTATCGGGCAAATAATTAATTAATAAGCACAAAACATGATAAACAATTCACCTTGACATAAATAACTGGATTAAATTGAATAATTAATTCATAGACATAAAAGGTTCAATTTGTAGTCTTCATTGAAAATTTAGTTCACACTAAAAATAAAACCAACAATTCCATAAAAATCATCTCAATAGAATTACACAATTCAAAATAAAGAAGAAGAAGAAACTCTAAAAGAAATCCTCCAAGCTTTAATCTTCAATTGGAATTCTCTTCCACAATTCTCTGATGAAGTCTTGATTAATTTCCAGCTATATTTGTTAATTCCCAAATTTCTAGCTAATTCCTCCTTAAATACTCCTCTTCTCTTTATAAAATCATATTCCTTGTCAACCTCATGCTCGCACGCGCCTTGGCCAACCAACTCTGGGCCTCGCCCTTGCAAGACCGACTCTAAGGTTACTTTCATAGCGCCTAGATTTGGCTTAGGACTACCATATTACTCTTTTGCCCTCGACTATGCCAAAATTCCCTTTATGCCCATGCTTAGCTTCGATCTGCAAAATAACAAGTTAACATATAAAAGATATCCTAAAATACTCGAAAACAACAATAAATCAAGCCTAAACATATCCAATTCATTGGGTATATTACCCATTCATCACACTTCTCAATGATGGCAGGGTCCGTAGCCACTTCAAAGATTGGTAGGTTCAATCGCTTGAATTCCACTACTATGCCACGATGCCCCGGTTGTTTGTTCTGCACTAGCTGAGATAAAGTAGTAGCAAGCTGAGTCAGACCATTAGCACCAAAATTGATGTTAGCAGGGTTGCTTCTTCTAGGCGACATTCTCCCTACAAAAATAATCCTCGCTCAACAACACTATACAAAACTAGTAACAAATAAAATAACATACCCAATTAGTCTCGAGTACCAAACGTCAAACACTACATAGTTTTCTACCTTATTTTTAATTTCAAAATTCTTTAATTTAGTCAAACTATTACCCACAGGTAATTCCCAAAATCACTCCCCAGGGAATATGTATGTGACGCCCCCAAAACAAGTATACATCACCCATCTTGAGTCGCCAGATACATGGTACAAAATTCAAATACAACTTAATTATACAACAGTCGTGTAAAATACGACAAAACATAATCTAAGAGTTTTAATAAGAATATTGTCATTTAGACAATATCCATACTCAATGGAGTCAACCTTACATTTATTGTCACACTATTTAACAGAATAGTGAGGACTACTAATGCTATCATCTGGACCGTAACTCTGTTCCCCGACTAGTCCCGGCTACGTTCTCATTTCCTGAAGAGAATAGTGAAAGAAAGGGTGAGCTCAACTAGCCTAGTAAGAAATATTATGACTAAGATAATGCAGAATAAATTATCAATAGCCATCAATAATGTTAAACTGATAGAATATAATAGACAACAAGTTTAACTGCAGCGGAATAAGCAATCCATTAGAAGAGTCAAGTAGAGCATAAAATCTACTATCTTCTATGATTTAAAAGTTTTTCATCAACTTTATCATTTGAGACTCGAATTTAATAAATAAAATTGAATCATCCCCTGCGGCGCCAAGGATATTCATGTAATCATCAATGGTCATGATTATACCGAATAATCCTCGGTCATAATCATACCAACAACTTGTCCATCAATGAACTATGTGCCAATGAGGACTTTTACCACATCATTCATCACATTACGGTCATGATTATACCGAATAATCCCTGGTCATAATCATACCAAGTCCATCTATGCACGTAAGCCAACGATGACTTTCATCACAATATAAGTATGAGGATGATGACAATGATATAAATAATAATCAACTGAAATCAAATTAAACAAAATCAAGGATAAATATTAAAGACTTTAAATTTATCCAGAGTTTAAAAATATCCAAATTGTCAACATGATACTATTTTGTAGAGTAAAATTCAAGAATAATTTTCATGTACTAAAAATAATTTGGACAGAAAAGAATATATTTTTCGGGTAAATAGTACCCCGTGAATAGTACTTCGGGAATAGTACCCCATGAATAGTACCCTGACATGAAAAAGTGTCCCGAATACCCAAGTGAATGATACTGGAGTGAATAGTAATCGGGTGAATAGTAATCTGTGAATAATAACTCATGAATAGTACTCCGGCACAAAAAGTATCCCGAATACTTGAGTGAATAATACTAGAGTGAATAGTAACCAGGTGAATAGTAACTCGTGAATAGTAACTCGTAACAGAAAAATACCAAAAAATGATATTTCATGACGAGTACAAAAGAAATGATATCCCAGATGAGTATAATAGAATATACGAAACTACAAATGGATTTTCACCCGCCATGCGGTAATCCACGTAGACAGATCATTTCCATAATTTAATAAAGAATGAATACAAAGGATCATTCACCATGCATGTGGTAATTCACATAGACAGGTTATTCCAACATAATAATAAAGAATGGAATAACAAAAAATTCATCATGCATGCGATAGACCGCACAGACAGGTTATTCCCAACAGAATAATAAAGAATAGAACCAGGTCATGCGTAATCCGCATAGACAGGATATTCCAATAGAATAATAAAGAATGCCGCACAGACAGGATATTCCAACAGAATAATAAAGAATGGAATAACAACGAGAATTCTGTGTGCGATGATAGGCCATGAGATAGGTTATTCCAACAGAATAATAAAGAATGGAATAACAAAAGAATTTCACCATGTATGCGGTACTTCGCATAGATAGGTTATTCCAACATAATAATAAAGAATGGAATAACAACCCTTATGAGTATTGAAAGAAAATAACTCTCTTCATGAAAACGAAAGAATAATACCCCTTACCTCAAAAGAAGACTGGATACTGGAATAGTGAGGTAGCAGACTTCTCTTCTTCTTTCTCTCTATAATTTCTCTCTATAATAATTGCTCTATAGCTTTAGTGAATTGGTGAAAAATAATGAAGGAATGAGCTTCTATTTATAAGAAAATATAGTTTCAATAATTGCACATTTTGGGACTCAAAATATTACAGTATAATACCTTCCTCTTTTCCTTCATTTTTAATTTAGTCTTGCAAGTATTATCAAACTTGCACCACCTCCCCTAATAGTAAATAATGTGAATCAATAGTTCAATCATGTGAATCAATAGTTATAATCATGTGAAAATATGAATTACAGTATAGTACCTCCATCTATACCTCCATTTTTAACTTAGTCATGCAAGTATTATCAATCTTGCACCAACTCCCCTAATAGTACAAGAATGTGAATCAATAGCACACACATGTGAACAAATAGTTATAATCATGTGAATTAATAGCAATTGATTGCTCATTTATCCGGTTAATTACCCGATTAGTCAATATAACCTCCAGACATCAATTATTATCGAAATAAATGTCGATTTCCACTAACATTAATAATTCCAACACAATAGAACTATCAATTTCATCTTTAATCAACATGAACTTATTCATCATTAATATTATAATTCACAATATTTAACAACCAGGTTGTTCCTAGGAAAGAGGGGGCTTTTCGATAAGGATTTCTCCTTATTGGCGTGCATTTAGGTGACCAAACCTCTCCTTGGCAGAACTTCTAGACATTGTCAATATTGCAAATAATAATATGAATAACTTTGCCGGCTGAGTTATTGATTTAATAATATAACATATTATACAGATGATACTGTGATAATAATTGAATCAATAATATGAGAGATATGATACAATAATTACTGTAGCAATAATTGAGTATAACTGAGTGACTTCTCATGTAAGCATCAATAATCAATACCGTGTCCTACTATGCAACCACATGTATTAATGTACTTTTACTACCGGGTAGTTCAACAGTTTTAACGGTAACACTTTCGCCGTTGTTTTTATAAAATGATAATTCTGTCGTTTTCTAACTACGATAATACTTCTGTTGTGGGGTCCACCAATGATTGTGTCGTCATACGAATATTTTCTGTTAAAACGAATATTCCCTGACCAATCGAATATTATATAACCACTTGCTTACTTTGCAAAATTTATAAATATTACCTACAACTATAACATTATATCAAATCCACACCATAATATTCAAAAATATATTTCGAGAAAATTATTCTTTATTCATAAAAGTTGGGATCTTACAACCTCCCCTTCTTATGAAATTTCTTCCTCAAAAATTAGGGTACGTACCTAGTATATCGAAGAGGTGAGGATATCTTGACTTCATCTCAGATTCTAACTCCCAGGTCATTTCTTCCACATCGTGGTTTCTCCACAAAACTTTGACTTGAGATATAATCTTGGAGCGTAGAATATGATCATTCTTATCCAAGATTTTAGCAGGTACCTCTTCATATGTTAAATCTTCCTCTATTTCGTCCGATTCTAGTTCAATAATATGGTTCGGGTCTTTCACATATTTACGCAACATAGATATGTGAAAAACGTTATGAACACGAGATATACTTTGCGGTAAAACGAGTCTATAGGCCACAGTTCCTACTCGATCGAGGATTAAAAAGGGGCCAATGAATCGAGGATTGAGCTTTCCTCTTTTTCCAAATCTTGTAACTCCTTTCCATGGAGCAACACGTAACAACACATGATCTCCAATATTGAATTCCATGTCCTTTCGATGAAGATCAACATAACTCTTTTATCGAACTTGTGAGGTTTTTATACGTTATCGAATCGTTTGAATCTTTTCCGTAGTCATACGTACTGAATCCAGTCCCAACAACGTTGCTTCACCCACCTCATCCCAGCATGTTGGAGAACAACACTTTCTTCCATACAACGCCTCAAATGGAGCCATGCCAATACTTGCTTGATAACTATTATTGTAGGAAAACTCCACCAATGGTAAGAACTTGTCCCAACTTCCCTTGAAGTCAAGGACATAGAGTCTTAATAAATCTTCAAGAGTTTGAATAGTCCTTTCCGATTGCCCGTCCATTTGAGGATGATATGCCGAACTAAATCGTAAATTCGTGCCCATAACTTTTTGCAAACAAACCCAAAATCTTGAAGTGAATCTTGGGTCTCGATCAAAAACTATGGATACTGGCATACCATGCAATCTTATGATCTTGCTTATGTACATACTAGCAAGACGTTCAAGTGTATAAGTTTCTTGTATCGGTAAGAAATGAGCAGACTTGGTCAATCTATCAACAATGACCCAAATCGCATCTATGCTTTGAGAAACCTTGGGAAGACCCGATGCTTGAAATCCATGGTAATGTGCTCCCACTTCCATTCTGGAATTTCAAGTGGTTGCAATGGACCTTTTGGCACTTGATGCTCCGCCTTGACTCGTTGACAAGTTAGACACCTTGAGATAAACCCCGCTATCTCTCTCTTCATATTACTCCATCAAAATGTATATCGAAGATCACGATACATTTTGGTACTCCCAAGATGGATTGCAAATGGTGTGTTGTGCGCCTCCATCATGATTTTATACTTTAAGTCAGAATCATTAGGAACACAAAGTCTGGAGTTGACTCGAAGTATTCCTTCTTCATCGATTCTTGCTTCTGAAATAGCACCTTCTTGCACTTTTTTTCTCATACACATCAGCTCCAGGTCTGTAGCTTGAGCAGCTTTAACTTTATCGATTAAAGTCAGTTCCACTCGTATATTCGCCATCATCACATGGGTCCCTGGAGTCTTTAACTCTATTTCCATCCTTTCCAAGTCATACAAAATGGGCCTTTGTGTTGACAATATTGCACTCGTGCCCGCATATGATCTTCCACTCAATGTGTCAGCTACTACGTTTGCTTTTCCAGGATGGTATTGGATGGTATGATCATAATCTTTTAACAACTCAAGCCATTGTCGTTGTCGTATGTTGAGTTCTTTTTGAGTGAAGAAATATTTTAGGCTTTTATGATCCGTATAGATCTCCACCTTCTCTCCATACAGGTAATGTCTCCAAATCTTAAGCGCATAAACGACTGCTGGCAACTCTAGATCATGAGTAGGATAATTCCTCTCATATTCTTTGAGTTGTCGTGAGGCATAGGCTATGACTTTCTCATGTTGCATGAGAACACATCCTAACCCTTTGCTGAAGCATCAATCGTAGATGACAAATCCTCAAGAGCCAAATGGTATTGTCGAGCGGTCTTTGAAATAAGTCTCCTCTTGAGTTCTTGAAAACTCTTTTCACATTCCTCACTCCAACCGAATTTTGTATCTTTTTCGAGTCAATTTGAGTTAATGGAGTAGCAATTCGAGAAAACCCTTCTACGAATCTCGATAATAACCAATTTAAGCCGAGAAAGCTACGATCTTGATTCATCGACTTAGGTTGCTCCCAGCTTTGAATTGCTTCAATCTTTGCCGGGTCAACAGATACTCCATGATTTGATATTACGTGCCTAAGGAATGCAACTTCATCAAGCCAGAACTC
Organism: Panax ginseng; assembly: GCA_020205605.1. Lineage (NCBI taxonomy): Eukaryota > Viridiplantae > Streptophyta > Magnoliopsida > Apiales > Araliaceae > Panax > Panax ginseng. Next base: position 136,381,579 of record CM035134.1, on the reverse strand, counting down.
ATATTTCTTCAACTTGGCATAAAGCTTGTTTTCACTAAGCTTTTGAAGTATCAGCCTCAAGTGTTGCTCATGGTCTTCACGGGTTTTGGAGTATATGAGAATGTCATCAATAAAGACGACCAAAAAGCGATCCAAATATTCCTTGAATACTCGGTTCATCATGTCAATGAAGGCAGCAGGAGCATTAGTCAATCCAAAAGATATGACTAGGAATTCATAATGCCCGTCTGGGAGTTTAAAGCGGTCTTTGGAATGTCATCGGTTTTAATCTCTAAGCGATGATATCCTAACGTAAGATCAATCTTTGAAAAGAATTTGGCTCCTTAATGGCGGGTCAAACGGGTCATCAATGCGAGGCAACGGTACCTATTTTTGATGGTGACATGATTCAACTCCACGATAATCAATACAAAGTCGCATACTTCCATCTTTCTTCTTCACGAATAGAACAGGAGCACCCCAAGAAGACGTACTAGGATGAATGAAACCAATGTCTAATAATTCTTGTAGTTGGGTTTAACTCCTGAAGTTCAATAGGAGCCATTCGATATGGGGCTTTGGAAATGGGTTTTGTACCGGATTCAAGGTCGATACAAAATTCAACTTCACGCTCTGGGGGTAGGCTAGGAAGTTCTTCAGGGAATACGTCAGGAAATTTATTAACAATAGAAATATCATTCAAATCTGACGTATTTTTATTTAAATCCGTGACATGGGCTAAGAAAGCTTGACATCCATTTTTCAATAAACGAATAGCTTTATAGCTTGATATGACAGTGATTGATTTTAGTGGTTTGGTTGCTTGAATTCACATAATAGGTTGGTTAGGAATATGAAAGCTAACAACCTTACAAAAATAATCGATTGTAGCATGATGAGTAGTTAACCAATCAATCCCTAAAATCACATCAAATGCAAGTATTTTCAAAGAAATAAGATCGATAGGTAATGTGTGGTTACCGATTTGAATCAAACAAGACTTATAAAGAGTGGATGTAATGAAGGTTTCTCCCAACGGAGTTTCAACCGATAAGTCAAAGTCTAAGTTCTCCGGAGTCAAATTTAAACATTGAGCACGAGTAGGAGAAATAAAAGAATGGGTAGAACCGGTATCAAATAAAGTATAAACTTCGCTAGAGTTATGATTAGCTTACCCATGATCACCTCGTTCGGATTCTCTGGCTGCTCTCTCTTGGTTGGGTTGACTCATTATTGCGCTCCAATAATTGAGCCATATTCACAACATCTGAATACAAACACAGTTTGTGAGAAATTAGGTATTGACGTATCTCGGGTTTCTAACCTCTTAGAAATATCCGCGTCATTCTCTCTTCATTATCAACCAAGTGGGGATATAAACAAGAGACAACTCGGCAAACTTAGCTTCATCTTTGCGCCCTTTGTTATATTGTTTTGCTCAAGCTTGATGAACTCTACCTCCTTCATGTGATGAATACTTTCAGGAAAGTACTTGTCATTGAATAGCTCTTGGAACTTCTCCCAAGACATTTTGAGTGCGGCAGGTTGAGTACGCTTTACAGATTCCCACCAGTAATCTGCCTCCGCTCGCAACATGAAGGTGGCAAAGGGAACCTTTTGCTCCTCGGAACATCCCAAGACATCAAATATCTTGTTGATCTGCTTTATCCACATCTTCGCCTCAAGTGGATTTGGCTCTCCAGAAAACTTCGGTGGTCCCAGCTCCTTGAACTGCTTAGCGGTGACCGTCCGAGATTTGTCAGTGTTTCCACCTATATTTTGGACAGGAGCCTCTCTCGCCTGATGTTGCATGAATTTCATAAAGCCTCTGAACATCTCATCATTCAGCATTTCATCGGTGTTATTGTTTACATGAGGATTATTATCTTCCTGTTGCACATTACCATGGGTATTGATCGTTGGTGACTCAACGGTCTCATATGCTTCATTGCTTATCTCAACATTTTTGGATGCCATTTTCAAATACTGCCACAAAATAAGGGTTAATTAACATATCATATATTACCCCTATATTCTGACCGACCAATTAAATATCAAATAAACTTAGGTAGGTCATACTAGCGAAGGAATTCCCCGTCTCTCCCCTCATAGTTCTTGTCTCACATCTCATCCAGGGATCATATCCCTAAGCTTTGATACCAACTATGACGCCCCCAAAACAGGTATACATCACCCATCTTGAGTCGCCAGATACATGGTACAAAATTCAAATACAACTTAATTATACAACAGTTGTGTAAAATACGACAAAACATAATCTAAGAGTTTTAATAAGAATATTGTCATCTAAACAATATCCACACTCAATGGTGTCCTCATTACATTTATTGTCACACTATTTAACAGAATAGTGAGGACTCTGTTAGTTCCCAGTAGGCACAATAGATCTAGAAGGGGGGGGGGGTTGAATAAATCCTTTTTAATTTCAAATGCTTTTCTGCTTTATTTTGTATTACTAATAATTTAGCATATGACAAATATAAGAATCTTTTCAAGCACAACGGAATAAGTAAAAGATCCCCTTCATTGATATATTCATAATCATACATACATTGTTCGTAGAGTTAGTTCAGTGGTAAGCAGTTAAAACATACATAGCAGTTATGGCAGTTATTGTACATCATGTAAATGACATAAAGTAAAAGACACAAGGGGTTTTAAGTGGTTCAGAGACTCAAGCTCCTAATCCACTTACTCGCGCTTCAACAAGCTAGCGAGATTTCCACTAAGGAAGGTAGCACCCGAATCACTAAGATTCCTTGAGGACAATGACCTTGGGACTTGATTCACTAAGAACTTTTCAAGGCCAGCAGCCTTGGAACTTCTCTAGTTTCCTAGGAACTCTTCAAGCCCAGCAGGCTTGGAAACTTCATTTAGTCTTTCCGGACAAGGACCCCTCAGGCCCTGGCTTCTTGTTGTTGAGTTGTTTGTTTATTTGTTAGAGTTGGTGCTGAGCTGCTAAGATGTCTTTAAGCTCTGAACATCTTTTGTACTTAGTAGCTTGGCGTGATCATCCTTGAAGTGTCGTTGAGTGTTGCATGATGCTCAGCTTCTTCAGTTACTCAACCACTTTTGATGATCCCTTGACGAACTGCCTTGAAGATCATTCTTTTGGATACATGATGGCTGCACATGATGGGTTTCTAAAATGACTATAAGCTCTTCTGCTAGGTACTTAGAAACTTTCTCATGCTTGACACCATGATGGCGTTGGTGATCTTCTTTCTTGATACTTGATGCCTTCTCATGATGGACTTGCTAAGATGACTGTAGGCTCTTCTCTCTGGTACTTAGAGTCTTCCCATGATGGACATCAAGATGACATGATGCTCTTCTTTCTCTTGGCAGTTCAGAACACTCTTCTTGTAGTAGAACTCTCACTTCTATATTATAGAACTCTCACTTCTACTTCTTTCTTTATCTGACTCTAAGTGTTCTTGGTGGATCGTAGAGTAATCCTTCGAACCTTCATTGGTCACTCACTGTTTTACGTTGGTTAGATCAGTCCACCATTTCTCCAAACTCAGCAACTCCAGCAACCTTCGATCTTTGAAGCTCTTGCGTATTTATACTCCTTCCCAATCCTTTCGTTAGAAAGTAGCCGTTGAAAGCTATTCAAATATCTTCACAGATCTCGAGTTGACTGAGGTAGATGAGATATATTTGTCATACTTTTCCTCGACATCTGCAGCTTTTCTTGTTTCACCTACCCCGTCAGAGATGTTACTTTAATATCTTGGGCAGGTCAAAGACTTTATTTCCTCCTTCTAATATCTCGATTAGAGGTTGTCCTTTTGCATCGATGCTCTCAATAAGCTCTTGTCCGAATATTACCCTTGATTGAACCATTGCCAATGCTTTAGTCTTCAGCTATTCGAAACTCTACGATTACGATGCATGTCTTCATGGACACGATTGTAGTGTCTTGTTTTTAGTAGATACAACACTACGATCTTGAAGAGTGTTGATTGGATCTTCAATGTAGAACACCTCTTCCTTCTCTTGTGCAGTGCTTCAACACTTCTGTTTGCCTCAGCAGCTCTTAGATATTGATGGCTTAACTTCTTTGTTCTGGCCCCTTCTAAATAGCAAGACACTTTAGATTTATGGCATGTCCAGCTCGCTTTCTCCTTGTGATCTCCCGTTCACTTATCATCAATGGACTGACCCAATGCTTAATCACTTTAGCCTTGTTCTTCAAAAGCTGTCCAGTATCTCTGTATGCACTCCATCAGTTCTTTCTTTGTTTGGCAAACACTACGATCCTGCTAACTTCTAAGATCATTGTCTTATGTCTGCTTGACAGCTACTCCACTTGCTGATTTTTCTTAGTCAGTTACAGAAGTCTTCTTCTGATCTCCTTGTGGAAGACTTCATCTCGAATGGCTTCACAACTCAATCTAGATGCTGATTGAGTTGATGCTTAGATCTTCTGTTAGCTTGCATGTCATTCGTTGAGTGCTCTCTGGTTTCTTTTAGGTGGGATGTATCTTTGCAGTACCAACCAGAGGCTTCATTCCTTTGGATATTCTGGGAGTGCTCATTTGTTGAGAATTGTATTAGCTCTACGATTCTACCTTGACGTTGTGAGCACATCTGTTGAGATCTTAGCTCTGCACTCTACGATTCAGCTTTGGCTGTGCAGACACTACGACTCTGAGATCAAATCTTGACACTATGATTTCTGTCGTTGTGCTTGTTGTCTTCATCTGATCTTGCTCGACTACGATCTCTGCCTTTGATACGATTAGTAGACTCTACGACTCTGAGTGTAGTCTATGATTCTTGACTTAGCTTTGACATTGGTAGATTGTATGACTCCGAGTGTAGTCTACGATTCTTGACTTGGCTTTGGCAGATGCTTGGTCGGCTCGTAGGCAGGCTGTCTCTACGATTCTGAACATAACTTCTTCAGCAGACTACGACTACGAGGAAATTCTACTCGACACACTACGATCCTTCCTCGTCTCTCCTGGCAGTCTACGAACTCCGAGATTTACTATCTTGCAGACTACGATTCTGCCTTGATAGCTCTCGAGTTATCCTTGACTCTCCTGGCAGACTACGATTTCTGGTGCAGTGCTCGACGATCAGACAAGCCTATCTATTACATCATAAGATCAACCTAACATGATTGATCTTTCTATATTTATAGTCCTTGTACATCATTTCTTTTTAAGGACTTTACAAAGCTGTTTTGCTTATGTAGGATTAACCTAACATATTTGATCAGTTCATTCTAAGTCCTTGTACATATATTTCTATAATCTATCAAAGGACTTTATAGCTTTTCTTAATGCAAGCATACTTGCATATTCATTCATATATATATATATATATATATATATATATATATATATATATATATCATAATCAAATCATATGTAAATAGAAATATCATTCACATGCTTATTCCTAACAATCTCCCCTATTTGATTATGACAAAAATATTAAGTGCATAGACATGTTATGAATGAATCTTATATACAGTGAGCAGCTGTATTTCTAAAACAGATAATCATTAATGTCA